>JAECWX010000336.1:0-600000 GCA_018151165.1 Drosophila arawakana | reverse complement strand
ACGAAGACAAACATAAACAATCCGAAACAAAACAAGATCAGCAATTCCAATCTGAAAATTTTTATACTCTCTGCAAGAGTATATTGGGTTTGTGCAAAAGTATGTAACAGGCAGAAGGAGGCGTGGCAGACCCCATAAAGTATATATATTCTTGATCAGCATCACAAGCCGAGTCGATATAGCCATGTCCGTCTGTCTGTCTGTCTGTCCGTCCGTATGAACAAACAGATTTCAGAGATGGTAAGAGCTACAAGTACGAGCTTGGTGTCAAACGATCACATATTTAGTCAGTCAATACAAGAATCTTTTTTTTTTTCGATGCCACGCCCCATTCGCCCACAATGAGCAAAAAACTAGACACCTCGGGAAAAATCGATGTTTTCGGCAAATATCTCAGTAACTATAGCACCTAGGATCACCAATTTTGGTACGGAGATTCTTAGCGACAGCATAGTTGCATTGCCATTTAAAATTTTGGACTGCCACGCCCCCTTTTCCCACATTTGAAAAAACTTCAAATACCGTTTTTTGCGAACTTGTTCTTATCGTACAGTATTGTAGTGTATAATTCGTGTGGAGACTAACTATATTAAACTATCCTGAAAGGCGCATTAAAATCGGGTTATAAACAAGAAAACTAGAAGCGTTACAATATTGATAATTGAACGCAATATCAACCCATAGGTGCAAGCGAGATAGAAACACACAAGCACATGTTCGAACGTTTTCGCTGCCTGTGTGTCGGCAGCGCTGCCCGCGGTCGCTGGCTGCGCCGAATACACACATACATGCATACATATTTGCATCATATACATATTGTCAAACGTATGTGTATTCGAATACAAACAAACAGATGAATGTTTGATTATGCTTAGATTGTTTTTGTTTCAACGTGTTTTAATGCAAGTAATTCACATTGTAATATCTCGATACCGATTTTAATAATTTAATCGGGACAAATGCAGAGAGTATTATACGGTCGGGCGCGCTCGACTGTACTTTTCTTGTTTAATACAAGCCCGGGAACACACCAATACATAGAAATTATGTTTATTAGTGTTAGATAATCTATGGAGAAAGTAATGATTCCGTACACATTGAATATGAAACCGAATACGTGCGTATACCGAAAACGTTTATTAGGGAATGAATTTAAAGCGAACCGCAATCAGAGATGCGCGATCTTACATTTTAGTGATGTGCGATATATATCGATACATAAACTTAACAAATTGAACTTGCAAACTTCAACACTTCTTCTCAAGTTTAATTTAACTTACAATGTTTCTTAATTTAAGCCTAACATTTTTGCAAACTTATTATGCTTTTCTTTCTGTAAATTCTTTGTAAAAATGTCAGCAACATTATCGTTCGTAGAAACAAAACTAACTGATATTTCATTGTTAGCGATTACTTCTCTAATGTGATGATACTTAATGTCTATGTGTTTAGTGCGCTTGTGATGAACAGGGTTTAATGCGATTTGCTGCGCACTCAAATTGTCACCGTTGATTCGGATTGGCGAGGATTGATCAACATATCCAATTTCTTCAAGTAGCCGCTTCAAATATACTGCTTCCTTGGCTGCTGTTGAGAGTGCAATATATTCTGCTTCTGTGCTGCTGAGAGCCACCAGTGATTGCTTCTTTGACTCCCAAGAAAAAGCCGAACCTGCAAGATAGAACGTGTACCCAGAGTACGATTTTCTGTCGACGTTATCATTAGCCCAGTCTGCATCGACATATGCATGCAGGGGCATTCCAGTTTTAGAGTAATGGAGCTTAAGCTCCAATGTCTTCGTCAAGTACCGAAGAACGTGTTTTGCGCCTGACTCGTGCTCGGTGTGTGGATTCGTATTCCGTTGGGCCAACTTACTTACGGAATGTAATATGTCAGGGCGCGTCGATATAGCCAAGTACATCAGTGAACCAATCAGCGATTGATACTCCGTTACATCAACTTTGCCACATTGCTCATTAATGCAACTAATTGTAAATCCAGGGTCCAAGGGCGTAGAAACTGAACGACACACACGTATTTTTCCAAAAGACAAGTGATATACTGTTTCTGACACACAGAAATAGCACCTTTCTCTCCCTTGCGACGAATTTCCATACCCAGGAAGTGATGCAATGGGCCATTGTCATGTATATTAAAGCATTCCTTAAGCTTTGCTTTAATAACATCCAGATCGCTTTTGTTGCGGCAAGCAATTATGAGATCGTCTACATAGACCGCAATCAGATTGTAGGTGCCCTTTGACATCTTCATATATAGACACGGCTCGTTCATTGCTGCCTTAAATCCCATTTTCTTTAGAGTCTTGTCCAAGGTACTGTTCCATGCTCTACCCGATTGCTTTAACCCATATAGTGCCTTTTCTAACTTTAAAACTCTTTGAGGATATGCACTGCTCACAAAATGATCGGGTTGCCTCATATATATACTTTCTTGCAGCTCACTATTCAAATACGCATTCGAAACGTCCACCTGGTGTAAATATAACTCCTTCTCAACAGCTACTGCTAATAAAAGCCTTGTGTTCTCATTACGTATTACTGGCGAGAATGTTTCATTATAATTAACGCCTAGCTGTTGACTACAACCTTTAGCAACAAGTCTAGATTTGAAACTAATAATCTTTCCTTGCTCATCTCGTTTGATTCTGTAAACCCACATGGAGCTGATGACTTTGGTATCGACTGGTGGATCTACTAATTTCCAAGTCTTATTTTTTACCAGTGCATCATATTCTTTTTTCATCGATTGCTCCCACTCAAACGAATGTTTGCCCGACAGAGCCTCCTTTATATTTTTGGGCGTTTCTACATCAGTGAATGCTATAATATTATTTAGCATGTTATACTGCTTGCGTGGTCTGCCAACATTACCTGTCCGAACTATTTTTGGCCTACCTGGACCTCGACGCAGGTTTCCTGTAATTTCCTCATTGGAATTGCCAAAATCTAAATTTTCCTCTGCATCCTCTTCATTTAAACTGCTCAGATCTGCACTTTCCTCTGCTTCAAAACTTTCAAATTCTTCGATTTCTCCATCCCTGTTTGTAGCATTTTCAGAACTAACTTCTTCTGAATCTACACTATTTACTTCTAACGGAATATCTAAAATGAACGAATTATAGCTTTTGCTTGGCATTTCTGGGTTTGCTTGGATTTCATTTTCCACAAACTTTACGTCCCTACGCTCTACTATTTGTTTCGCTTCTCTGTCATACAGCCGATACGCCTTGGCTGTTGGCGAATATCCAACGAAAGTATACTCTTTCCCTTTGGCACAAAACTTTTTGTGTTGCCGCTTATTGAGAGCATATGCTGGTGAGCCAAAAATACGAAAATGCTTCACCGTCTGCTTGCGACCAGTCCACAGTTCAAAAGGCGTTACGTTACCCTGTAACCCTTGCGATGGGCATCTGTTTCGAATGTATGCTGCAGTCCATATAGCTTCAGCCCATAGTGGCTCCTCGACGTTAGCGTGCACCATCATGCTGCGAGCCATTTCCACCAAATACCTGTTGACTCTCTCTGCTACTCCGTTTTGTTGAGGTGTATATGGCACCGATAATTGTCTTTTAATTCCACACTCACTTAAATAATTGTCAAACTGTTTATTTATGTATTCTTTGCCGTTGTCACTCCGGATGACTTTTATTTTTCTTTGTGTTTGACACTCTGCCATATTTTTAAATAGTTTGAACTTTTCAAACGCTTGATCTTTGGTATTCATAAAGTACACAAACACCCTCTTTGATTTGTCGTCTATAAACGTTATAAAGTACTTTGCACCGCCTACTGAGGCAACATTTATAGGACCACACACGTCTGTATGAATCAAATCCAAAAGATCATCGGCATTGTTTTTACAGTTTTTCGGAAACGGTTTTGCACAAATTTTTGATTTATTGCACGTATTGCAATTAATCTCAGCGGGTATGTTTTTTATGTCAATCCCGTGCACTAGCTCATTTTCTGACAAATCTTTGAGACTACGATAGTTTAAATGACCATAACGATTATGCCACATAATAGCTTTTTCATTCATTGAAAACAGTTTGTTCTCGTTTGAATCGTTAAACAAAAATAAATTATCACTCATTGCAGCAGTTAGCAGCACCGTACGGTTTTTTGTTTTTACCGACGCAAAATTGTTACCGAAAAATACTTTATGTCCGAATTTCATTGCTTTGCCAACGGAATAAAAATTCATTTGTAGCGATGGCACATACAAAACATCGCGTAACTCCAACTTGCCTTGTTGAGTTTTTATTATTACCGTACCCGTGCCCGGTGATTCGATATATTTATTTGCTGCCAACATTATTTTGTCTCTTTTTGGCACGAACGACACGAACACATCTCTATCGCAACACATGTGCGACGTTGCGCCACTGTCCAAGCACCAAGTGCGTTTTGACACTGTGTTTTCGTTCATTGCAGCAAAAACAGAATACGATATTCTCTGCTTTTCCAGATCACCACTCATTGTCTTTTCATTGTCATTTCTCGCATTATTGCGCTTTACGTTTTCTTTGCAGTTACTTGCTTTGTGTCCACGTTTACCACACTTGTAACACTGTCCGTCAAATTTGTCCCGTTGTTTCGATCGCGTTTCATTTTTCTTGGCGCCAGCATAGAATGCTTGTTGACTGCTGTCCTGTTCGCACTTATCTTCAATTCGCTTTGCTTCTTCTAGAAGTTTTATTTTGAGCGTGTCGAATGTAGGAAGCGCGTCCCTTGTTTCGATCGCTATGACGAAATTCTCATACTCCGCGCCTAAGCTTGAAAGCAAAATAATAACTCTTAGTTCTTCACTTAGTTCGATGCTCACTTCTGTCAGTTTATCCACAATTTCGACAAACGAATTGATATATTGCGTCATGCTCATTTCTGACGACAACTTTAAACTTAACAGTTTTTTGTACAACGATACTTTACGAAGCGGACCCGTAGACACATGAATTTCTCTTAATTTGTCCCACGCTTCTTTAGAACTTTTTGCGCTTTTTACATAGTTCAACTGCGATACTTGCACGTTCAAAATTATAAGCGCCAGTGCCTTTTCATCACACAAATTCCACTTCACTGCGGCTTCTGCTGTACTAGCGTCATTTTCACATTTACCGCTAACATGGTTCCACAACTCCTGATGTATGAGAACACTTCGCATTTGTAAACACCATACATCGTAATTACTTTCACTTAACTTTTCAATGTTATACAGACTCATCTTAAATTCTTTTCTGCGAGTCTGGGCCCATAACCAATGTTAGATAATCTGTGGAGAACATGAAACCAAATACGTGTGTATACCGAAAACGTTTATTAGGGAATGAATTTAAAGCGAACCGCAATCAGAGATGCGCGATCTTACATTTTAGTGATGTGCGATATATATCGATACATAAACTTAACAAATTGAACTTGCAAACTTCAACAATTAGTCGCAGATACAGATGTCTCATTGATACTGGATCATCAATAAACATGATGACTAAACATTTTTTCAATCTTCAAATCCAAAGTAAAGATATTTCAGTTCGAAGTTTAACCGGGTTGTCCAGGTTAAATAAATTTTGTATCCTTCCAGCCAATGGCTTATTCCAACAAGAAACACACTTTTTTCTACACGATTTTTCTCCTTATTATTACATTCTTATTGGTAGAAAAGTTTTAATGGACAATAATGCAAATGTTGATTATGTTAATAATCAAACAACTATTAGCCAAAGTACATTTGTACAAAAGAACCTTGAACCATCAGACGCCAATTTATCAAAAAATTTTGAAGCCATCTCCAACGAAAATAAATTTTCGTCTGAACTCAATTACGCAATGAAAAATGAAATTTTAGGTAATAACCAATACAGCCTTGAACATTTAAACCCAGAAGAAAAAACTAAAATTATCAAACTGCTAAAAGAATTCAAATATATCCAATCCCAAGAGAACGACAATTTAACTTTTACAATTGTAATACGTTATGAAATCAAACTTCACATGACAATCCTATTTACAAACGTCCGTATAGTTAACCAGTTGCTTATGAAGCTGAAGTTAACAAACAAATTGACGACAACGGTGTATGAATTGTGTACTTAAGGATCTTATCAACAAACACTGTCTGGTTTAATTGGATGACGTTATCGTTTGTGTGGAATCTATTAAATAACATTTGTATTCAATAAAAAAAAAAGTTTTTGAAAAATTAAAAGAAGCCAATTTAAAACTCCAGATTTTTTAGGCCATACAATAAGCCCAGAAGTTATCCGTTCAAACATTGATAAACTTAAAGCAATAAAAAAATTTCCAAAAACTCCAAAAGAAATAAAGTCATTTTTAGGATTATGTGGTTATTACCATAAGTTTATTTCCGATTTTGCAAAAATAACAAAACCAATGACTCTTTTTTTTTAAGAAAGGAGCAAACGTTACTATTCATAGTGAAGACTATAAAAATTCATTTGATAAATTAAAAGCTTTAATATTGAGCGACCCAGTCCTCTATTGACTTTTCCAACCCATTTCAGGTAACTAAATCATAAATTATTACCACTTCCGACTTCTGTTCGTTCATACGGACAGACAGACGGACAGACGGACATGGCAATATTGACTCGGCTTGTGATGCTGATCAAGAATGTTTATACTTTATGAGATCTATTTTTTTACACCCCGTACTCTAAAAAAGAGTATAAAGGTCTATTAGGTTTGTCAGAAGCGAAATGTGCGTAACAGGCAGAAGGAGGCGTGGCGGACCCCATAAAGTATATATATTCTTGATCAGCATCAACAACCGAGTCGACATACCAATGTCCGTCTGTCCGTCCGTCTGTATGAACACCTGGATCTTTTAAACTACAAAAGCTAGAGACACCAAATTTGGAAAGAAAGTCCGTTATCTTCGCGAGCAGATCAAGTTTATTTAAAATTGTTGCCACGCCCCTTACCGCCCCCGCAATGAGCACAAAACCAGACACACATCGAAAAAAAAATGTAGTTTTAGGCCAATAACTCAGTAACTATGGTACTTAGGAACACCATTACTGGTATGCAGGTTCCTAGACACAGCCTTAATCCAATGCCATTTTGAGCTGCCACGTACCCTTTGCATACATATAATTTCAAACGAATGCGTGTATTTATAAATAACATGTAAATGCTGATAATCGGAGAATTCTTAAAAGTGGCGCGTGGTGCAACTGGTAGAGTTGCGGCGCGTTGGTCTGAGGTTGTAGGTTCAAATGCTCGAAATGAGAATTGTTAATTTAATTTTTTTTTAAATTTCAATTCAAAATGTACATATAAAATTAAAATTTTTAAATTTCATTTGAAAATTTGAATTCAAATTGTATACAAATGCGCACTACTATGGGAGTACGGGGTCTTTTACAGTCGCCTCGATCGACTGTAGCCTTTCTTACTTGTTATATAATAAACCGAAAACGGTCGAACCTGTGTTTGTATGTTTTTGTCTTTCTGATATTGCAGTTAATTAACATAAACTTTGTTGCGTGATAGCTCTTTTTATCAAAGTAGGATTTTTATGCAACTTTCAGAATAGTTTGATATTATATGTCTCCAAACGAATCTTAAATTACAACACTGTACCATTTGAACAAATGCCTTCAAACGTCATTGAAGTTGAAAATTTGTTTGTTATTATGAGAAAAGGGGGCGTAGCAGCTCAGATCCTGGATCTGAGATTTTGTAAGATCACGCAGACCCTGGTAATACGAAAGTATGTAAAAAGTTTTCACAATGAAATTTTATTATATTTTTCACGCCTTATCCAAAAGTCAAGTAGTATAGACAAAAAGAGACTCAATTTATATGCTTAAAAAATAATGTTTTCCATTTATTTCACTTTGAAATTATTGAAAGCTTAGAAATTATCAGTTTTCCATGCTTAATGCAGGTAAAGGGCAAAGATAAAAGTTCTTTCTTTATTTTAGTGTTTGAAAGAAGTAAATCGGACTCTACATATATTTTACTTTAATTTGATGTGAAAGAAAAAATCGATTTGGTCTACCCAATCTATGAAAAGGTTCCCTTAAGCCGGATGTCCTCCATGAGGGACAAAGCATAGGCCACTTAGGGCCCTTCGTCGTCGGGTCGTAGAGGATTATTACGGCCTAAAGTCTTGTAGGATCTGGGAGCTTTGATTATTATATTTCTTGTAATTGATGCTGTTGATTACTCCGAGCTTTGCTGCATGTTTAGCCACTAGGCACTGACCTGTAAGAATCTTAGCCAACAGTCCGCAGTCTTTCCGGGAAACGTGCAGGATATATTTGCTGAGATGAGCGTTTTCGTCCTTGTTATTTTACATGTGTTGGTGTTTGCCATAATCGACTGATATTTTCGTTGGTGCTTCTCTCAAGATTACTGTGAAGTAATCATAGGGAGAAGGTCAATCGTTATATTCTGTTATCTGATCTACGCCAGCTTTTGCTTGCTCTCTGCTTACCTTAACAGCCCAGGAACTAAGCGTTGACGACGCCCTACACTTGATGGCTACTGGACAGTCTAAGATGAGATTGAAGGTGTGGTATTTCATGCCAAGGTGTACTGCGCTGTCTACTTCTTTGCAAAATGCAAAAACTTTCATGTAAAAGATGCTGCGGTGGTCAGGTAAAATAAGCAGCTCTTACTCCTCCCGCCATCTTGGAGCCGTCTGTATAGATGATGCTGTGCACTGCCTGCCTGCTGGAGTAAGTTTTCCAGTGTTCAGGCCCAAGGTGTGCCCTGGTTCGGACTTCGAACCAGTTTTTGGGTTTTATGCTGTCTGACCGCGTAGCCATACTCCTCCCTATGCAGGTGTATCAGTAGCCTCGCAGCGCCATGCTTCAAAGTTCTGCAAGCCGTTCGGCTGACTTGGCTGGCACTAGTTTCGCTTGTAGATCCAGGGGAAATAGTCCCGTCAGGATGTCTAGTGCATTCGTCGCGGTAGTTCGAATAGCGCCCGTGATACATAGTAACCTTGACCGAGGTGTAAATCCAATGCATAAGTCTGGGTGACAGAAACCAAGTGCAGCTGAGCATATTCTTAGATGTATATAGTGTAATGGTGGCCTTCTTTGACCTTTCCTCGACATTGGCTCTCCAAATCAGCTTGCTATCTAGCACTGTTTCCAAGTATTTAATGCCGGTGTTTGGCTTGAGTTGTGTTCCATTTTGTTTCGGGAGAGTCCAGTACGGTACAAGAGGATGACGTCCGTCTTTTCTGCATTAATATGCAGTCCGGCGTTTTCTGGCCACTTACATATTACTCTTAGGGTCTGTTTCAATATGGCGCTGAGAGTATATAGGCATACTTCCGTACAAATAATGCCTATGTTGTTCGTATAGGCAGTTATTTTTTCGGATCCTCTATCATATCTCTTGATTAGATCGTCAACTGCTAGGTCCCACAAAAGAGGAGTTAGAGTTCATTTTTTTGCGCATTCGGTTGGGGTTGCAACACCCCACTTTGAGTAGACTCTAATGCAGCCTTGGAGGTTTTTGATCCAGTTTGCGATTATATAGTGAGTGTTTATTGTTGACACTCAGTTATTGTGTTAGTGCTGACGATATTGAAAGCTCCTGAGATGTCTATGAAGGTACCCAGTGCATATTCTCGGTTGTGTAGGGCTCTTTCTATGGACCCTACCAATGAGTGTAGTGCCGTTTCGACGGTCTTTCCCTTCGTATAGTCAGGCTGACCAGTTGACATCCGATCCTCGACATAATTTCTGATGCTGATATTTAGCAACTTTTCCATTGTTTTAAGCATACAGGATTTAATACTTATCGGTCTGTAGTCCATGAGGCTGTTATGACCACATTTGCAAATTTTGGGAATGCAAAACATGCCGTGTGCCAGTGTGTTGGTATGGGGCCAGTATTAAGACAGGCTTCATAGATTTTAGCCAGCCATGGAGTAACCACATCTTTAGTGGTTTGTAGCAGGGCTGCTATGATTCCGTCTGGAACATTCTTACGAAATAGTTGATAGCCCACAGTATCTTATGCGTACTAAATAACTCTCTGGGTAGTGCGTAATCCTTGTGAGTGGTATTATTTTGCTCGTCCATCTCGGGAGGCATCGAGCAGCCTGGGAAGTTGGTGGACATTAATACATTCAGCCGCTGTCAGAAGAAGCATCCTAAACTTTGCGATTTCAGGCACTGATTCCGGGTTATAACAAAAGTTCTTTTAGGAGTTTTTTTTGGCTTTTCTGATACTGGCCTTGTACACTCTGAACGCAAATATTTATTCATAGTGGGTAATTTCCTAAACGGACTATCTTGCAGTATTCCACACCAGTTTAATACATACATGTATGAATGTGTGTATTCGGCGCGGCCAGCATCCGCGAGCAGCGCTGCCGCCACATTTGCAGAGAAAACGGTCGAACATATGTTTGTTTGTTCCTGTCTCGCATGCAGTGATATCGCAGTTAAATATCATAAACTTTGTTACGTGATAGCTTTCTTGTTCAAAATACGTTTTTTATGCAACTTTCAGGATAGTTTGATTTGATATGTCATTTGTTTATATAGTACAGTGTTGTAATTTAACATTCGTTTGGAGACAGAAACATTCAAACATATGTTTTCGCTGCATGTGTGGCGGCAGCGCTGGCCATGCCGACCAATGCTCTACATACATATATTTTTTTATATACCCTTGCAGAGTGTATTATGTTTATGTTACGAAGTGTATATTGTATATTCATGATCAGCATCAACAGCCCAAACGATATAGCCCTGTCCATTTGTCTGTCCGTCTGTTTCTATGCAAACTAGTCCCTCATTTTTATACTCTCTGCAAGAGTATATTGGGTTTGTGCAAAGTATGTAACAGGCAGAAGGAGGCGTGGCAGACCCCATAAAGTATATATATTCTTGATCAGCATCACAAGCCGAGTTGATATAGCCATGTCCGTCTGTCCGTCTGTCTGTCCGTCTGTCTGTCTGTCTGTCCGTATGAACAAACAGATTTCAGAGATGGTAAGAGCTACAAGTTCGAGCTTGGTGTCAAACGATCAGATATTTAGTCAGTCAATACAAGAATCTTTTTTTTTTCGATGCCACGCCCCATTCGCCCACAAAAAGCAAAAAACTGGACACACCTCGGTAAAAATTGGTGTTTTCGGCAAATATCTCAGTAACTATGGCACCTAGGATCACCAATTCTGGTACGGGAGTTCCTAGCGACAGCATAGTTGCATTGCCATCTATAAATTTGGACTGCCACGCCCCCTTTTCCCACATTTGATAAAATAGTTTTCCAACTGCAATGCCTTTTTTAGCGATTTTTTTCATATGGTTATTTATATTTCGTGCGGAGACTAACTATATTAAACTATCCTGAAAGGCGCATTAAAATCGGACTATAAACAAGAAAACTAGAAGCGTTACAATATTGTTAATTGAACGCAATATCAACCCATAGGTGCAAGCGAGATAGAAACACACAAGCACATGTTCGAACGTTTTCGCTGCCTGTGTGTCGGCAGCGCTGCCCGCGGTCGCTGGCTGCGCCGAATACACACATACATGCATACATATTTGCATCATATACATATTGCCAAACGTATGTGTATTCGAATACAAACAAACAGATGTGTGTTTGATTATGCTTAGATTGTTTTTGTTTCAACGTGTTTTAATGCAAGTAATTCACATTGTAATATCTGGATACCGATTTTAATAATTTAATCGGGAAAATGCAGAGAGTATTATACGGTCGGGCGCGCTCGACTGTACTTTTCTTTCTTGTTAAAGCTATCTTGATGAAATTTGGTACAGATCTGTATTCTCTCTGCACGCACGTTCATATTGTAACGAAGTTTGCCTGACCGTTTGAATTTCCCGCACAACTTCAAATATCGCTCACCACGAACGATCACTATCGACATATCGATAACCGGACCTAATGCACCACAGCTGCGTGGTGACGCTGCCCTTCAGTTAAGGCATTTTTCGCTACAATATGTTAAAATCGGCCAGATAGGACCACTATATCATATAGCTGCCATAGAAACAATGGGTTGAAAATGCTTACTATGAACATTTTCGTTGTCTATTGACCGATTTCAATTAAATTCACGCAGAATAAATTTCTTATAGTGTCCGATCTGTTGACCAAAATTTATTCAAATCAGAATTCAAATATAGCTCATTAAAACCAAATTAATTTAATGTTCATGACTGCTTTCCGTTTTTTCTTGTCTTTTGCTTCAACGTGTTCTAATACAAGTACTATCCATTATATAACTTATATACCGATTTTATTAATTCAAACGGGCATATTAGCAGGGAGTATTATAAAATCGAATGTGCTTGATTGTACTTTTCTTCCTTGTAAGAACGGACGTACTTATGTCAAGCAGATAAAGTTTACTTCAAATTGTTGCCACGCCCTTTACCGACCCCGCAAATGTACACGTTGTTAAAAGAAAAGAGATTACTCTATGTTTACCTACAGAAAAGTGTGGCCTTAGTGGTAGAGATGCATGGTAGTATATTTCGTACTGGAATGTAAGTCTAAGGTCGAATCGAAATGTGCGTAACAGGCAGAAGGAGGCTTCGCAGACCCCTTAAAGTATATATATTATTGATCAGCATCGAAAGACGAATCGATATAGCCATGTGCGTCTGTCCGTACACCTGTATCTTTTACTACTTTCTACAAAAGCTAGAACCACCAAATTCGGAATGAAAGTCCGTTATTATGTCAGGCAGATCAAGTTTATTTAAAATTGTTGCCACGCCCCTTACCGCCCCCGCAATGAGCACAAAACCAGACACACATCGAAAAAAAAATGTAGTTTTAGGCCAATAACTCAGTAACTATGGTACTTAGGAACACCATTACTGGTATGCAGGTTCCTAGACACAGCCTTAATCCAATGCCATTTTGAGCTGCCACGTACCCTTTGCATACATATAATTTCAAACGAATGCGTGTATTTATAAATAACATGTAAATGCTGATAATCGGAGAATTCTTAAAAGTGGCGCGTGGTGCAACTGGTAGAGTTGCGGCGCGTTGGTCTGAGGTTGTACGTTCAAATGCTGGCAATGAGATTTGTTAATTTTATTTTTTTTTAAATTTCAATTCAAAATGTACATATAAAATTAAAATTTTTAAATTTCATTTGAAAATTTGAATTCAAATTGTATACAAATGCGCACTACTATGGGAGTACGGGGTCTTTTACAGTCGGCTCGATCGACTGTAGCCTTTCTTACTTGTTTTTGTTCTATATTAATAAATAAATAAACTTATTTTTTCATATAACCTAGTCCAAAGCTACGGCATCACATCTATACAATTGCGATTGGGCGGGAATTCCCTTATCCAATAAAAAGTTTCAATCAAATTTGCTGTTTATGATAATGTGTAGCCAACGTCCTGTTCGGATCACAGCTTTTAAGTTTTCGACATTGTCGCTGCAAAGCTTTACTGCGGTAAATGTATTAAAAAAGACATATAAAGTCATAAGAACTAACAAAAAAAAAAATTAATTCATACTTACAGATTTTAAGCACATCCATGAGTTACTTTACATTACTTCGCTCACTCTATGATGATTTACAAGTAAACTGACGAAGAACACTAAATATTGGAAGAAAACAAATTAAATTTTTTTCTAAATTTTGTTAAAAAAATATTAAAAAAATGTAATATATTCATGATTCAATATTAATGTGTGTAGTATAATTTTAGTCAGTCAGTCTGTCTGTCCCGAACCAAACCGAAGGAGATTTAAACAAGGCTGGAAGTACATCAAGTACTTCGACTCAACAAGGCGATGTACGGTTTAAAACAGGCAGGAAGGGAATGGAGTTCCAAATTAAATGCAGCACTATATGATATATTACTAAAAGCCTTTCAGACGGATCCATGCTTATATAAGCAGAACATAGAAGATAGTCTATTTATTGTATCAATCTATGCATCAAGGAGGATTTGATGACCATCAAATCAAAGATAGCTGCTAAACTCGAATGCTTCGATAAGGGTCAGCTACAGATGTTTCCTGGCATTCAAGTATCGCAAAACCGGTGGTATTGTGATAAATCATGCGCTGTATAACAAATATAATATATATTGGAGAGACATAATATGCGATCGTGTCGGGTGGCTGCAACGCCAATGGATGCAGGTTTTCATGTTTATAGGTACTTCGACTCAATAAGGCGATAAACGGTTAAAAACAGACAGGAAGGGAACCGAATTCCAAATTAGCTGAGCGACGCGGTCCATATGAACCAATCCGAAGGATATTTACACAAGCCTGGGACACATCAAGTACTTCGACTCAATAAGGCGATATGCCCGCGGACGCTGGCCGCGCCGAATACACACATACATACATATATGCATCATATAGTCGCAAACGTATGTGTATTCGCATGCAAACAAACAGATGTATGTTTTATTATGCTTAGATTGTTTTTGTTTCAACGTATTTTAATTGATGTACTAACTGTTGTTCAAGGTCGCTTAAAAGAGCCTTCAATTGTTTCAGACGTTCCATGTGTTCATGGAAAATCATATCTTCGAACTGAATTAAAAATATTTCAATTTGCTTTGAAAACATTTTACTTTCTTTAGTGTTGTTTTGAAACTGAGGTTTGTTGGGAAAGATTAGGAGTTTTTATATTTAATTTCATTATATACTTTTACATATAAATTGAAAATGTGGAGTATTATAGCTGTCTTTTTTCGTCCCATTGTAAACTATATGAGTAATATTGTTGTCCTTCAACTTCTTATATGGAGTTTTAGTAGGAAAAATCCTCACAAATGCCTTAGGTAAAAAAATCCAAAGGGGTTTGGCGTCGGCATCAGTTATGTAAAGAGCCATTTTCTATCCGTAGACTGTTTTCTTTAGTTGACAATCTGTTATAGTATTTATACTCATAACCAATCGTGAGGCTCCCAGTTTTTGTATATCCTTGTCCTACATGGCCTGCCACATCATTTATTGATTCGAAGAAAGCCTGAGAATGTAAACGTTATTTAGTTATAAATGATTATATGTTACTAATACATACCATGGTGCTATTTATTTTTATACTCTCTGCAAGAGTATATTGGGTTTGTGCAAATGTATGTAACAGGCAGAAGGAGGCGTGGCAGACCCCATAAAGTATATATATTCTTGATCAGCATCACAAGCCGAGTCGATATAGCCATGTCCGTCTGTCCGTCTGTCTGTCTGTCCGTATGAACAAACAGATTTCAGAGATGGTAAGAGCTACAAGTTCGAGCTTGGTGTCAAACGATCAGATATTTAGTCAGTCAATACAAGAATCTTTTTTTTTTTCGATGCCACGCCCCATTCGCCCACAATAAGCAAAAAACTGGACACACCTCGGAAAAAATTGGTGTTTTCGGCAAATATCTCAGTAACTATGGCACCTAGGATCACCAATTCTGGAACGGGAGGTTCGTAGCGACGGCATAGTTGCATTGCCATTTAAAATTTTGGACTGCCACGCCCACTTTTCCCACATTTGATAAAAAAGGCTGGAACCTTCAATGCCGGGTTTGGCGAACTTGTTCGTATCGTACAGTATTGTAATTATATAGTTCGTGTGGAGATTAACTATATTAAACTATCCTGAAAGGCGCATTAAAATCGGACTATAAACAAGAAAACTAGAAGCGTTACAATATTGATAATTGAACGCAATATCAACCCACAGGTGCAAGCGAGATAGAAACACACAAGCACATGTTCGAACGTTTTCGCTGCTTGTGTGTCGGCAGCGCTGCCTGTGTGTCGGCAGCGCTGCCCGCGGTCGCTGGCTGCGCCGAATACACACATACATACATACATATTGTCAAACGTATGTGTATTCGAATACAAGAAAACAGATGTGTGTTTGATTATGCTTAGATTGTTTTTGTTTCAACGTGTTTTAATGCAAGTAAAACATATAGTAATATGTGGATACCGATTTTAATAATTTAATCGGGACAAATGCAGAGAGTATTATACGGTCGGGCGCCCTCGACTGTACTTTTCTTTCTTGTTAAACTCTTTAATGTTCACTGAAAACTGTAAGAACTAAAGAATAGAATGGAATACGTCCGCTTTTTATGGAAATTTACACGCGATTCAATAACCAATTAGAATGAAACAGCAAATGGTGACTAATGCAGTATCCAATCAAATCATTGGATTCCATTATTCTCTCATTCTATTTTTATTCATCTTTTTCTTACTTATGCGGCTACCCCTTAAAACCTGATTTTTAAATAAATATAATCCTTCTTTGTCTTGTGTAGGGATTTAGTAAACCTCATTAAGCTAGATGGTTCAGTACTATTGTAGTTTATGTAACAGTTTAAAAACATTTCAAAGTTAATGTGGATTCAAGAAACACATTCTCAAGAAACACAACTTTAGTTTTGAAAAACGAAAATATAAATTTTCTTGTAAATTATGTTTATATAAAAAACTATATGTTACAAAATCCGGTTTAAAAAAGCATGTTCTTTCTAAGCATAACTTTAGAAATAAGAAAGCAAAGTAAAGTATAAATGAAAATAACTAAAAGTAAACTGAGTATTTCTTTGGGGGGTACGCTATATACCATTGGTTCGTCAACAAGTTCAATCAGGGTTGTTTTTCAGAGGTATCCGAAAATCATTATTGGTTGACCCTATTATTTAATTGTGTTGGATATATAGTCTAACGCAGCGGTTTCAAGAGCTTATTTATTGTCGACCGTATACATCAAAGATGTGCTTAAGACTAGTGTAAGAAATTATGGTGAAAAACTTATTATGGTGAACAGAGGGTAATAAGAAGTAGAGACCATGAGCTGTTTTCAGAAATTGTTAACAAAATTTCTTTGAATTATAAAGATGACAAAAGATTTGTAACATCAAATTCAATAACCACACTGGCATGGGAGCATTATAAAATAAGTTTGAGCAGAGAAAATTTGTAAAATATGTTAAAACATTTTATTCAAAGATAAGACTTATTATATAACACTTGTAAATATATATAGTGCTTGTAAATATGTATAACTAATAAAAAAAAAAATATTCTAAATAAATAATAAAAATAAAAATAAAAAAAGTCTTTTATTTAATTATATCTTTTTTATGCAGTCCCCGACTAACACTCATCGCGAGCAGACGTCAGTTGCTAACCAATCGTGCTGTTATCAGTTCTCTTCTCTCCTCACACTCTTTCTATCAACCGTTACTTGTACAAAATATTAGTTTCAAGCGCTTGATCGCAGATCCGAACTGCCATCTAACAACATTGCTAACCCAAAATATATAATAATCTCCGCCAAAGACAGTGATAAAACAATCTCAGAATATTCTTGCTTCGCTGTACACAAGGCGCTTAAGCACATCAATAAGAATATTAACTCAATAACAAATTTAAAAGACGGAAATCTACTAATGCTGGTTCGATCAATCGACGACGCCAACAAATTCATCAACGCAAAAGAACTCCCAGGTATATGCAAAATAGAATGCCAACTCCACCAATCACTTAATTCGGTTAAAGGGACTATTTATGCACCCTACCTTATTAACGTGCCCGAAAACGAAATTCTTGAAGAGCTCGCCTCCCAAAAAGTTATCGCAATCTACAAGTTCACCAAGCAAGTTGAGGGTGTAGCAAAACCGTCGGGTGTTATGCTTCTTACTTTCGATCTCTACAACCTTCCATCGAAAATCGACATATGCTGGCACACTGTAAAGGTATCCGAATTTGTTCCGAATCCCATGCGGTGCAAATCTTGCCAAAAACTCGGCCATACCCAAAAACACTGCAAGAACGAACAAACGTGTAGTAACTGTGGACTCACCCCGCACTCTGGTACCTGCTCTCCAAAATGCGTGAATTGCTCACAGAACCATGCTGCCTCAGACAAAAAATGTAGTGCATTCATACAGCAAAAAGAAATACTGAAAATAAAAACCACGAAGAAGTGTACAATGAGAGAGGCAAAGCTTTATTACAAAGCTGCCTTGCCTAAACAATCCAAGCCCGACAGCTACGCCGCAGTCACAGCAAACATAGAAAATGAAAATAGCACAGCACAAAAAGCAAAGTACAACATAAACCGTCACACTGATAAGAGCAATATTGGAAAAAAAAACTTAACAATATTGTAAAAGATATACTTAAGGAAATATACAACTGGGGTCTGGGCTCTGGTGCAACCCTGTCTCCCAGTAAATATAAAATTTTGCACATTTGTTAAAAAAAAAGATGTACATACTCTAGTTTAAGCTTTAATAACTTTACTATAGAATGCGTCCAGGCTCTTAAGATATTAGGCCTATATTTCGACAAGAGAATGACATTTAAAAATCACTGTCTGTATCTCAGAGATAACCTTGAAAAAAAAACTAAACATTATAAAATATCTTAGCTCCAAACATTCCTTAATAAATACAAATAGTCTTATAAATGTTGCCAGGGCTCTTATACTGGCAAAAATAGATTACGCGTTGCCAATATTCGGCTGGTGCGCAAAGTCACATGTCCGCCTGTTTAAACCAGCCTACCACACAGCGGTTCGTCGCAGTATCAACGCCTTTCCAACATCTCCAATAAAATGCGTCCTAGCAGAAGCGGGTTTGTCAACAATAGACGACAGAGTTGCAGAAACAACAGCAATGCTTAAAAATCACACAAACGGGGAAACTTTCCGCCAACTATTTTATAATAAAACAAGTAAGAAAGGCTACAGTCGACGTGCCGACTGTATAAGACCCCGTACTCCTTGTAGTGCGCATAAAAAAATACTTACAAACTTAAAAGAAGAAGCAGTAGACTGATTCATATTTTAAAATACAAATTTAAAAAAAGATAATAGTTTAAATTAAAATTTAAAAAAGTAAATAAAAAGTTATGCGCTAGCTGCAATCGAACCCGCGGTATCAGACACAGGATTCTCACATGTCGCCACTCTACCATACGCACCACACCTCAATTTGAAGGCACTGCTGATTATCTGCATTTACATATAATATTGTTTTGTTATAGAAAAAGAAAAAAAATGCCTGTCTGTGCCGGGGCTCGAACCGCAGACCTCATGTTTCTCTAATGCATGTCACATCACTTGGACCACAGCACTGTTGACAATGAGTACGGCTAAAGTAGATAAACATTGATTTACCACTTTTCTTCAAACACGTACATAAATTACAATTTTTAACATTTTTGACCAATTTGTTTCACATGTTGTAGTTGTCCGATTTGAACCAAATTTGGTGAAGTTACTTTTAATAATTATGTACACATTCTGTGTGAGTTTGGTTGCGATCACTTAGCAAATACTACATGTCTTCATACAAATTTTTTGTTTTTGACCGATTTGTCCTATGGGAGCTATAAGCTATAGTTGTCCGATCTTGATGAAACTTGGTGAGGATAGTTATAGTTGTACCATACACCTACTGTGTAAATTTGGTCACGATAGCTTTCATAGTTTCAAAGCTGTAGTGCAATGAAAACTGTTTTTTACAGTTTGCGGGGGCGGTAGGGGGCGTGGCAAAAATTTGAAATAAACTTAACCTGCCTGCAATATAGACGGACTTTCATTCCAAATTTGGTGGCTCTAGCTCTTGTAGTTTAAAAGATCCAGGTGTTCATACGGACGGACGGACGGACAGACAGACGGACAGACACACAGACGGACAGACGGACAGACGGACAGACGGACATTGCTATATCGACTCGGCTGTTGATGCTGATCTAGAATATATATACTTTATGGGGTCGGCCACGCCTCCTTCTGCCTGTTACGCACATTTCGCTTCTGACAAACCTAATAGACCCCTATACTCTTTTTTAGAGTACGGGGTCTAACAATGAGTTGGCTGACAATGCAGCAAAAGCAATGTCAAAGTATCCCACAATCATGATACTCCCCTCAGCGGAAAAAGATCTGCGAAAAGTTATTTTCAAACAACTCCACTCGCCAAAAATCGAAATCTGGGATAACTTTCATCACAGATACAGGAACTGCAACCCAAACTTGGAGAAAGTCAAGTTCCCTATCAACACATCCCGAGCGAAAAACACTATTTTCACCCGCCTCCGGATAGGACACAGCAGTTGCACCCAAAGCCATGTATTGTCAGGAGACCCAAAACCGAACTGCCACTTATGTGGTCTAGAGCTCTCTACCGCACACCTACTGGACACCTGCAAAAAATTAGTTAGCATCAGAAAAGCGCATTTTCCAAATATACTAACATCATCCATCTTACCCTACGTCACAACAATAAATATAAATAAAATATACAGATATTTACAAGATTGTAATTTAACAAATAAGATATAATCCTACATAGAGCCGAAGGCCTGGTCGCTAGCGCTCTTATTTTATACTTAGCTTTAATATTCTTGTGTATTATAGCTAACTTTGTAAAAATAAAACAAGTAAGAAAGGCTACAGTCGATCGAGCCGACTATAAAAGACCCCGTACTCTCATAGTAGTGCACATTTGTATTCAATTTGAATTGAAATTTAAAAAAAATAATTTAACAATTCGCATTGCCAACATTCGAACCTACAACCTCAGACAAACTCTATCAGTTGCACCACGCGCCACTTTCAAGAATTTTCCGAATATCAGCATTTACATATTATTCATACAAACACACATTCGTTTGAAATTATATGTATGCGTGTATGTATGTATGTGTGTATTTGGCGCGGCCAGCGTCTGCCGGCAGCGCTGTCGCCACACACGCATCGAAAACGTTCGAACATGTGTTTGTATGTTTCTGTCTCGCTCTCGCGCGTAAGTGATATTGCAGTTAAATAACAAACTTTCTAACGCAGTAGCTCTTTTGTTAAAGGTAGTATGTTTATGCCACTTTCAGAATACTTTGATTTTATATGTCTCTATACGAATGTTGAATTACAACACTCTACTATATGAATAAATGCCTTAAAAACGGCATTAAAGCGTAAAAGTTTTTTAGCTGATGTGGGGAAAAGGGGCGTGGCAGCTCAAAATTTTTAATGGCATTGCATTAAGGCTGTCTCTAGCAACCTGCTTACCAGAAATGGTGTTCCTAAGTGCCATAGTAACTGAGTTATTGGCCTAAAAGTAAATTTTTTTCATGGTGTGTCTGGTTTTATGCTCATTGCGGGGGCGGTAAGGGGCGTGGCAACAATTTGAAATAAACTTGCTCGCGAAGATAACGGACTTTCATTCCAAATTTGTTGTCTCTAGCTTTTGTAGTTTAAAAGATCCAGGTGTTCATACGGACGGACGGACAGACGGACAGACAGACAGACGGACAGACGGACATTGCTATATCGACTCGGCTGTTGATGCTGATCTAGAATATATATACTTTATGGGGTCGGCCACGCCTCCTTCTGCCTGTTACGCACATTTCGCTTCTGACAAACCTAATAGACCCCTATACTCTTTTTTAGAGTACGGGGTCTAAAAATTCTTTACCCTGATCACTCTGAATATTTTTAGGTATTTTCTTCGCAGTTTCAAATACTTTTTTAATTGCTAAAACCCTATCTGTAGCTGATTTATTTTTCACAGGCTCTGCATATGAATATTTTGAGAAAGTATCAATCACTGTCAGTAGATATCGATAACCTCAATTTTGATTATGAAATGGAATCATTTCAACTAAATATATTTGCCATGTATCATTTATTCCTTTTTGTACGAAACTACGCCTTCTAAAATTTTTTCAAGACTGCTTATGAATTTCTGTTACAACCTGTAATTCACTCATTATGTTTATTATTACAATACTGAGCGTTTTGATAATTCTAACTGTTTATATTGAATTACGTCGTTTTTTATTCCTTTTCGCATCTTCTTTTGAAATCTCAAAACACAAACGTGTTAAGTCAATCTCAACGTCAGACTCATACGATGCTTCTAAATCTGTAAGTCGTATTTCATATTTATTCATTTGGGCACACTTAGGTATAATATGTTTATAATAGATATTTGTTATTTGTTTTTTAAGAATTGTGTTCCAGCACAAAAATGTGGTTAAAACAAGAAAGAAAAGTACAGTCGAGCACGCCCAACCGTGTTCCCGATTAAATTATTAAAATCAGTATTAAAATATTACAATGTGTAGTACTTGCATTAAAGCAGGTTGAAACAAAAACAATCTAAGCATAATCAAACACACATCTGTTTGTGTGCATGCGAATACACATACGATTGACATTATATGTGTGTATATATGTATGTATGTGTGTATTCGGCGCAGCCAGCGTCCGCGAGCAGCGCTGCCCCAAGCAGGCAGAGAAAACGTTCGAACATGTGCTTCTGTGTTTCTATCTCGCTTGCACCAATGGTTTTATACTTCGTTCAAATATCAATATTGTAACGCTTCTAGTTTTCTTGTTTATAGTCCGATTTTAAAGCGCCTTTCAGGATGGTTTAATATAGTTAGTCTCCACACGAATTATAAACTACAATACTGTACAATAAGAACAAGTTTTCTAAAAAAGGCATTGAAGTTTGAAAACTATTTTATCAAATGTGGGAAAAGTAGGAGCGGCAGTCAAAAATTTTAAATGGCAATGCAGCTATGCTGTTGCTAGGAACCTCTGTACCCAAATTGGTGATCCTAGGTGCCATAGTGACTGAGATATTTGCCGAAAACACCGATTTTTTCCGAGGTGTGTCCAGTTTTTTGCTCATTATGGGCGAATGGGGCGTGGCATCGAAAAAAAAAGATTCTTGTATTGACTGACTAAATATGTGATACCAAGCTGGGACTTGTAGATCTTACCATCTCTGAAATCTGTTTGTTCATACGGACAGACAGACGGCAGACGGACAGACAGACGGACATGGCTATATCGACGCGGATTGTGATTCTGATTAATAATATATATACTTTATGGGGTCTGCCACGCCTCCTTTTGCCTGTTACATACTTTTGCACAAAGCTAATATACTCTTGGAGACAGTATAAAAATACCAAGTCGTAAAAGCGCACGCCAAGATTCACTGTCAAATTCAATTTTGTTACCATTCTGGTTTAAAGTAACTATACACTGTTAATCGACTTTTCTATATTTAAAAAGGCATTTAACTGAACTAAGTAAAGGGTGGCCAATAATAGTATCAGGTGTTACGACTCGGCTTGTCTTCACTGGGGCTACCACGGCTAGCTCATTCGCCTCAGTGCGGGGTTGTTAACCAAAGCCCACCGAGCGTACAATCCACAATCATCGATTGGGGAACCTCTACACAAACACTACCAACACTAAACAACTATCGGCCATCTCTATCGGCGGCATCGATGTTTTGGCGCAACGTACCCACCCTACCTGTGGCGGCAGTATTCAAACTGTTTTGCTGCGCCACCCATAATCTATTGTTTACGCCAGCTCGCTCACTCCAGGCTATGCATTCCCCCCCCCCATCAATAACTCTACTCACACATATTCATTTTGGCATAATCATACATATATTCTCTTATTAATACTATACATTGTGTGGTTCTTATTTATAAATATATTTCATATGCTATCAAATTTCATTTTATTTTAAATTTTAATTTTACTTCGAATATTTAATTTTTGGCTATTTCACGCTGTCCTTTTTTTTTGTTTGGATGCTTTCGCCTTTATTTATTTACGGGGGGTCTCGGGGGTACCTAAAACAACCTATGAGCTCAAAGGGGGTATAGGGGCCGGACAATGCCAATACCAATATCTTGGCAGGTACTAAGTGTACCACAGTACCATTAATATCATTAGCGAAGAAATACACACAACGAAAAAAAAAAGGGCCAACCAGAAGTTAGGACGAAACGATATTTTACATCATTGCATGACTATTTGAATAATTAACAATTATATATATTTTATACTCTCTGCAAGAGTATATTGGGTTTGTGCAAAAGTATGTAACAGGCAGAAGGAGGCGTGGCAGACCCCATAAAGTATATATATTCTTGATCAGCATCACAAGCCGAGTCGATATAGCCATGTCCGTCTGTCTGTCCGTCTGACCGTCTGTCCGTCTGTCCGTATGAACAAACAGATTTCAGAGATGGTAAGAGCTACAAGTTCGAGCTTGGTATCAATCGATCAGATATTTAGTCAGTCAATACAAGAATCTTTTTTTTTTTCGATGCCACGCCCCGTTCGCCCACAATAAGCAAAAAACTGGACACACCTCGGAAAAAATTGATGTTTTCGGGAAATATCTCAGTAACTATGGCACCTAGGATGACCAATTTGGGTACGGAGGTTCCTAGCGACAGCATAGTTGCATTGCCATTTAAAATTTTGGACTGCCACGCCCCCTTTTCCCACACTTGGAAAAACTTCAAATGCCGTTTTTAGCGAACTTGTTCGTATCGTTGTATATAATAGTTGTGGAGACTAACTATATTAAACTATATTGAAAGGCGCATTAAAATCGGTCCATAAACAAGAAAACTAGAAGCGTTACAATATTGATAATTGAACGCAATATCAACCCATAGGTGCAAGCGAGATAGAAACACACAAGCACATGTTCCAACGTTTTCGCTGCCTGTGTGGCGGCAGCGCTGCCCTCTGTCGCTGGCTGCGCCGAATACACACATACATACATATATGCAGCATATATTGTCAAACGTACATATGTATGTGTATTCGCATGCAAACAAACAGATGTGTGTTTGATTATGCTTAGATTGTTTTTGTTTCAACGTGTTTTAATGCAAGTAATTCGCATTGTAATATCTCGATACCGATTTTAATAATTTAATCGGGACAAATGCAGAGAGTATTATACGGTCGGGCGCCCTCGACTGTACTTTTCTTTCTTGTTTTTTATAAATAAATTAATATTTAAATAGATAAACATTACAAAACGAAACTACATAACAAGAACTACAGATGTCTGGAGCGACACAGCTCACCGCGTCCGTTCCACTGTGCTCGCGCGCACAGCTGATGCCGTGTGACGTCACTGTTACGGCCGTCGTCTGGTCAGCGCTGTATCATTGTTGTTGTCGTCGTTGCACAGCCTACTCAGTCGCTGCTGGTTTTGTTCGTTGTTGCTGTTGTTGTTGTGGCGAGATTTGTTTATGTTGGGTTTTAATGTTGTTTGTTAGAGTAGTTGTTGTTGGTTGTCTTTCTTTTTTTTCTTTTCAATTGTCTTTATATTAAACGTTTATGATTTTGGAGCGCTTTTTCGTTTCGTTGTGGTTTTAAGTTTTTATTGTCTGCGCGCCACACGTAATTGTATTTTGTTAGCACAGTGGTGTCACATTGTCTATATCGTCTCTGTGGTTTTTGTTTTTATTATAATTATATTATTGGTGTGTATTTACACACAGTAAGTCAACATATGTATTTTTTGTTATGTATATAATTTTGGTGCTACGTTCACAGATTTATAACATTATACACTCAGGACCCCACATACAAAAAAAATTATCATCACCACTAGACTGACACAAAAAAAACCGCAAAAGAATAATCACGACGACGATCCAACTCCTCGATTGACTCTAAGGCCACCTGTTGCTATGCATAATTCAAATTCTGCTATTCCTATTCCATGCAACGGTTCCTTAGAGTCAACGACCGTCTGCCCTTGGCATCTATTCTCTCTTCCTCATCCTCTCTCTTCCTAATCTATACTCTTATACCTTAACTCTCATATTTCCCCTCTCTTCTCCATATGGCCACCCCGGCTGAGCAGAACAGTTTGCGATGAATTTCGATTCTGCTCAGCCCCAGATGCAACATCACTCGAAGATTTGCACCCGGCTCGCAGGTGTTATGCCTGCGAGGGAAGTGGTGCCAATATTCGAGCGCATGGGGGCTGTCCATTTAGACTCTGCCGAACCCAACGTATTCCATCTCCCAAACTCTGAGATGACGAGTCTCATGTTCCACCGGCTGAGCTAGCCGGGCCTATAGTCGAATATCTTTGGCGTGAAATACCCCTATCGGTCGGCCACCCTCGTTCTCCAGCTGAAACATGTTAGCGCCCACTGCTTTTCGAACGCGAGCTTTCAGGAATTATCGGGCGAATTTTGCATTGAACGCGCTTTTGAAATTGCTCAATACGAAATTGCGCCGAAAGACCTCCTGCCCCGGAACCAAGTAGAGTTCTCTTGCTCGCTCATTATAGCGCAGACTGCTCCGTTCATACGCCTGATGTAGGTGCCTCTGGATTCTCTCCTGGATGATCCGTTGTTTATCGGCTCGGCCTAACGTAACCAGCGCGTGCTCACGCAGCGACTTTAGTTTACGAGCCAAAGCGTACTGGGCCCCGTTCAGCAAATTTTCCCCGAATACCGCAAGGAACGGAGTGACTCCCGTTGCTGCATGGACGCTGTTACGCAGAGCTGCCTCGATCTCCGGGAGGTAAAGATCCCATTCGCGATGGTCGTTTTCCAAATACGCCCTAATCGCTGCTAGGACCGACCGATTGACCAGTTCCGCCGCAATGCTTTGCGAAGAGTAAATGGCAGTCCTTAAATGCGTGATCCCATACGCCTGCGTCATCTCCTCGAAAGTCTTCCCTACGAATTGCCTGCCATTATCGGAGTGAATTACCTCGGGCACTCCAAACTTCAGGAACACCTCGTGCACCAGGAATTCCACTACCGCCTTTGCTGTGGCTTTGGCATGTCTTTCAGAAAAAAGTAATTTAGAAAAGTAATCAACGACGATAAATGTCCATGCATGGCTCCTTTTCGATCTTGGATACTTTCCTAAGAAGTCTATATATAACTTCTGGAATGGCCTTTCCGTGACTACTTCTGTCCCTATTCCCACGTGCATCCTAAAGTTCGTCGCTTTCACTTCTTTGCACTCGTCGCTACTTCGGACGAAATCGGCCACTTGCATAGCCATTTTTGGCCAGAAATATTGCCTCCGCAAAGCTTGCAACGTCTTTACCATTCCTCCGTGTGCCGACGTGTGCTCTTCATGCGCTCTCCGGATCGGCTCTTGGGTGAGTGATGCAGGTACCCAAAGCTTCCAAACACAGCCCTCAAGTTCGTCTTCCAACTTACTTGATGACATGTCTAATGCCTGCAACTGCAATGACCATTTTGCTAATCAACCACTTAGGTCTTTCAAAGACATAAGCCACTTCAGGCTGGCATGGTCGGTGATGACGGTTAACGGCATGAGTTCGATATAGGGCCTGAACTTTTGGATGGCCATGATCGCCGCTAAGCACTCCTTCTCAGTCACTGAGTAGTTGAGCTGATGATTATTCAACTTGGCCGAGAAGTACGCAATCGGTCTTTCATGATCAGCGTCGTCCAGTTGAAATAGCACCGCCCCCACTCCAGAGTGCGAAGCATCGCACTGGACATAGAATCTTTTTCGGAAGTCCGCATGCACCAACACTGGAGCAGTAGTCAACGCCTTCTTCAATGCCTGCACTGCTTTAACTCCTTCTTCTCCCAGACTAAATTTCCTGCCTCCCTTTGACTTTAAAGCATCCGTCAGTGGAACTGCTATCGCAGCAAAGTTACGGATAAACCTTCGATACCATCCAGCCGTGCCTAGGAAGGATCGTACCTCTTTCACCGATCTGGGATGTTCTGTATGGCTGTTACCCTAGCTGGGTCCATCCGCAGCGTTCCTCCGCCTATAACAAACCCCAAATACCTGAGAGATTTAAAGCAGAATTTCGACTTCTTTAGACCTATCATCAAATTCGCTGCTTTCAGGCATTCCGCTACTCTTTCTGAATATGCCAAATGAGTCTCGAAGTTAGGAGCGATAATCAACAAGTCGTCCAAGTACACAAAAACATTCGATCTCAGCTCTGTCGGGATCACCTTGTCCATCAAACGACACCGACTTTGAGCTGCATTGCACAACCCGAATGGCATCATTCTGAACTGGTATAGGGGACGACCTGGTACCGTGAACGCCGTGCATGCCTTGCTCTCTTCTTCTAGCTTGATCTGCCAGAAGGCGAATTTTAGGTCGACGCTAGAAATATAATGAGTCTGGTCGACTCTGGACAAAATTCCCTCAATGAAAGGTAGCGGATAGGCTTCCTTGATCGACAGATTGTTGAGCTTCCGGGCATCGAGACAGAACCGATTTTTGTCCGGCATTCGTACCACTGTGGTACGGTTACTCCACGGACTGTTGCTCTCTTCAATGACACCGATAGCCAACATTTTGTCGACCTCGTCCCACACCACCTGCATTGCCAGAGACAAAGGATTATGGCGATATTTCACCGGCTGCGCTCCTGACACTAGCTCTATCTTGTGCCTTATCACAGTCGTCTTTCCCACTCCAAACTTCTCGAATGACAAAAACCTGTCCTTCACAGGTACTAAAGCGGCCTCCTGCTCCGGCTCTAAGTCCCACGCCTCCGGCTCGGCTTCTTCGGCCTCGTCGACTGCATAATGGGCAATTTGTTCCGTCATCGCAGAGACCGCCCTCGAGGGCTTCGACTCTGGCGCTTTAGCTCCGACTACTTCTGGAGCTAGACCAAAAGCGCGCCAGAAAACGATCCCAAAATAGGTTGCTTGCTCTAAATAAGGACACATGTAAAAGGTATATTCCCTAACCTTTCCCTGGTATTCGATAGGAATTTTCAGGCGGCCGATGATCGTGCGATCGTCGCCCGACGCGGTGCGCACTGATGACACGTAGGGCTGCACTGACAAGCCCAGCTCGTCTACCAGCTCGCTACATCCTTTTCCGAGTAGGCTAACCGTTGCTCCCGAGTCAAGTAAGCCGCGCACTTGCCTCCCCTGGAGCCTTACCTCAGCGAAAACGCGAGGATCAGTCCGAGAGCTACTCCCCACGGCTTCCTCCGCTTGCTTCTTGACTCGGCGCCTTTTGCGGAATCTTTCACGGGCCTTTTTCATCCTACGAGTCACCAGTCGCATCCCGTCGAGCAAGCGATCGTCGAAAATTCTATTTCGAGCCTCCAGATACGCTTTGATCCGCTCTTCGTACGGCAACAAACGAAAACTGTTCCTATCACTTCCCTTATCAACTACAGAACGACAATTTATCTTATTTGCCTCCTAAGGCACCTATACCTACTTGACGACTTTCATCCTTACTCGCTACCAAACCTATTTCTAATGGACTACACATATTCTTACTTCCTACCAAATCTATATCTAATGGAATACACTTATCCTTATTTCCTACCAAACTTAAATCTACATCCTCTCGGGGTTCTCCTGGCGGTACGAGTCTCCCGTCTTCCTCGCACCCCTCCGACCGTTTCCCTGGCACTCCGGACATTTAGGACAGAAGATGTCCGGTCTGACACATAGGTAGCAAAACACCTTGGCGTCCATCCATTTCGCCATACCTCGGCGGTGGTCGTCCCTCAAACGGCCTGAACGTGTTCCTCCTCTCGTACGCCTGCTCCACCTCACTACACACATCCCTCAGCTGATCCAGGGTGTACACTTCGAGTGCATACACGTAACGTGCGAGATCATCCCGGAGACCCTTTTTGATGATCTTGATGACACGAGCTTCAGGCAGGGGTTCCCGCAAACTCGATGCGAGCTTCCTCATAGCGTAGACAAAGTCGTCAGCACTCTCACTGTTTCTTTGCCTACGTTGCATCAGCTCGTGCATCTTGTCGTGCTCGGTCTGGTTTCCCCTGAAACCAGCCAATAACGCACGCTTCAGCTCGTCCCATCGCTCCACTCGAAACTGCCGCACGTGTAGCCAGTACCAACCCCCGGCCCTTCCTTTGAGGAGGAGATGGAAGCAGCGCAGTACCTCAACGCAAGGGCACCTATACTGGCGCTGGAGAAACTCCACGCGGAAAATTAAGTCTTCCACGGAGGATTTGTTTGGGTCTCCGTCGAAAGACACGTCCCACTTTTCAATCTTCGACCACATCGGTCGACCAGCGAAGCCCTGGTCTGCTCGCTTAGACCTACCGTCACTCGGGTAATCATTGGCCCGTCTGTCCTCGACCCTCCACTGTGACATCGCCGGATAGCGCCATGTCCGCGTTTGCGGATCGGCTGGCCAAAACCTAATGTGTTCATCCGGCGACACCATTCTTGGTGGCTTAGAAAATGGGTTTGGTGCGGCTTCCGACGACACGATTCTCCTCGTGTCCAAATCTGCACCTAGCTCTGGCCCTGCCTCATCATCGAACGCCATCAGCTCATCGTATTTTGCGCTGCATGGTAGCCCTCGGCTACCGTCGGCTCCTGCTGTACCCGTGGTAACTGGTTTGCGACCGGCCGCAGAACGTCATTAACTGCCGTCATCACCTCCATGAAGCCTAGCCGCATCTCCTGCTGGATGGTCTGGCAGATGCCATCGGTTTGCGACTTCATGAAGGTGAGATGTGCCTGGGCAAGCATTGCGTTCACCGCTGAAGCCTCCTCCGATCGCAGATCTGGCTTCGGTTCGTCCCCTTTCGCCCTAGCTGACTCCTGAGGCGGTGTTCGGGCCACTGCGCCATACACCCCTTGCGGAAGATCACGCTCTCATGAGCTGTCCATTTGGACAGCCTTCTGGCGGGTATTATAGCCGTGAGCCCCTTCGCCTTCAGCCATTACCAAAACAGCAAATATCGAATAAAAAAATATATAAATTCTTCCTAAGTAGCTATGTAAATAAGTAAATAAAAAGAAAACCCCCCTATACTAACGAAAAACAAGTAAGAAAGGCTACAGTCGACGAGCCGACTGTATAAGACCCCGTACTCCTTGTAGTGAGCATACAAAAATACTTACAAACTTAAAAGAAGAAGCAGTAGACTGATTCATATTTTAAAATACAAATTTAAAAAAAGATAATAGTTTAAATTAAAATTTAAAAAAGTTATGCGCGAGCTGCAATCGAACCCGCGGTATCAGACACAGGATTCTCACATTTCGCCACTCTACCATATGCACCACACCTCAATTTGCATGTACTGCTGTTTATCTGCATTTACATATAAAAATGTTTTGTTATAGAAAAAGAAAACAAATGTCTGTCTGTGCTGGGGTACGAACCGCAGACCTCATGTTTCTCTAATGCATATCACATCACTTGGACCACAGCACTGTTGACAATCAGGACGGCTAAAGTAGATAAACATTGATTTACCACTTTTCTTCAAACACGTACATAAATTACAATTTTTAACATTTTTGATCAATTTGTTTCACATGTTGTAGTTGTCCGATTTGAACCAAATTTGGTGAAGTTACTTTTAATAATTATGTACACGTTCTGTGTGAGTTTGGTTGCGATCACTTAGCAAATACTACATGTCTTCATACCAATTTTTTGTGTTTGACCGATTTGTCCTATGGGAGCTATAAGCTATAGTTGTCCGATCTTGATGAAACTTGGTGAGGATAGTTATAGTTAGACCATACACCTACTGTGTAAATTTGGTTACGATAGCTTTCATAGTTTCAATGTTCTAGTGCAATGAAAACTGTTTTTTACAATTTGCGGGGGCGGTAGGGGCGTGGCAAAAATTTGAAATAAACTTAACCTGCCTGCAATATAGACGGAATTTCATTCCAAATTTGGTGGCTCTAGCTCTTGTAGTTTAAAAGATCTAGGTGTTCATACGGACGGACGGACGGACGGACGGACAGACAGACGGACATTGCTATATCGACTCGGCTGTTGATGCTGATCTAGAATATATATACTTTATGGGGTCGGCCACGCCTCCTTCTGCCTGTTACGCACATTTCGCTTCTGACAAACCTAATAGACCCCTATACTCTTTTTTAGAGTATATCCGACTTACATCCTTTTTTATGCAGTGGGATAATGTAAGATTCTTTCCATAAATTAGGAAAAACAGATAATTCTAAAGAAAGGTTAAAAAGAATTAAGAGAGGTTTCGTTATTGAAAAACAGCACTCCTTAAGCAAACAACTTGGAATGCTGTCAGGCCCAGGAGATAAGGAAGACTTTAAGGTGTTAATTGAGGAAAGCATGCAACTATCTGTAATATGAGGCAAGAAAATAGAATTAGAGGATGGGAGTTTAAAGGGGTAAGAGAAGTAAGTACGCAAACTAGAGGTGTAAGTTGATTGAAAAAAGTTAGCAAAGAGATCGGAAGCAGCCGAGTCATCGATTACTTTACAGGAATTGAAAAAGAAGGAATTGGGTAAGGTACTAGATTTACGTTTAGAATTAACAAAATTAAAGAATTGTTTAGGATCACGCGCAAATTGATTCTTGCAGCGAACGAGATAACTTTCATAGCATTGAGAATTAAGAAAGGTAGGGGCAGCTTATAATTTAGAATAATTTAAAAAGTCTAAGCTAGAACCTGTCTGCTTAAACTTTTTAAAATATTTAGATTTTTTGTTTTTTAAGTTGGAGAATCTTGGTGAAAACCAAGGTGGTTTACGTGAAACGGACTTTACAACACAAAATGGAATGCAGACATCAAAGATTGAGTTTAAAATGTTGTAAAAATACTCGACAGCTATGTTAATATCATTCGTGCTGTATAGTATAGACCAGTTGGTAGCAAGAATCAGTTGATTTAGTAAAGGATAATTTCCTTCGTGGAAGTAACGGCGCGACTTGGAAGAAAAAGAAGGAGCTAAATGGGTTAAGTTAGGAATAGTCAAGGATAGTCCAAGAGTGGGATGAAAAGAATCTTCAGGTACAACTACAGGAGAAGATCTAGTGACAACGGCACTGGATGAATCATTTACAAAGATGAGATCCAGCATTCTGTTTAGACGATTATATATATGATTGACTTGAAAAAGAGGAAGATCAATCAAACCATCTAAAAAGTCATTATTAGGTGTGGGAATGTAATTAAACTTGTCAGAACACGTCCAGGAAACGTTTGGCAAGTTAAAATCACCAAGTGTCACAAAGAAATCTTGATCACGAATGTGACTAAGTGTTTCTTTAATGAAATTGAAATGATGCAAATAAATCGACATTTCAGACGATGGAGGAATATAGGAACAAGTAACATAAAGCGCAAATGACGAAAAAGAAACCTTAACGGCAACAATTTCAATTTCATCTAGTGGTGAAACATCTATTATTTCAGCATTAAGGCTGGATTTCACTGAAATAAGGACTCCACCACCACGTCGATTAGGACGATCGCGTCTAAATATATTATATTTTGATGACATTATTTCATTGTCAGCTATACTAGAGTTAAGCCAAGTCTCTGAAAATGCAACAATGTCAGAATCAAAAGAGACACTATTCTTATGTAATTGTTTTAATTTAGACCCCAACCCCCTTACATTCTGATATAGAATGAAAAGTTGGTCAGAGTCTAGTTTTTTGAGACTATTGCTGGGGCCGATTGAGATGGACCACTAGTCGGAAGGGAGATAGGTGTTGCACGAGTTCTAATCTTCTGTTTAAACTCGTGAAAAATCAAATGAGGAGGCCAAAACTTTGGATCACATATGGCAGGAAACATTTCAGGGGATATACTAATCTTAAATGAGAAGATCTCTCTAGGCTCAGCGAAATTAAATTTAGATATACTAACGCTGCTCGACAGAATACTCGAGTCAACAATTTAAGGGATGTTTTTAACAGAGCAATCGATACTTCGGATCCACTGCTTTCGAGCATATTTTTGAATAAAAGGTCGCAAAATAATAAAAGAAAAATATTACATCAAGCAGTTATAAAACTATTAGAAAATCCCTCATTTAATTGTAGCGAAAATATTGAGAGTTCAAAATATGATGCAAGCGATGACGAGTCAGACTCAAATTTTGACCCATTTACTTTAGATGCTTAAGATTTCTTATAATTAATATATCTGAAAAATATTTTTATGTATTGGTTATTTTTTCTTTGTTTATGTTTTTTATTATTATGTATTTTTTTATACTCTCTGTAAGAGTATATTGGGTTTGTGCAAAGTATGTAACAGGCAGAAGGAGGCGTGGCAGACCCCATAAAGTATATATATTCTTGATCAGCATCACAAGCCGAGTCGATATAGCCATGTCCGTCTGTCCGTCTGTCTGTCCGTCTGTCTGTCCGTATGAACAAACAGATTTCAGAGATGGTAAGAGCTACAAGTTCGAGCTTGGTGTCAAACGATCAGATATTTAGTCAGTCAATACAAGAATCTTTTTTTTTTTCGATGCCACGCCCCATTCGCCCACAAAAAGCAAAAAACTGGACACACCTCGGTAAAAATTGGTGTTTTCGGCAAATATCTCAGTAACTATGGCACCTAGGATCACCAATTCTGGTACGGGAGTTCCTAGCGACAGCATAGTTGCATTGCCATCTATAAATTTGGACTGCCACGCCCCCTTTTCCCACATTTGATAAAATAGTTTTCCAACTGCAATGCCTTTTTTAGCGATTTTGTTCGTATGGTTATTTATATTTCGTGTGGAGACTAACTATATTAAACTATCCTGAAAGGCGCATTAAAATCGGACTATAAACAAGAAAACTAGAAGCGTTACAATATTGTTAATTGAACGCAATATCAACCCATAGGTGCAAGCGAGATAGAAACACACAAGCACATGTTCGAACGTTTTCGCTGCCTGTGTGTCGGCAGCGCTGCCTGTGTGTCGGCAGCGCTGCCCGCGGTCGCTGGCTGCGCCGAATACACACATACATGCATACATATTTGCATCATATACATATTGCCAAACGTATGTGTATTCGAATACAAACAAACAGATGTATGTTTGATTATGCTTAGATTGTTTTTGTTTCAACATGTTTTAATGCAAGTAATTCACATTGTAATATCTCGATACCGATTTTAATAATTTAATCGGGAAAATGCAGAGAGTATTATACGGTCGGGCGCGCTCGACTGTACTTTTCTTTCTTGTTTTTAAATAATGTTGTATACTAAGAGAAGAAAATAACTAAAATTGAAAAAAAATGAATTCGCAATATTACTTATAGGGGCGGTCGCAGTGGGCGTGGTCGGATCCATTTCAAATTTTAAAGGCTTACTTTGTGTAATATAAGAGTCATCTGTACCAAGTTTCAACTCTCTATCTTCAAAATTGGATTTTATGCCAAAAAATCGGGCTTTCCGTCCACAGTGCGCTGCCAGGAGTTTTGGAAGCGATAAATGCAGCCACAGACTCGATAGTCGTGCCTGCGGAAAGCCTAGATATAAATAAATGCTTGCGTGGAGCCACGACGGTAAGCAGAGGAGGCTGAACAATTATGGGAGTTGCAACATTTGCAACATTAGGGGTAATGCCAGGTACCACATTTATATTAAGGGGTGAAGGGGCGACTGCGGGGGTGGCAGTAGATCGACTGTTACGTCGGTTAGGGGGACTTTTAGAGTTTTTACTCTTAGCCGCAACTCCATTAACAGCCACTGATTTTATTCTAATGGGTGATGGATCGGTTACAGGGGGGACAGGCAGTGCCGGGAAAGCAACATTGGCACATGTGGGTTGATCAGGTACAGGAGATGTTACAGGAGGAATATGGGAAGGAGGGGGTGAAGAGTTACTGGGAGAGGGAGAAAAGGATAAAAGGGGAGGCCCATTATGCACAGGTGAGGTGAGGAGTGAACCAGGCGGAACAGGCAAAGTAAGTTGTTGCTGAGAACTTAAGAAATTGTTTTTTCACAGTATTATACATACGTGAAAAATCACATTGCAGCTCAATACAAACTGGACATGACCATCGTAATCCACCACTGCCTACTTTGGCTGAGGATATGAATTTTTCGAATTCACGCCCAGTAAGACCAGCACATTTTATACATATACATATACAGCTCACCGCATCCGTTCCACTGTGCTCGCGCGCACAGCTGATGCCGTGTGACGTCACTGTTACGGCCGTCGTCTGGTCAGCGCTGTATCGTTGTTGTTGTCGTCGTTGCACAGCCTACTCAGTCGCTGCTGGTTTTGTTCGTTGTTGCTGTTGTTGTTGTGGCGAGATTTGTTTATGTTGGGTTTTAATGTTTTTTGTTGGAGCAGTTGTTGTTGGTTTTTATTGTCGTTTGTTAGAGTAATTGTTGCTGGTTGTCTTTCTTTTTTTTCTTTTCAATTGTCTTTATATTAAACGTTTATGATTTTGGTAGTGCTTTTTCGTCTCGTTGTGGTTTTAAGTTTTTATTATCAACATATGTATTTTTTGTTATGTATATAATTTTGTTGCTATGTTCACAGATTTATAACATTATACACTCAGGACACAACATACAAAAAAAATTATCATCACCACCAGACTCGCACAAAAAAAAAACGGCAAAAGAATAATCACAACGACGATCCGGCCACGGAACTGCTCGTGCCGATCTCAAAAATCCAACTCCTCGATTGACTCTAAGGCCACCTGTTGCTATGCATAATTCAAATTCTCCTATCCCTATTCCATGCAACGGTTCCTTAGAGTCAACGACCGTCTGCCCTTGGCATCTATTCTCTCTTCCTCATCCTCTCTCTTTCTAATCCCTACTCTTATACACTAACTCTCATATTTCCCCTCTCTTCACCATATGGCCACCAGCCGAGCAGAACAGTGTACGATGAATTTCCAACACTTATCGATATTTCGATTCTGCTCAGCCCCAGATGCAACACAGGCATTAAAAACTCGTACTGGTCAAGCTTAAGTTGAATATATTCCTTATATGTTAACAGTTGAATCCAGTCCTCCTTATCAAACCCAATGAAATTGTGTTTGTTTTGCTGCATCCAGGTCATTGGGGTAAATTTTCTACTAGTTGAAAACCCACACTTCAATTTCAAATTGTGATATACATAATATTCAAAGACAAAAATAATTTCATGATCTTGTGTTGTTCTAAAGCCTTTGTCCTTTTTAACTAGAATGTAGCCATCTTTGCTGAGTATCTTTTCAAACTAACTGTTATATGCTAACTGTGGCGCTATATAAACGGTGAAATCATAGTGCCTTCAACCAGTATTTTGTATAAATTCAAACGACAATGATCAAAATTTATAGAAATTCCGCTGTTTTGGTTGATTTTCAATACATAGTTCGAAATAATAGACAAATCTTTGTAAAGGAATTGGCATTTATGCAAGCGGGCTCTGTTATACCGAACTTCTTCCATTTTATACCCCCATATTATGTTAAAGAATTAGATGATTGTATAAGGAATATTCAACACACCACAAAAAGAAATATAAATGGATTGGATTGGTCTGAGGGTAACATTCCATATTTGAGTCTAAGTGAAATACTAACTCCATTAAATAGTTTCGCTACAGTAATTGTCCGAGGAGAGGCAAAGAAACAATTTTTAAAGAAGTACTTAGCAACAAATGTAATCGATGTGGAAATCGAACAAAGTTTAACATGTTATCCAAACTACTTTACAAACTGTCGAATACATAAAAAACTTGGAGTTAGATGTGCTCTTAATAATCTATTTAAGCTTTTTGTAATATTGGAAATTTTAAATTACGAAGTATATGGCAAACACAACAAATTCTTCTAAATAAATCAACAATGTTTGTACAATTTATTCATCCATTTACAATGCTTATATGTGGACCCTCTGGATCGGGAAAAACCACGTTTCTGGAAAGTCTTTTGAACAATCAAAATACACTTATTAATGAAGATATAAAAGGATCATTTGGTGTTATGCTGAAGAACACGCAAAACCTAGTTTTACAGGACTTGAATATTATAAAGGTGTACCAGAAACAATTGAAAATTATCTTAACGAGCCTATCCTTATTGTATTAGATGATCTAATGATGGGAGCAATTAACAAAAGTGTTTGTGAATTATTTACAAAAGGCTCTCACCATCGCAACTTATCTGTAATAGTAGTAACTCAGAATATATTTCATAAAGCATCACATACTAGAGATATATCGTTAAATACAAAGTACATTGTCGTTTTTAAAAACCCTAGAGATAAACTTCAATTCCATTGTTTGGCTCGACAAATTTATCCTGAAAATCCTAGTGAATTGATGCGCATATATAAAGAAGTAACCGAAGAACTCCATGGTTACTTGTTAATTGATCATACCCAAAGGATAAATGAAAGCGCACCATAAAATCAACGAGGAAGGTTCTTGTTCAAAAAGGTGGATTTCTTCCAATTTTAATTTCATCATTATTGGCCGGAATATTTGGAAAAATATTAAAAAATGTATAACTCTAAAAGTAATTTAATTAAAGTTATTTTAATGCAACCAAACGAATATCAAAAGTTAATATCAAATAATAGAGGTGAAGATTTGATTAACCAAAAGTTTTTACCAATTATATGTAATGGTAGACTAAGTGATTTCGATAAATGGATTAAAATTCGTCAAGAACTAAACTACTTTCTGCACAAAAGAAAAAAACGAGTTACATATTCTGATAACAAAAATCAGTTAAATGTTTTATCAAGCAGTTGTTCAACACAGACATTTGAAGAGTGGCCTACCAGTTTAAAAAGAGAAGCAAAGACTGAAAACAAAGAGTTTATGAAAAATATAAATGTTAAAGCAGACAAGAGTATGAACATTACAAAAAAACATACAGACGAAATACCAAATAATTGTAAGGAAGACTTATTTGCTGATTCTCAAAGTCAAGACGATAACCCTAAGCGGGCATTTTCTGAAATCGATGATGATATGGTATGATTGAGCCAACTCCTAAAAGGAGATACATTGAACGTCAAATTAAGTCACCAGAAAAAAAGAAAAAAAATAATCATATTATTCAATCAGAAGTCAATTTTAGAAACCTCAATTACATTGCAGGAAGGGAGAAACTAAGGCGATCATCTCGACAAGCAGAAAAATCTGGGTCTAAATCAACAAGAATTAGCACAAGATCAACGAATAGAGCCAAACCATATCAAATTGGAAAAAATAAAATTAATTGGATTTCTTTAATATAAAAAACTTTTGAAAATGAGTAACTTAGAGTCATTTTATGTTACTTTATTTAGCAACAATTCTTTAAATGTTTTTCCCGATAATGTACAGTCTGCGTTTACAAACATTGTGAGTTTCTCACAAAATATAGATGAAAAGTGGGAAGTTGGAATATCTGAACTTTATTTAAACGATCTTCCCCACCATGAAGTAACGGATAAGAAACAGTCAATACAAAGTATGTCAAAGTGTATAATATTTGTTTATACTGATATAATAAAGCCTAGATGAGTTGGAGACAAAAGTTCTTATGCATAATGGAGTTTCGAAAATGATTCAATTCAAAAACATTGAGTACTATCCCGTTGAGAATTGTGAAGTAAGAGACATATCAATTTTAATATCTGACTCAAGAGGATATAAGGTGCCCTTTAAACCTTCAGCCACTCCCATATACATTACGTTGCATTTTAGGCAGAAACGTTGTATGCTATAAATATTGCAACTTAGTTAATACATTTTTCATAATGCATTACGCCTACATAACAAATATGTCTACATTGGCTATATCGCAATTTACTAAGAGCCATACGCCAGGAGACTTTTGTCATAACTGTTTGCAATGGTATACTTGCAATAGTAAAATGCATACCAAAAGTTGCGGTAAAGTTGTATCTACTTTTCCTAAAGTGGGTTCATATGCCAGCTTCAAAAACTGTCATAAAAAACTTTCTCCACCGGTAACCATCTACGCTGATATTGAAGCTGTCTTGGAAACTTTTCATCGATCACAAAATGACCCAAAGATGTCGTCAACTACGAAGGCTCAAAAACATACCGCTTGTGCAGTTTCATTTTACGTTGCACATAAATATAGTTCCGAGCTAAACGAAATGTGGACTTACGAAGGTAAATTACCATTATGCTTTTAATCTATTAAAATACATACTTATTATTATACTCTCTGCAAGAGTATATTGGGTTTGTGCAAAAGTATGTAACAGGCAGAAGGAAGCGTGACAGACCCCATAAAGTATATATATTCTTGATCAGCATCACAAGCCGAGTCGATATAGCCATGTCCGTCTGTGTGTCTGTCTGTCTGTTTGTCCGTATGAACAAACAGATTTCAGAGATGCTAAGAGCTACAAGTTCGAGCTTGGTGTCAAACGATCACATATTTAGCCAGTCAATACAAGAATCTTGTTTTTCGATGCCACGCGCCGTTCGCCTGCAATAAGGAAAAAGTAAACACACCTCTGAAAAAATCTGTGTTTTCGGCGAATATCTCAGTAACTATGGCACCGGAGGTTCCTAGTGACTGCATAAATCCATTGCCATATAACATTTTTGACTGCAACGCATCCATTTCCCACAATTAATAAACTAATTTTCTAACTTTAATGACATTTTTCAGGGACTTGTTCTTCGCGGCCCTCATCCGGCACCTGGTCTACCCTGATCGTTCCCAGGCTGTTTCTCTTGTTATAGTTTTCTTCCGTAGTCGTCTGCTGTGGCTTCCTGAACGGATTGTTTCTCCTTGCGACCTCGCAGATCCCAGGCAATACAGGATTTCTTCGCCTATCGTTGGCCTCAGGATTGGGCTGCGAGCTTTGGGCACTGAGCGTGGGCGTCGTTGTCATCTTTGGTGGTAACTGCAGCTGTAGCTGCCCGCACTCATGCTCATCTCTGCGCCGCAAAGAAAATCCATTCCCAGAATAACCTCATCGATGATCGTCGGCAACGCGAGCATCTGCGGGTTGAGTTTTCGCTGTGCCAGCTGGACGCGTACCATTAATGCTTGTGTTACTTCCCTCCTGGAGCCGTCCTCCAAACGTATCCTGCTCTTGATAGTGCGCCTGTTTCCTGGTGTACCAATTCGTTGTGCCATCTTGGCACTAACGAAGCTCCTCATCGCTCCTGTGTCAATCGTAGCTACTTGGGCATGGTCTTCTAGCCTTTCTCGTACCTCAGTGCTGTTCCATGTGGCTAGTCGGTGGCGCTGTCTCCGGCCGTTCTCCTGGCGGCAAACTCTTTAAGAATGGCTTGCAGTTCATTCTTGCAACGATATGAGGTTCATTGAACTCCGATGTTGTACTCCCTGCAGATGGATGTCCTGGGCTGCTAGCTCGTATTTAATCCAAACGACAAATGTTCCAAAGCGGCTGGTATCCGCTGAAAATAAATCCAAAACTATCCAATTTAATCCCACGTTGGCCTTCGTTGACCAAAAGCAAGAACTATTCCTGTGAACTCCAGTGAATCCTGTTGCTTGATGTTCCTTGATTAGCGATGATCCTGTGTTGTCCTTGATGATTGTTTAAAAAAAAAATAAAAATATTTTTCCTTGAAGTTCTCCTTGACGACTATTGATGTGACTCGTTGCGTAGATCGTTGACGACTGTTCATTAAGTTTTCCGTGTACTGTTCATTGGCTACTGCTGATGTGACTCTATGAGTGGATCGTTGGTGACTGTCGATTAAATTTTCCTTGTAATGTTCGTTGGCTACTGCTGATGTGACTCGTTGAGTGGATCGTTGATGACTGTCGATTAAATTTTCCTTGTACTGTTCGTTGGCTACTGCTTATGTGACTCGTTGAGTGGATCGTTGATGACTGTCCCTCGTTAATCGGTTGCTCGGCTTTTATAGGGTGTCCATGCCGATACGAGCTTCGGGTGTCGTCGCCTTGTTCGCCGACGAAATGCTCGTTCTTTTGCTATATTTCCCCCCTCTGATGCCCACGAAAAATCTCAAAATTAGGTTATGGTGTGGTTAAGAAGAAAAATACAAAGCAACATTTCGAGCGATTCCTCATGGTTAGAAATCATGTAAAATATATAAATGCAATTTCCCGCTTTAAAAAAAATGTATTTCCCTGGACTCTTTGATTTGACTGTACCGTTGCGTTCTCCAAATCTTTTGCTCTAATGGCGATTTAAGTCATAAAAAAAAACCTAAAATTCTTCTAATAGCGTCCCTGCTCAGGCGCCATCTGTAACGACTCAATCTTAGGCCGAGGTATATCTCAGTTCGGCCAGGGCTGTTTTTACAGAAAATTTATATTTGTACAAAGAAACACTAGTAGAGAAGGATGGGGTTTTAAATGAAAAGGGCGTTCTATGCTTTCATCGACTAGACAAAGAAATTTCCTAGCAGTGCATGTACGAAGGTTGGGTGTCGACTCCGCGACTGACGGATCTGTGTACTCTGCCTTCCGTGGTCAGCAGAAGCTACGGCCAAGAAAGACGGAATACCTCCTGTGTCGGCGCTGACTCGTACAGCAACTACTTAGCCGCAGCCACTATAGGTGCTGTCGGGTTGGCCGAGACTGTCCGAAACCGGTGTCGTATAGTCTGATGTATTCCGCTTCGGCCACCAGCAGACGCTACGGTGGCAGGATAGGAACACATCCAATATCGACACGAGCCCCTCACGGCTAATCGGTCGAAGCCGCAATAGCGATTGGTGGGTCGGTCGATCCTGGAGATTTGCACCGCGGTCGCTATCGGTGTATTCCGTCTCAGCAGCCAGCAGACGCTACGGCCACAGATACGAAACACAAACGATATCGGTGGATCCACGCGCCAACTAATCGGTCGAAGTCGAGCGGTGGTCCCTCCGTTTTGACACTGGCACACTAATCACTGTCTACAAATTCCTACAAAACTGTTGGCACATGACGATATATTTCTGTTCAATGTTAAATTATTTATTTATAATGACTTTCATTTAATTTCGAAGGCTTTAGACAATGTTAAATCCTTGCGCGGTGTTATTGGCGCGCCGTCCCTAACCACACATAAAACACCTTTTAAGGGACTCGCGTGGCTCACCTCGTCGTCAATATATAGGTGTGTGTCGTCGCTCGCTTGGTCGTTCCTGATCGATGGAGTTGTCGTCGAAATTCGTCGTCACAGCTGGGTCGTTCCTGGTCGTTGTTGTCGGCTCCGTGTTCAATGTCGTTCCGGTGGTTGTCTTTGTTGTTGTCTCGTTGCTCCCTCGTTGTCTTTTGTTCTTTTGGGCTTTATGTACCGCCGCGTGGCCTCGAACTTGCTATCGACTTTCGCACTTGTACGTTCTTTGCTTGCTCAAGACGAAATGACGCATTCCAAAATTTTGCCAGCGTCAACTAATTAATTTCCCTATGTCGACTTCGGCGTTGTCAGCGTCGGCAGCGTATATCCAGCTATTGATCTTAATGTAGGCCAGGACGGCAGAGCTGCTTTTCTCTTCTCTGCTTCTGTTGCGCGTCGTACATTTCGATGCTGTTGCCAACGCTTGGGCACGCTTCCAGAATATTCGGTGGTTTATAGCTAGCTTTGTTGCTATGCATTTGACGACGTCTATGCGTGTGTGCGTGCGTTACGACCAATGCTGTGGCTGCTTTCTTGACGTCGCTCTCCGCGATCTCCTGCGCATGTGTCGTCTCTCTTTGCTTTGATCCAGCGTCGCTGTTCCGCGCACTGCGCATGTGTCGTCTCTCTCGTTTGTGATCGCACTGCTGCTAGCGTAAGCCAACACACGGTCTTGTGTTGCTTACTTTGCTCTCCTCCTCTCGCCGTACACTGCCGGCTATCAGTAATGGGACGGTGCTCGTAAATATTCAAACATAGGTACTGGCAGTTTTCGGCCAGTACCATTTCAATTGTGCGCCTTATTTATGGGGCGTCACAGTATGTAAACGCGGACTGCGCTTTACTTATGTGTAAATGATGTGCAAAGAACGAATGTCAAAAAACCCACCACTGAACATATGTAGATATTGGCGAATAGCGAAATTAAACAGGAACGAACAGGAACATATATCATATAACTATGTTTACTTGCACCAGTTATTGATTGTTTGTTTCATTTATGTATATAATCCAATTTTATTTGTGCGTGTTTGCGTCAAATAGCCTTTCATTAAATCACAAATACATATATATCAGTGCCGAAACGCAATGTCTCTAATGTGCAATAAATGGAGCGGTACTTTCCTAGGTACTTTCAAATGTGTAATGTGCCGCTTCTATGCTTGCACATTTTTTTATATTCTCCTGCACTGAATCGTTTGGGCACTGTTACAACAGAAGAGTCGCAATTGTACTCAATTCTGGTTATTATCTGCAAGATTGGGTGTCTTCAACTCCTGGTTGTTCAAATCCAGAATTTCAATACGGTCAACAGCTCCAGAGAAGTCCAACAACAATAATCGAAACCGACACACACAGCAAACATAAGCCTTGAAATGTCTAATAGACCAACGAACGCGATTGAAAACCCCAGCTCGGGCGCCAATGAAAAATCGAAAGCTACTTTAATTAAAAAAAATTGCAAGTTCTTGAAAGTTAAAATTTCTTTGTGGAACTTAGCAATCGCGGAAAGGCCTGGCAGAGTGTATACGAGTCAAAATTGCAAACTGATTGCCCGCTCATGACCGCTGCACTGGCGAATACAAATCAACTTACGTGCTAGATTAAGTATAATAGATTTCATGCTAACATTATAGGCCACTTTATTAGATATAATTTATTACTTAGGCTAATACTTAAATTGCTTTTGCTCATGCTAACTACTTATATTCATGATCCTACAATATTCATCAGCTTGTAAGATTGTAAAATAAATTCCTAAAAAAACAGTAAACAGTAAAGAAACTATGATGGGCTCAAGTAACAGTTACTCATCAAGCTAATAAAACAGCAGTATTTAATACGGGAATTTGAAATGGATTAAATGAAATAATTCCTATGGGATGCCATAATGCACCTAATTCAATTGTTGGTGATAGTCTTCTAAGAAAGAAAGCTCAAAAGAATCTTATAAAAAAGAAAGAAAAAAAGAAAAAGAAAAGTACAGTCGAGCACCCCCGACCGTATAACACTCTCTGCATTTTTTCCCGATTAAATGATTAAAATCGGTATTCAAATATTACAATGTGTAGTACTTGCATCAAACATACATCTGTTTGTTTAAATGCGAATACACATACGTTTGACAATATGTATATGATGCATATATGTATGTATGTATGTATTCAACGGAGCCAGCGAAAACGTTCGAATATGCGCTTGTGTGTTTCTATCTCGCTTGCACCTATGGGTTGATATTGCGTTCAATTATCAATATTGTAACGCTTCTAGTTTTCTTGTTTATAGTCCGATTTTAATGTGCCTTTCAGGATAGTTTAATATAGTTAGTCTCCACACGAATTCTAAACTACAATACTGTAAGATAAGAACAAGTTCGCTAAAAACGAGGTGTGTCCAGCTTTTAGCTTATTGTGGGCGAATTATTACTAAATATGTGATCGTTTGACACCAAGCTCGAACTTGTAGCTCTTACCATCTCTGAAATCTGTTTGTTCATACGGACAGACCGACAGACAGACGGACAGACGGACATGGCTATATCGACTCGGCTTGTGATGCTGATCCAGAATATATAAGTTAACGAGTGCCCCTCGCACATTGTTGTGTTATATAAATAAACGCAAATATGTTAGCCAGCAGTTACGCTGAAGTTGCCGTCTCAGCGAAAGTGCAGTTCAGCGCCCTAGATGCGACGGTCAACCGACGGTAACCTGATATCTTGCACATGCTGCAAGATCAGCGTTATCGCTTATGCCCAGTCGGCTCGCCGGCTGTAGTTTTGTAGCTTTAAGTTTGTATCTTTGCATTCCTTAGCAACTAAGTACTTTTGGTTTAGCTTACGCCCCAGCTTGCTGGTGGTTCAAAATTCAGTTCTGTTCTAATAACGTAAGCTAACGCACGTTTAAATAAACATTGCTCCGGCAACTGGCCGTATAATCATGACTGATTAATTAATATATCGCTGAGCCACAAGGCCAGTGATCTGATACTTAACTGTATCTCAACCTAATCTACCATATTAACTAACAACTTGGATCTACCCGACGGCATCGTCTCACGAGTACTACTGGACCGGATAGACATAATTATAATTTATATACTTTATGGGGTCGGCCACGCCTCTTTCTGCCTGTTACATACTTTTGCACAAACCCATTATACTCTTGCAGAGAGTATAAAAAGAATGGGACATCAATGATATTGAAGTTATGACTCCTCAGATTTTAATAATGTTGACATGTTTCTTCAGCCGCTGGTAGGTCCTTGGTGTTCCCTACCCGAGCCTCGGGGTTTTGGGCATGCCCTCTCGTTTTTTTGGGCGGCGTTTTCCGCTGTCCCCAAGCTGGATCCCTTTGTCGCTGAGGGGTAAAGACGGCGCTTTCCCTTCTGTAGCAGCAGCTTTATTAGTTGGTCTTTGGTGACCACTTAGTGCTCCGGTGATATGGCTGGCTATAGTCGGCGTCGTTTGAGCAGCTGTACTGGGCACTTCTGCGCAGCACAACTTAAAAGCAAGCTTCTGGAGGCTGGGTAGTCGCGTGATCTCGTCGCGGCGCAACGTCGTGATATAACATTGGTTGTTAAACCAGTTTGAAAGGCCTTCTAGGAGGGCACCCATTTGGTGCAAAGCGCCTTTGACTGAGGTTGGCCATGCTTCCTCGTTCTTCTCCGGCGCTAGTGGAAAACTCGGTGGCGCCGATAACGGTGTAGGTGGCGTCCGATGTAGAGCGGAGCTTCCTCCATGGCGATAGGCGGCCGAAATTAATTGGGCTCGCCCTAAAAGGGGGCAACTAGTTCCGGGACGACCAAAAGTATGCACCAGAAAAATCACAGTGCAGCTTTGTTAACAGGCTGTAAACCAAACTGCGTTGCCAACCACGGGGTGCACAGCTGATTGCAGCTGATCTGTTAACTGGCTATTTGTCAACACTGGATGCGCGGGTGGCTTACTCCTCGAAGAAGAAGAGAACCCACGCAGTAAAATTGGCGCAAGTTATTTGCGTTCCCAAACAACAACAAATAATGAGCCTGGAGAGGGACCAAAAGATGGCAACTCACCCTCTCCTCACCACGGGCCGGACTCTCAGACGTTGGACGATCGGGAAAATACCAATAAGCGGCAACCAGCTCGCGCTATTGCCCTCGCAGGTATGTAGAAGTCACAGAGGGACCTGCGACTGACTCGATCTGCAATTTCCAGGGTGGTGGCGAGCGTAAAAGTGTCGTAATCACAGGAGCGACTTCGACCACGACCGCGCACAATAAAGGAAAAACTCTCTGAAAAAAATGTGTGTGCGTGTGTGTGTGTGTGTTTTTTTTTTTTTTCGCATATATTAACAGAAGGTATATGAGCAGTGGGGGGGGGTTTATATACATGGGGGACGTTTTACAACAGTAGGATACAAGTTTTGTGAGGGGTGTTGCCTTGAAGAGGTAAAGGAGGATGCATTGAGGGTTATTGTGCTCTCTGAAGCCGGGACTGCGGGACTGCCGTGAGGTAATGCTTCACAGCCCGGCTGGTGGCTTAAGAGCCCCTCTCGTGTGCCTGTGACCTCCTTAGCTGTTCCTCCGCCCTGAGGGTGATCATGACTACTCTTGCAAAGTTGTCTACAGCTGACCAAATGACCGGGCTGCTGATCATATGGGGAATGATCGTATCCACTTCTACTGCGCCGCTGATTTCCCGTTCGACTAGGCTACGCTCCGTACGCTCCGTAACATCGCAAGTGGTGCACCTATCGGTTGCGTCATGTCCGAATCTGTGCAGGTATGCCCGAAAGCAACCGTGACCGCTCAGGATTTGTGTCAGGTAAAAATGTGCTTCACCGTGCTTTCGTTGCATCCATTCATTGATATTGCGTATTAGGCGCGCTGTCCAGCGTCCGGACTCGGTTCTCTCCCATCTGGCCTGCCACTTGAGTAGGCTGGCTCTGCGTGCGTCGTCTTTTATGCGGCTACTTGATCTTGTCTCGCTAGCGTTTCCTCTAGAGTCGTATACATCTTTCGATTCTGTAATTAGAATAGTCAGTAGGATCATACCTGCTAGAACTAACACCGCCTCACCTGAGACAGTCCGGAAGGCGCTGGAGACTCTGATCGCGCAGAGCCTGTCGGCTGAGTCGATGACTCTCATGTAGGACTTCGTTTCTGTTGCCTTGGCCCAGACCGGTGCCGCGTAGAGGATCGTCGACTTCAATACGCTGCTTATCAAGCGTCTTACACTATGCCTGGGGCCGCCGTGGTTTGCCATCATCCTCGAGAGACTTTGAGTAACCCCCGTCGCCTTTTTGTATGTGTGGAGTAGGTGCTCCCTGAAGGAGAGGCGCGTGTCTATCTGTACTCCAAGGTATCTAATGCTTCTTTTCGAGACAATAGTTGCTCCGTCTAGTCTGAGGGTTGCCGTCTCAACTAGCTTCCTGCTGCTTATGAGCACAGCTTCGGTTTTGTGGGCGGCAAGGGTAAGACCCATCGACTCAAGCCAAACAGTCACCCTCCTAACTGTGTCCTCGGCAAGAGCTTCAGCCTCGGGAATGTGTTTCGCTTTGACGATGATGGCAATATCGTCATCGAAGCCTACGATCTTGACGTTGTTTTGGAACTCCAGCCTTAGAAATCCATCGTACATGATGTTCCACAGGATAGGCCCTAGTATGGATCCTTGAGGCACTGCAGCTGTGATGTTATAGTGAGCTGGGCTGTCTTCCGTGTGAAAAATTAGAGTCCGGTTGTTCAAATAGTCACTTATTATGTTGCTCATGTAATGGGGAACGTCAAAATTTTGTAGTGCGTCCATTATGCAGCTCCACCTGGCCGAATTAAAGGCATTCCTGACGTCAAGTGTTAAGACTAGGCTGTAATTTTTGTCTCCGCCTTTCCATCGTGTTCCTTCTATCGCAGCGGACACTGTCTTCGATCGGCCTTTCCGAAACCCAAACTGCCTCAGTCTGTTGCAAATGATTCTCTCGAAGAGTTTTCCAGCCGAGTCTAGCAGACATATTGGTCTGTACGCTGAGGCATCGTCAGTTTTTTTGCCTGGTTTTGGGATCAAGCATAGGTGTTGAGACTTCCAGCATGCCGGGAAGACACCGTCGCGCAGGCATGTCGTGAAGAGGAGGGCGAAGGAATTTGGGTGTAGAATGACTGCAAGTTTGATGGCGCTGTGGGGGATCCCATCAGGTCCTGGAGCTTTGGACTTTGCGAGCTTTTTAGCGGAGTCGATCACCTCTTCTGGGGCTACCGGAGGAAAGATCATGGGTGCCAAGGCATTGACGTCGGAGCTTATCTCTCTAGCCGGCTGAAGCGGAAAAAGCGTCTGCACAATGGTGTCTAGCTTGGCTCGTTCTGTGGGTGCGTAGTTGCTGTATCCTTTCGTCTTCTTCATTACGAGGTTGTACGCCCGTCCCCATGGGTCCTGATCCGCCTCCTCGCAGAGAGCTCTAAAACAGTTCAATTTGCTAGCTGGGTTTCAATTTGAACTCAGAGCGCAAACCCTCGCTTGGTGTGTTTCTGCGTGCTGCTCTCGTGTACCTCCTTCTGGCTGCATTGCACTGTCGTCTAGTCTCCGCGATTTCCGTGGTCAACCAGATAACTGACTTGTGGCGGCGGGATGACCTGCCGCTTGACATGCTGGCGTCGCAAGCTCGTTTGATTGACCTCATGATCGAAATCGTCATCTCATCGGCGTTGCCCGTGGCGCTGAGATCCTGTAACTCCTCGGCGATTAATGGCGGCATTGGGGTGTCAGGCCTATACCGTCTGCCAGACTGCCTGTGGGGTGATGGATCATATCCATTAAAGGCGAAGAGAATGGCCATATGGTCGCTAGCGGTGTACATATCGCTCACGTGCCAGGTAGCTGACGTAGCCAGCTGGGGCGATGTGAAAGTTAGGTCTACAATCGAGCTTAGACTCCCTCTAACGAACGTTTTTTCGCTGCCGACGTTCAGCTGCACCAGGTTAAGACTGCCCAGCGATTCGAGCAGCATCTTCCCTTTTGCGTTCGTTGTTTGTGACTGCCACTCAATTGTCCAGGCGTTAAAATCTCCTGCAATTATTATTGGCGTGCGTGTGCGGGCGTCCTCTACTAGTTCGTCTAGCTCAGCGCCGAATTCTTGCAGGTTCCATCTCGGTGGCATGTAGCAGCTGTAAATCCAGAAGCCCTTGGCCCTGGCTCTGACGAAAGCGGACCCTGAGCCAATGTTGTCCATAAATAGTGGCTGTTCGGAGCATGTCCAGATCGCGGTGGGATATTGTAAGTCTCGCTAATTAATACTATGTCAACGTCCTTTTCTAGCGTTGACTGATGGAGCAGGTCTTGTGCTGCCCCTCAATGATTAAAAATTATTTGCAAAAACTTCATGTCCTGAAATTTTTGATAGCTTCTAAATAAGCCGGACATTTGCGACTGCTTGTTGCGTGGGTCGTGTCCTGCTTGCCGGCTCTAGTGCAGAGGACGCACGAGGGCATAGCTGAGCATGTCTTCGCCGAGTGGCTGCCCGACCCGCAGTTGAAGCACTGTTTAGAGGCGTCGTGCTGGCTTCTGCATCTTGCTGCTATATGTCCATAATTGAGGCAACGGTAGCATCTTCTCGGAGTGTCGTTCCGGCGAATACGGCAGACAGCCCATCCTATCCTTAATTTGTAAGCTTTAATAAGCTTTTCTGCGCTGTCCTTCGGCACAGTAAGCGTAGCAACGAGCGTACCATTGTAGCCCGAGCGCATTTTGATCGGCCCGATGGTAAGCTGGTCTGACTCCAGTGTTAGGGAGACTGCTCTAAGAACATCAACACTAGACACTTGACACTGTCTCCGAGAGCCTTGACCACAACTCCGTCGCCTAGGACTCCTTCGATCGCCTTCTGAAGTAAGACGGTGTTTTTGTTTGACGCTTCTTGCAGATTCAGCAAGACTTCCCCTGCTGCTGTACGCCGTATGCCGGAAACGGAATCTTTGAACCGTTGAAGGGAGCAGTTTTTCTGGAGCTCGCTGAGCACGTTCCCATAATCGTCCTTGTCCTTGCACCGAATCAGAACAGCATCTGGGCGGCTTTTGCGGGCCAGCGATGGTTTGGTGTGATTTGTCACCTTTCTCCATTCGGTTGTTGGTTGGCCGGCTTGCTCGTGAGAGCTCTCTTCGAGGTTTACGGAACCCGGAGTCGGACGAGTAATCTTCCTTGCTTGCTCTCGCGGAGCATTCAGGCTTTTGATCACTGAAGCGTAAGTGGGATCAGTGCTCGAATTGGCCAAGTTGCAGTGGTGGCATTTCTTGTTTAAATGTCCCTCTTGTGTGCTGTTCAGCTGTTGACTGACTTCTTCTTGGATGGCTTTAATGCGTTTGAGCTGCTTCTTCATCTCTGCGTTGACATGCCGAACAGCCTTGTCCTCTAATCTCGACAAGATGTCTCCAGCTAGGTTGCCAAGTTCCTTCATTAGTTCGCTGGGTGTCAGCTAAGCCTTTTTTGGTGGTGTTGTCCGCTGCAGGCCGGAATGATTGTCGCCTTCTCTAGATCTCTTCTCTGGATCTCCGCTTCGTTAGTGGCCGAAAAAAGAACAACTTTTTCCGCCGGGCGGGGCTCACCGACACACCGTGATAGGAGGCGATCTCAGCATTTTAGATGCCTTCGCAAAAGCTGATAGGGCGGCGTCTGCCGTGTCTTCTCGTACTTCGAGGCCAGCTCCAGTGATTTCAACTGCTATGGGTGCCTGAAGGGGCGCACCCAAGGCAGTGGGGCTATTATTAGCCAGGGTTCACCGAGAGTTATCGGGACGAAGGTAGTGTAAGAGGATTTATATCTTGGGATAATTTTAATATTTGAATATTTAAATATTTGGCGGTCAATTCGTGAGCGCCAAAACTAATAAAGCCTTGTCGGAAGCTCGTAGCTCGATCACTCAGGCGGGATCAAATTCGATCGAAGTGGCAACTCTGTTACCAGCTGTTCCGTAGGTTTGGCGGTCTCCAGCCCTGGTGTAATTGCAGCGGTGTTTTGACGCTGATGGTGTGCTTGAGTGCAATGCCGCAGTGTTTTTGTCAAAAAAAAGCAATGCTTTACAGGGACAAGGATGATTGCCTTCTATCCCACGCGTCTTCTCAGACGCTCCGTTCTGCGCAGTTCAAACATTGCGCCAGCTGCAAAATTGCTAAAAGCAGTCCCTACACTAGGGTCTCGGATCATCTCATCTACAATGCTTGACGTAGTCAGATCACGCCCGCTGGACCTTCTTAATTGGCTCCTTAGAGCCGCAAAACGACCACACACAAAGATAACATGCTCTGCATCTTCGATGTGGAAACTGCACCATCTACAGGAAGGGGAGTCCTCATGTACAAACCTGAACAGGTATTGACCGAAACAGCCATGCCCGCTGAGGAGTTTGGTGATGTGGAAGTTTACCGAGCCATGCGCCCTGTTCAACCATCGCCCAATATCAGGGATGAGCTGATGTGTCCAACGCCCGTTCTCAGTGGCATCCCAGCGACTTTGCCATTGGTTTAGACTTACTTCTCCTGCTGCCATCCGTGCAGTCATTTTGTTGGCACCGGCTTGAGTGGCTTGCGCAACTACTCGCTGTTCTGCGACAAGCAAGTCTATTGGTAGCAGTCCTCTGATAACTAGTGCTGCTTCGTCCGAGATTGTGCGGAATCCACAACAGATCCTTAAGGCACAGAGTTGGTGTATGGACTTTATTCCTCTGGAATAGCTAGGGACCTGCATTCAGTGATCACTGAACGTATTACGCTTGTAAGAAGCAGCCAACTTTGTTGTCTCGGCCCACGTGCGTTTGGCATTATCCGAAACAAGGCACGGCTTGTGTTTGCAGCTCTCTCCTGGACATATGACAGGTTCTCATTGCATTGAAGCAGGTGGCTTTACTAGCGCGGATGGCTTTGCTCAGTGCTCTACGTTTGGACTTGAACTCGCTGCTCAAGTCTTCTCATAGTGTGCGCCTGTGGGACGCTCGCGTGTACCTTCTTCTGGCGGCGTTGCATTCGCGCCTAATCTCTGATACCTCTAATGCCCACCAGAACACCGGTTTGTGACGACTAGATGACCGTCCCCTGGCCATGCTGGCGTCACAGACTTGCTTGATTTTCCTTATGATGGACGCCGTCGGACGTTAATACCACGTAGCTCCTCTGCGAATAATGGAGGTACCATAGTGTCCCGCCTGTAGCGCCTGCACAACTGCCTGATAGTCCGAGGGATGAGCCTGTTAACAGCGAATATGATAGCCATATGGTCGCTAGCCGTATACATATCGCTTACTAGCCACCCTGCTGCCCTTGCCAGCTGTGGCGAAGCGAAAGACAGGTCCACTATGGAGCTTAGTTTACCTCTGCTAAACGTTTGCTTCCCTCCTTCATTGAGCAGCACCAGGTCAAAGCTGCTAAAAGATTCCAGAAGTATCTTACCTCTCGCGTTGGTAGACTGTGACTGCCACTCAGTCGCCCAGGCGTTGAAGTCCCCTGCTATTACCGTTGGTGTGCGTGTGCGCGCATCCTCCACCAGTTCATCTAATGCGGCTCCAAATTCGTGAATGCTCCAGCTGGCTGACATATAACAGCTGTAAAAATTAATTGACTTCCTTTCTCTAAGGATTGATGATTAGGTTGAGAGGCGACTGAGCCTTCTATTGCTGGCCTCGGGCTCAGACAATGCAACAAATTATTTATCGGCCAAGTGCCGGAGTGAATATTTATTTAAGCGACTTACTGGAAGAGCGCTGTATTCAAAACTGATTTCTTAATACAAATTATGTTTCATTTAACCTAAGCCAAATCTCGCATCACGCCACAATGTCATGGTCGGCAAGCCGACTCAGCAATCTTAGGCAATAACGGAAACTCTTGCAGCAAAACAAAAGTGTCCGGTTACCGCTGCTGACCATTGCAGTGCGCGCTGATACAAAGTATGCAGTGTCGCTTATGCAAGGGCTGTTCCTTAACTTACGAAGCCCTCTATAGCGAGGGTTGCTTAATATTCTAAGTATATTAAGTGCTATGTGTTAACTTATATCCATATTCCTTTAGCCATGGCTCTAACGAAAGCGTGTTTGTGTGTATGTGTGTTTTTTGTTTTATTCAGTGGAGTACAGTAAAAAATATACAAAGGGAAGGGTGGAGGGTAAGCCAGACTTGCGGTACCGCCGCGAAACATTGCTTTGCAAGTCTGGGTGGCCTAAGATGGCCTATCTGGGTTCTTTATCCGCAGTCTCTCCAGCCGGCATAGCTCGGTGCATAGAAGGTGAGCGAAGGTACATTCTGTCGTCCAGTTTCGGTGGCTGACCAACATCAGTGGGACCAGGTTTGAGGTGTTGGGTACCACACCAAGAGTTCTTTCAACTTGCGCCCTCTCGGCAAAGAAGCGTGGGCAGTTGAGCAGTGCGTGTTCCGCGCTCTTGATAGTGTGACACACTGGGCAAAGTGGGTCGTCCTCGTGACCAAAGCGGTGGAGGTATTGCTTGAAGACTCCGTGGCCGCTCAATACTTGGTTGAGATGGAAGGTAAGTTCGCCGTGCTTGCGTCCTATCCATGCTGCGATGTCCGTGATCAGTTCGCGGGTCCAGCGCCCCTGAGATGATCTGTCCCATTTGATTTGCCATTCTGAAAGCCGTCTGTCTTCCGCTACTTGTTTAATTGTGGCGGTGTCTACCATAACAGTCGGCGATCTCTTACTGGTGTAGACTTCGCTCTGCCACTGCCAGCTCATCGGGGGTTATGCCACTTATGACCATGGCCGCGTCGGTGGATATTGTTCTAAATCTAGAACACACACGCAGAGCTCCCTTTCGGAAGTTCGAGACTAGCCCTTTCATATAGCTTGTCCTGTTGGTAGCGTTCCGCCAAATTGGTGCAGCGTACACCATTGACCTAGCCACGTTGAAGAGGAGCCTTCTGCTAGCTGATTTGGGGCCCCTGTGGTTCATCATCATTCTCGTCATTCTTTATTGCTCGTTGCGATGCAATGGTGGTTCCTCCTACCATTACGTGGACTGTTTCTACCCGTTTGCGGCTGCTGATCAGTACAGCGTCCGTTTTTTGGTTGGCCAGTTCCAGTCCAGAGAGCCTGAGCCAATTTCTGATGCCGCAGATGTTCTCGTTTGTTGCATCCTCGACCTCTGGAATAGTTTTCCTCACCGTGACGATGGCCACGTCATTGGCAAAGTCAACTATCTCCACTCCTTGCCGAAATTCGAGCCTCAGGGTTCCGTCGTACATTGTGTTCCATAGGAGCCGGCCAAGAACTGAGCCTTTTGGTACCCCTCGTGTAACTTGGTACGTATGAGTACCGTTCTCTGAGGTGTAGTGGAGCCATATTTCGCGCAGGTAGCAGCATAATATGTTAATGAGGTAACTAGGAAGGCTCAAACTCCAGTATCCCTGCCCAGAACACTGAATTAAAGGCGTTCTTAATGTCCAGTGTGGTTACGAGGCAGCATTGCTTGTTTCCACCAAGCCACCTGGTCCCTTCAATGGCGTTTGAGGCCGTGCTAGTTACCTTAATGAGCGCTGTAAAGAAGCGTTCTAGCCAGGGTACAGATCTCAGTCTGTCCAGGGCTCGAATCTTACAAGAAATTTGTAACATTCGCGGAGACGCTGCAGACGGGGAAAAATGGCTGATCTGAGGGTGGGCTCTGCGAGATCGAAGCGTGGTCCCGAGGTACTCTGGCAGCCACCGCTGTTCTCATGCGGGAGAGCACTGCGCGGGGAGGGGGGGAAGCGAGACGCGAGATCTAAACGGGGAGCGCCGCCGTTGTTCTCAGCAATGTCACGCGCTGCTCCCCGAGATCGAAACGGAGCGCCGAGGTACTCTGGCGGCTGCCGCTGTTCTCAGGCGAGGAGTGCTATTAGGATTGGGACGATGCGAATGCGAGATCTAAACGGGGGGTGCCGCCGTTAATCTCAGCGAGTCGTTGGGTACAGGGTAAGAGAACGTCTTGCGAGTCTCCGATCGTGGCTCAAGGGTACCAAGAGGTCTCTCAGCGGCGTTGATTCGTGAGAATTGAGTGTGACTCTAGGGGCACCGTGAGTCACGACTATTCTCTAACGAAACGGAAGCAAAAGGGAGTAGTGATGCGGTGGATGAAACCTAACCAGCACTAGGAATTAATTTGCGAAACAACACGCTGTTCGTTTTTTCTTCATGCCTTTTATTCTTTTCCTTTGGCTGTCTCGCCTCACTGTCGCACTCGCCCTAACGGTTCCACTCACGGTTATATGCTCCCTGTCGCTGCTTACTGCTACCGTCTGCTTGGCTCAGCTCTCGATCGCAAAGTGTCGGCAGCGCTCTCGATGGAGTAGCGCGGAAGCTGTCCTGATACAACTCCACCACGAAAGCTCTCCCTTCACCACAGAGCTTTCGTGCAGGGTTCCATCCGACCGCTCTCCGCGCTCCCGACAGAGGGCGCTGCCAGCATCCCTAAGCTCCTATCGACTAATTATTCGATAATGATTTCTAAATTAAATCTAACAATTCATTTGCTTATAAACTATGTAATTCAAAATTAAATCTAACAATTCATTAATAACATTCAATCTAATAATTCATAAACCATGTAAGACGGAGGGGAGAAACCACGCCTTACAGCGAATCGACAGTTGAGCGCGACTTCCTCAAGCCGAACTGAGCATCCGAGAGGTCGCCCCGCCAGGCTTCGGGATAAGTCCGAGGTTTTGGTGCTTCCATATCCTAGGGAATGTACGGTCAGCAAGACATTTCTTGAACACCTGAGTAGACTCCAGTGGCAGGAGACTTATCGCCAGTTTTAGAGCTCAGTTTGGGATGCCGTCCGGTCCTGGAGCTTTCTTGTTAGGGACCGATCTTACCAATCGGAGCAGCAGGTAGTATCTCTTGCTGTGTTAGTGATTCTGTTAAGGTTGTGGTTGGGGGCTTTTGCTGCTTAGGAAGAGCGTCTCAATTATTTCCAAGAGTTTGCTGTGTTCCGAGAGGCCTGCGCACTTAAAGGCATTCATCTTCTTCATGACCACTTTGTAAGCTCTTCCGAACAGATCATGTTCAGCTTCGTCGCCTAACTTTAGGAAGCATCTTCTTTTGCTTTCTTTTATTGATTTTTTGAGAATTCTCTTCTTGGCGGTGTGTGTTGCTCTTAGTTCCTCATAGTTTGGACCTCCACGGGCTCTATAGTAAAGTCACCGTGCGCGAATGCAGTCTTGCCTGGCTCTGTAAATGTCCTGGTTCCACCAGTACACTGGCCTGTAGCCGGTGAAGGCACAGCTCTTTTTCATGCTTGATTCGCACGCCAGCATAACTCTGTCCATAAGCTAATTGGCCATATCCTCGGCAGTGCCAGTTACCGTTGTGGAGCTAACTGCGGCCTTAAAAGCTTGGATGTTTAGAGTTTCGTCCCTGTAGTGGGACTTCGCACAAAATAGCTTGATGGTCGCTTGCAGTGTAGTGGTCGCTCAATTTCCAATTCATTTTTCTGGCAATCTGGCAACTTGCGTAAGTGAGATCGATGATGGATCCGCCTACTGCTCTGGTAATGGTATTTGTGATTCCGTGGTTCTGGAGTATAAATTTTAGTGACGAGAACGCATCCACGAATATACTCCCCCTAGCATTGATTGACGGCGACTGCCATTCAGTTGCCCACGCGTTGAAGTCGCCTCCAACAATGACCGGAGAGTGAGCTCTTACATCGTCGGCGAGGACGTCAATGCAGTTGCTGAACTCGCCCAGGGACCAGCTGGGTGGGAGGTAGCAGCTGTATATCCAAATATTCCGGACTTTTATTTTGACGTAACCACGCGCCTGTTTAGCGTCGCTTACTGGTAGAGGTGGTGGCCCACATGTCCAAATTGCTGCCTTTTTTAATGGTCCGCGGTCCACGTACCGCAGGTTGGAGACCTATAAGGTTCACTCAGAATGGCCAAGTCTATATTGAACTCTCTAATTGTTTCAGCCAGCAGTTCCTGGGCGGCCGTGCAGTGGTTGAGGTTAAGCTGGAGGAGCCTTAGCATCGTGAATTCTGAATAGCTTCACGGTATGCTGGACATCTGAAGCTACCCGAGACGTGGTTAGAGGGTTCGAGCTTGTGACGTACACAGATGCAGCAGGAGGGCGTGTTTAGGCACTTGTTTGCTTGGTGGCCGATTTCACCGCATTTAAAGCAAGCCCCTGCATATCACCCACCCAATGTGGATTTTACCTCTCTGGACAAGGACTTGGGCACTCGCTGTGCCATCTTTGTAGGCCATCTCTCGTCGCCCTTAGTGAGATAACTGCCCAGCTTGTGAAGGAGTTTCCACCCGTTGCTGTGTGGACGGCTGAGATGATGTCACCTTTGGTGGTGATCTCGTGGCCTCTCTGGGCCTTTTTGGTGTGGCGTGGCTCAATGTCTGGCCTTTGGGTACACTTCTGATGTTGCATTCCTTTTGCGGAGACGTCTGCGATGCAACTGCTTTCGATGTGCGACCATCAAAGTCCGTCTGGGTCTCCATGCAGCAGTACTCGCCCCGGGTCATGCTCCGGGCGGCCTCGTTTAGCTGCACTAGCTGCACCACCATGTGGCTGATGAGCTGGTTGATGTGCCGCTGTCCCATACACGTGACGGATTAGTCGTGTAAAACATCGCTGATTTTTTTGTGAACTTCTGCAAGATTCGTTGGTTCACTTTCGGTTTCCTCTCGGCTCGCTACACTATGCGTTGGTAGGTCCAGTGAAGTGGCCAGCACCGGCGAGTGGGCCGTAGTGCTGCTTTTGTCGAAGGGGTCCCTGACCTCCATATTGTCCTATATTGGAACCCAAAAACGCAACTGTTACCTGGCGCGCAAATCCCGCCGTTATTTTTAAAATTCACTCTTAAACTTGAACCTGAAGGTTCCACTCAAACTTGAAATTTGAACTCAAAGTTTAAATTTAAAAGTAAGTGCGAGTTAAAATTTTAAATCAAGCCCAGATCAAGTTTAAGAGTGAATTTTAAAAATAACGGCGGGATTTGCGCGCCAGGTAACATGCTGACAGAAGCTGGTTGCTATGGCGCGATCAGGGTTGTATCCAGGTTTAAGCACAGCTGATCGAAACTTACGTTATTGACCAACACTAGTGGGTGACAGGTGGAGTTTGTCACTCGCAGTGAATAGCAACTCGTGAAAAGTGCAGGTCTGACCAGGAGCCTCCCGTCTAATTACAGATATAGCGTTATGGTCGCTAGCCGTGTACGCGTCGCTAACCGTCCATCCGCATTGTCTCCATTGCGATCCGGAAGCGAACGTTAGGTCGATAACAGAGCCTATGCCAGCTCTGCTGAAAGTTTGCTGCCCTCCACAGTTTAGCAGAGCAACATCCAAGGATGCAAAAGTTTCCAGCACTGCTTGCCCACGTCTGTTCGTATGGGGACTGCGCCACTCCACGGCCCAAGCATTGAAATCACCGGCAATGATGGCATCTGTTTTTCCACGGATATCTGCAGTTAGGTCGTACAGGATGGTAAGGTACTCCTGTGTCTGGAGACTGGGTGCCAGGTAACAGCTGTAGAGCCACAGATTTCCAAGCCTTGCTCGCACGAATAGCCTCGTTGGTGCATGCGGCCGCTCTGTGCCCTTCCCGACCGCATTTCAGGCAGCATTCCGAGCGGTTTACAGCGTTTTTGCACGAGCTGGCAATGTGGCCAAACTCGAGACACCTGTAGCATCTCTTCCGTGGAGATATCTCTCTCACTCTGAAGCACGTCCAGCCAATTTTCAGCTTTCCCTCCTTCAAAATTTTGCTGACAGTTTCGCTTGGTTCGCTGACGACAGCTACCTGCATACCACTATAGCCCGACCTTACGACTTTGACCATGCCTTGATTGACTGGACCATCCATGAATGAGGTTAGCGCCTTACAAATATCCTCCTCAGTAGCTAGGCAGACGATGTCTCTAATTTCCAGCGATACCTCGTGCGAGACTACTCTCACTCTTGCGTGCTGCCCCAAAGCTTCCCCAAGGGCAGTTCTCATCTCCTTGATGGCATTCTTGCAATTTCCATCCAGTTCCAGGACAAGGCCGTTACTTTGCGTCTTCCTCACTCGCTTTACGTGTTCGCCGACGCTCTGCAGCTCGTTGTCGTCTCTCCTGGTAACCAATCTCAGGATCTCGCTGTATGTATGCATGAGCTCGATATTTCCTCTTCCTGGTTTGCGTCTGCCAACTGTTTACGTCAATTTTGGCCCTTGGTATCGCTTGAGCTATCTGCGCTGGTGCTGAGGGTGGTTCCTCATGCTGCTGTAGGCCGTGCTTTTCCTTGTCTCTCCGGAGCACTCCTGTGTTTCTAGGAGATGTTTGGGTTGTTGACTCCCGTTTTTTAGCTGGTTTCTTTTCCTTCAACGGCGGAACAGGGTCCTAGGGGGGGTGTTTTGGGCTCTCCGTCACTCTCCTCCAGCCTTTCGGTAATCTCCACTTGGAGCTCCTTCATACACATAAATGCGTTTCTGTTCGCCTGCGTGATATGCCTCACAGCTTTGGGCCTGAAGACATGGATAAGGTCCGCAATGAGGACTCCAAGTTCGTTGGTCAATTCCGCAAGGCCTTTTCTGTTGCCTTTCCTCTTCTTAGTGGCCGCTGCTGGCGAATTCTGCGCACTGCAGATCTCTTTGCTTCTCTTGGGCGTGTCTGCTTCCTCGGTGCTGGGGAACAGATAAGCTGGTTCAGCAGCAGTGGGAGGTGCGGATGCCGGCCCGCCTCCTGGTGGCGTTCTCGCAATCCTCGTACGATTTCCTTCCTGATCGTCTTCCAATGTTGCTCCCGATACCTGAGCTCCGGTATATTCCCCCGGTGGCCGAGGATTTCCCCTTGGCTTCATCCCTGGTGGGTTATACCGCCCAGACCCGGTCTCCAGAGCCCCCTTAAATGAGCACCACTAGTGTGGCGGGGATGGAAGTTAGTTGGGATCCTTGACTTTTTTGCTCTACAATACCGTGCTCCGAGCTTACAATTTTATTCTGGGCTAGCAAACTTTTTGACGGTCGAACTGAATTTTTGCGGAATCACTATTCAAATTTGAATTTGAACTGATCTGACCGTTTGGCGCCAACAGCTCTGCTAGCTGACAAAGTCTCCCTGCTATGATATCGATCAGTAGCCAGGGATGCTATCGATAGCTTATAGTGATGCTTTCGATAGCGATCAGCTGATCGCGAGGAAATAGATTAGCGGCGTTTTCCAACACTACTCAGCAGGAATAATGCTAGTCGCCTTGCAGGCAGAGGAAATTGCAAAAAAACAACAACAATGAGAGAAAGTTGGCTCAAAAGGGAAAGCCAGAAGAGCGCGCTTACCAGCAACAGCCTCCCTCCTCACACCCCTCACCAGCCTACGCCCACGGCGGCCTGGTCTCTGGGTCAGAACTGCAACCGAAGAAACCAGCGATGGGCCTCCAGTCGGATCCTCACTTGACGCAGTATGTATAGTGGCGCCAAGAACAGACTCAACCGTACGGTTTTTCTTTTATTTAAAGGCAAGAACACTTGTAGAAAACACTCGACTTCCAAGCCGTGTGCCAACGCGTGTCGCTTACGGTGTGTGTGCGAGTGTGTGTTTGCCCTCCCTCTTACCACAGTCGAACCCGATACCTGGGGAGCACCTTTCTTTATTTTCTGGGGGGGAATGGGACTTTGAGTTACTCCTGTCATTCCGCTCGGTCTTCCGCTTAGCCACATTTTCTTGCGTAGACCACTTGAATTTTAGAAGTCCGCCCTTTGAACTTCTTTGATCGAAAATGAAAGCAAGAAAGTAGTGGAGACCGCCCATATAAATCTTGCCAGAACCACAGCTGTCCAGCAGAGCCATAAGTACCTGGGCGTATTTATTGATCTTCCTACAGACGTGGAGCATTGCGGTCTTCAACGGAATTAGAACGGTGTCCTAAAACGCAGCGGTCATAGCAGGCATGGTTCCAATTGACCGTTTGGTATCCGAAGGACCTCAATTATTCGGAGATGCAACGCGAAACACCCGTTTTGCATCACTTGGTGCCTAGTGCAACGAGAGAGGAGAGCATTAGGACATGGCAAAGCCGACAAGATAGCTTGACGAAGGGGCGCTGTACGCATCGTCTGATACCAGGCTTAGCAAAATGGTGCAGATACCTCTACAGGCTTAGGCGCTGGGAACAAATCCTTCCGTCGAAAACTTCGGTGTTACTATACTCCGCAGCATTCATTTTTGAACAGAGGATAGGAACAGTGCAACGACAACTAGAAAGGTAAAGGAGACGGCATTTGAACTGAGTGGCTTTAACATCAAGCCTAGCCTGGACTCTTCCGAAGCAATACCTCAGTACCGCAAGGCCACCAGGACCCCTACTTCATAACCTCGCCAGTGTTGAAATACACGATCACTCGATGAACGTGATGATGGCAACTTAGAAAATCTTCCAGTATTAGAAATAACGATCATCGAAGTTATGGCTCCCACAAATAGATAGAGCCACTGTGTAGTGGGTACTTTCTAAATTCAAATTTAAAGTGGTGGCAATTTGAAGCAATAATCAACACGCGGAAATGATCAATTGAAGCAATGAGGAGAAATTCCCTGCTAGCGTCTGCACTATATTGGTTGGCAGTGGAGTCTGCGTCTGCGCCGTAGCGGCCGGCAGCACTCAAGCACCTCGCAGCAGGATTAACTACAAGGAAATCCACGTGGTGTCTATTCTCACATTGACCGACTATGTGGTCTGCGTCTGCGCTGTATTAGCCGGCAGATCTGGCAATGGGTATAAACTGCAAAACATTGGAAGTAGGGCGACAGTGCTGAACATAGCATAGAAGTCCGGCCAATCCGAATAGCAACCGCTGAACTTAGGCAATTGCAGTTCATCAAGCGCGTTCTGCAGAAACGTGATTGGGTTGTGTTGAAATGGGGATCTGCAAGTGCTGTGGAATTTGCACAGCTAGACCGTGACCTCTAAATTATTTCCAATCTCCGTGAAATGTTTGACTTGGACACCTAGTACAGCTGTTGGCTTTGATTTCAGAAAATTAAGATTAAGATTAAGAGAGCGCGGCCAGCAGCTATCACTCCAATCACAGGATCGTTCATATTTGCTTATGTTTGCTGTCAATGCACACCGAATGTGAATGTACTTGCAATACGTAAAAGCAACAGACCGATTACTGCTAGTTGTGCACCGTTTGTATGCGACTTGTGTTGCACCGCTTTTGCTGTACCAAAATCGATCGAGCCGACTGTAAAAGACCCGGTACTCCCATAGTAGTGCACATTTGTATTCAATTTGAATTCAAATTTTCAAATAAAATTTAAAAATTTTAATTTTTTATGTACATTTTTAATTGAAATTTAAAGAAAATTAAATTAACAATTCGCATTGCCAGCATTCGAACCTACAACCTCAGACCAACGCGCCACAACTCTATCAGTTGCATCACACGCCACTTTCTCCGATTATCAGCATTTACATATTATTCATACAAACACACATTCGTTTGAAATTATATGTATGCATATGAATATGTGTATGTGTATGTGTGTATTCGGCGCGGCCAGCGTCTGCCGGCAGCACTGTCGCCACACAAGCATCGAGAACGTTCGAACATGTGTTTGTATGTTTCTGTCTCGCTCTCGCGCGTAAGTGATATTGCAGTTAAAAAACACACTTTGTAAACGAGATGGCTCTTTTGTTAAAGGTAGGATTTTGATGCCACTCTCAGAATAGTTTGATTTTATATATCTCTATACGAATGTTGAATTACAACACTCTACTATATGAATAAATGCCTTAAAAACGGCATTAAAGCGCAATAGTTTGGTTAGCTCTCATGAGGGCGTGGCAGCTCAAAATTTTTAATGGCATTGGATTAAAGCTGTCTCTAGTAACCTGCTTGGTGTTCCTAAGTGCCATAGTTACTGAGTTATTGGCCTAAAACTACTTTTTATACTCTCTGCAAGAGTATATTGGGTTTGTGCAAATGTATGTAACAGGCAGAAGGAGGCGTGGCAGACCCCATAAAGTATATATATTCTTGATCAGCATCACAAGCCGAGTCGATATAGCCATGTCCGTCTGTCCGTCTGTCTGTCTGTCTGTCTGTCTGTCCGTATGAACAAACAGATTTCAGAGATGGTAAGAGCTACAAGTTCGAGCTTGGTGTCAATCGATCAGATATTTAGTCAGTCAATACAAGAATCTTTTTTTTCGATGCCACGCCCTATGCGCCCACAATAAGCAAAAAACTGGACACACCTCGTGAAAAATTTGTGTTTTCGGCAAATATCTCAGTAACTATGGCACCTAGGATCACCAATTCTGGTACGGTTGTTCTTTGCGAGAGCATAGTTACATTTATATTTAAAATTTTTGACTGCCACGCCCACTTTTCCCACAATTTATAAAATAGTTTTCAAGCTTCAATGCCGTTTTTTCCGTATCGTACAGTATTGTAGTTTATAACTGGTGTGGAGACTAACTATATTAAACTATCCTGAAAGGCGCATTAAAATCGGACTATAAACAAGAAAACTAGAAGCGTTACAATATTGATAATTGATCATCATATACATATTGTCAAACGTATGAGTATTCGAATACAAACAAACAGATGAATGTTTGATTATGCTTAGATTGTTTTTGTTTCAACGTGTTTTAATGCAAGTAAAACACATAGTAATAAGTGGATACCGATTTTAATAATTTAATCGGGACAAATGCAGAGAGTATTATACGGTCGGGCGCGCTCGACTGTACTTTTCTTTCTTGTTTTTATCTGGGTTTCTGAAAAGTAACGATCGGATAATATTTCATCTGTTGAACATTTGATCATTTCTATCTGTCTCGCGAAATAGTTTATGGGTCTTTCAGTTATCGGTATGCAATTTTCGTTGTCTTCTGAAGCACAGTGCATTATATCTGCTTTTGAGATTGTTGTTGAAAAATTATCTTCGACCCCTGGCATATTTTCTTCTATCTTTATTCGAGATGGTGCGTCTGCGACATGGTTTTGTTTACCTTCTAAATATTTTATTTTAAAATCATATTCGCTAAGTTTTATTTTCCATCTTTTAAGTTTCATGTTTTCAAGAGGCTTATGATCACTTAATATTTCAAAGGGTACTCCATATAAATATGGGCGAAAATATTTGGTTGCCCAAACAATCGCTAATAATTCTATTTCTATTGTACTGTAATTTTGTTCGTTTTCTTTTAGAGTTATACTTACAAATCTAACAGGTTTATTTTCCTGCGAAAGGACAGCTCCTATTGTAAAATTACTTTCGTCAGTAGTTACTTGAAATGGTTTGGAAAAGACTGGACAATGGAGGACTGGGTCGCTCAATATTAAAACTTTTAATTTTTCAAATTAATTTTTATAGTCTTCACTATGAATATTAATATTTGCGCCTTTCTTGAAGGAAAGAATCATTTGTTTTGCCATTTTTGCAAAATCGGGAATAAACTTACGGTAATACTCACTTAAACCTAAAAATTACTTTATTTCTTTTGGAGTTTTTGGAATCGGAAATTTTCCTATTGCTTTAAGCTTATCAATGTTTAGACGGATACCTTCTGGGCTTATTGTATGGCCTAAAAAATCAGTATGCCTTTTTTAGTGAATACAAATGTTCTTTGAGAGATGTGGAGTAGACGATAACGTCATACAAACAAGACAGTGATCCTTAAGAACAGAATTCATACAACGCTGCAATGTTGCTGTCATTTTCCGAGATTGCCTAAAATTTCATCCATATTAGGAATCGGGAATTTATAGTTTACAGTTATGTCATTTAGATTACGGTAATCGAGTACCAATCAAAATTTTCGTTTTCCAGAAGCGTCAGCCTTTTTTGGGACAATCAATAATGGACTACAATAAGGGGAATCGCTTTTGAGAATTGCTGTAACTTCAGCTTCATAAGCAAATGGGTAACTATACGGACGTTTGTAAATAGGATTGTCATGTGAAGTTTTGATTTCATGACTTATTACACTTGCAAAAGTTAAATTGTCGTTTTCTTGGTATTGGATGTCTTTGAATATTTTTAACACTTTGATAATTTTAGTTTTTTTTTCTGAGTTTAAATGTTCAAGTCTGTATTGTTTATTACTAAAAATTTAATTTTTCATTGTGTAATTAAGTTTTTTGGTCATTAACATAATCAACATTTGCATTATTGTCCATTAAAACTTTTCCACCAATAAGAATGTCATAATAAGGAGAAAAATCGTGTAGAATAAAGTTTATTTCTTATTGGAATAAACCATTGGCTGGAAGGATAAGAAATTTATTTAATTTGGACAGCCCGGTTAAACTTCGAACTGAAACATCTTTACTTTGGACTTGAAGATTAAAAAATTTTTAATCATGTTCCTTGATGTTGCAGTATCAATAAGACATCTGTATCTGTGACTGTTGAACATAATTTCTACGTATTAGAAAATTTTCAGATTGAAATTGCTGATCTTGTTTTGTTTCGGATTGGTTATATATATATTGGTTATATATATATATATAGATATATATATATATATATATTTTTTTTTTTTTTTTCGTTAAATAGGGATCATTAAATTCTTTCGACCAGGGCACTAAAAGCACGATTAATAATTGACAATACATGTCTATCGAACTTGAGTTTACATCCAAATCAGTGACCGACTCAATTCTTTTAAGAGAGTTGCCATTCAGAATGTACATGTTTTGAAAACTACATAGATCAATATATATATATATATATATATATATATATATATATATATATATATATATATTTTGAAAACTACATAGATCAGATTGTAACCTGGTTCCAAGAACAGACTCAGAAGCCGAAACACAGAGTTTAACGTCGTCGGCATACATGAGCACACGAGAGTAACTAATCGGAGATGGAAGTTCATTTATGAACAAGGGACCGAGACGGCTTCCTTGTGGAACACCCGAAGTTACTTGAACAGATTTGGACAAAGTGTCTTTAAAATAAACATATTGTGTTCTAGAACACAAGTAATTTGAAATCCAAAGAATAAAGTTATGGGAAAGACCCAAAAGATTGAGCTTATGTATTAATAGTCTGTGATTAACGGAGCCGAAAGCCTTACTGAAATCTGTATAAATGACGTCAGGTTGCAATTTTCTCTCAAAGCCCTTTAGTGCAAATAATGTAAACTCTAACAGGTTAGTGGTAGTGGATCTATATTTCACAAACCCATGCTGGCAGGATGAAATCATGGATCTACAGAAATGTTGCAATTCCGAAGTTATTTATTTCTCAAAAGCTTTGGGAATAGCAGACAACTTGGAAATACATCTGATTTGTTTCCTTTACAGTTTATACAGGGGCTTTAAAAGGCCGTCAGCACAGTTTTTAAGTACACAGCCAGGGACTCCGTCTGGACCAGGTGAAAAAACAGATTTAGTAGCCTTTAAATTACATAAAAGCGAACTTTCGGTGATGATTGGTGTAAAATTACAATTGAAGGAATTTAAATGATAGGGGTAGGGTGAGGTCACACTTATACTCGTGCTTACTATAAGTCGTTTGGAAAAAATCGGCAAATAAGTCGCCGATATCCAAATTAGCAGATTCTCTTTCAAAGAACACGCTAGATGGAAGCGTGGATGATTTACGCTTCGAATTAAGGAAGTTATAAAACCGTCTTGGATTCCCTCGGAACTATTGCCCACAGTCAGTAATGTATTCCTTATAACAACGGTCATTCAAAACATAAAAATCAGAACGAGCAATCAGATATCGAGAGAGATACAAGGAAGAGCCAGCTTCTCTGAATCTCTTATAGAATTTCGACTTTCTATTTTTAAGCAATGTTAACTCACGGGTAAACCAAACAGGCTTGTTAGACCTGGTTGGAACGCAAAGCGGATCACAGACATCAATTAAGGAATTCAAAGGAATTAAAAGGTTTTGATTGCACTATCCATATCTCTACACATGAACAGTCGGGACCAGTCAGTCTGAGATAACAATACATTTAACTACGGGTCACCCGGGCAGGTAAATCAATCAACCCTTCCAAAGTCGGGTGATAAGTATCTTCAGGATTCCATAAGGGTTTGGTGCGGGAAATAGAGAAACAGGATGGATCCAAAACAAAAATCAAATCAAGCATTGTATTTAAAGAGTTTGGAATAGCACTTATCTGAAGCAATGAAATTCCAAACAGATCGTCAAGAAAATCGTGCTGAGTCGTGGGGGTCAACATGGCAGAGTCGGGACATGAAATCCATGTAGTAAATGAAAAGTATAAAGAGAATATAGGAGCAAGTAATGGCAACTCTAATGTTATTTAGGCATAAATTGATAGCAACAAATTCAATATCCAAAGAGCCATCGATTGTTACTTCTTCAGAGGATAAGTTAACATCGACGGCAATAATCACACCACCACCTCGGCGATATGTACGATCTTTTCTATAGATAGCGAATTTATTGGAAAAGATTTCAGAGTCTAGAACATCGGGCCTTAACCATGTTTCAGTAAAGGTCACATTATAAAATTGAAAAGACACACTATTTAAATACATATTGCTAAGCTTACTACGAAGACCTCTTACATTTTGATAGGCAAACGAGAGGAAGTTAGTTTTTTCCGGAATCAGAGGCCGGGACACGGTTAGACGGCAGTGCAACCGGGGTTTCTTTTCTTCGCTGTATACTCCTTTATTATTAAATGGTCCGCCCAAAATTCTTTACAACAAATTTTACTAAAATATTTGGCAGGAACACTTACTTTAAATGAGGAAATTTTCCGATGATAAGAGAACTTAAATTTTTCCACGGTAATATTGGCTTCAGATTTAGCCTGAATAAAGGCCTTGACATCATCCGACACAAATTTATTTAAATTGGCTTTTAAGTTTATTAAAAAAATTTGTATCAACACAACCAATGTAGCACACAATGTTGCAAAGGAATTAAGTCATAAATATGATACAAATTAGAGCGTTTAAACAATGAAAACTTGAAAAGAGATAGAAGCGATGTAAAACACGTCCGTCATCAAAAGCGAATCGAATCGAGTTGCACCAATAGTTACCAACCCAGTCCGAGTCAATCGCAGACCGAGTCCACTCCTATTCCTTCTACTTTTTTTATCGATACCGGATCCAAGGGCATATTAACTTCCGACGGCATTTTCCCCGTGATTTAACCAGCCTTTCGACAAGTCACCGCGCAAGTTAGTAACCTTCACGGCTCGGTCTATGCCCGATCCTGGAGACGTGCCTCTTGCAATTCCCTCTGCCTGCTGAGCATTTTGGTCCACCTTCATTCCCGACCGTATACTCAGAGATTTCCCAAATTTCCAATTGGCCGATCCGCTTATTGTCTGTAGCTCACAAATAAATTCCTATTCTAACTCTGACTTGCAGTTCTATGCTGGCATAAGAAATTATTTTTGGGTGGGTTTTTAGCTATCCGATCCTCAGCATCTATACCAAAGCGATCTAGATTCTATATCATTTCATGTACGTTGATGACGTCCTAGCAGGAGCTCATAGGCCAGAGGGTTTACATGGTTTCTTAAAATATTCGCCGCGTTGGCCCTCATGTTCTATACCCGAAACAAAGATCGAGCAAGGAGAATACTGCTACACAACTAATCTTCTTTCTCCAATAGATCTCCTCGAACTATTTTCTGACTTTGCCAGAGCCTTCAGAGTGATCGTTTATGTCCAAATCCTATCCGAGTTGTAATATTCAACACGAAGAGCAATTCACTGCAGAGGGGCTGCTCATTACTATAACACAGCATTTAGACTTAAATCCTTTTCTGGATCAGTATGGCATCATCAGAGAGTGCGGGCGACGGCTAGCCTCGGAATCGCTCACCAACGTGGAATCACCACTCATGGAATCACACTCCATGGCGGCAATCAACTCATGCTACGAGATGTTCGCGCCAGATCTGGATTATGAAGGTCAAAACCTTGATATAATCTCAGTCCTACATCAGTGAGGCGTGCATTCTGTATACACGTCAGCTCCATTCGCAGGTAATGAGACATCTCCCATGTGATTGTATAACTTTCTCTAGACCCTTCACTCCAACAATTCAGATGACCTCGCAGGTCCCTTTGATTACCAAAGGTTACGTTTGCATGTGTGTGTGTTTCATCGCTAAGGGTATTCATCTGGACGCTGTATCTGATTCACAACAGAGAAATTCGTTGCAGCGTTTTCCCATTTTGTCGCGAGACGCCGTTGTCTTATGCGCATTTATTCCGACAATGACATACGGTGTTGAACAAGCACTTTATGAAAGCCACGAAGCATTCATCGCTATATTTGCGGTAGCTACGGATCTTGAGACCGTGGAGTAAAGTAGTAATATGATGGTAATATGGTTAGAATGTAACTCCCTCTCTCTTGCAGCCCACTAAACATTTTGAATCTTGTTTTAATATGTTTGAAATTATTTTATTTATTTTTAGACCTCAGACTTTAACAAGAAAGAAAAGTACAGTCGAGGGCGCCCGACCGTATAATACTCTCTGCATTTGTCCCGATTAAATTATTAAAATCGGTATCGAGATATTACAATGCGAATTACTTGCATTAAAACACGTTGAAACAAAAACAATCTAAGCATAATCAAACACACATCTGTTTGTTTGCATGCGAATACACATACATATGTACGTTTGACAATATATGCTGCATATATGTATGTATGTGTGTATTCGGCGCAGCCAGCGACAGAGGGCAGCGCTGCCGACACACAGGCAGCGAAAACGTTGGAACATGTGCTTGTGTGTTTCTATCTCGCTTGCACCTATGGGTTGATATTGCGTTCAATTATCAATATTGTAACGCTTCTAGTTTTCTTGTTTATGGACCGATTTTAATGCGCCTTTCAATATAGTTTAATATAGTTAGTCTCCACAACTATTATAAACAACGATACGAACAAGTTCGCTAAAAACGGCATTTGAAGTTTTTCCAAGTGTGGGAAAAGGGGGCGTGGCAGTCCAAAATTTTAAATGGCAATGCAACTATGCTGTCGCTAGGAACCTCCGTACCCAAATTGGTCATCCTAGGTGCCATAGTTACTGAGATATTTGCCGAAAACATCAATTTTTTCCGAGGTGTGTCCAGTTTTTTGCTTATTGTGGGCGAACGGGGCGTGGCATCGAAAAAAAAAAGATTCTTGTATTGACTGACTAAATATCTGATCGATTGATACCAAGCTCGAACTTGTAGCTCTTACCATCTCTGAAATCTGTTTGTTCATACGGACAGACGGTCAGACGGACAGACAGACGGACATGGCTATATCGACTCGGCTTGTGATGCTGATCAAGAATATATATACTTTATGGGGTCTGCCACGCCTCCTTCTGCCTGTTACATACTTTTGCACAAACCCAATATACTCTTGCAGAGAGTATAAAAAAGAGTAGAGTGGTCAATTATGTTTGTCAGAAGCGAAATGTGCGTAACAGGCCAAAGGAGGCATAGCAGACGCCATAAATATATACAAGGCGAGTCGATATAGCCATGTCCGTCTGTCTGTCCGTATGAACAAACAGATTTTAGAGATGGTAAGAGCTTGGTCTCAATCGATCACATATTTAGTCAATCACTACAGGAATATTTCTTTTTTCGCTACCACGCCCCTTTCGCTCACAAAATTTGTGTTTTCCTAGCGACAGCAAAAATGCATTGTCATTTAAAATTTTAGACTGCCACGCCCCTTTTCCCCACAGGAAATATAATAATTTTGTTCTTATCGTACAGTATTGTAATGTGGATAATTGAACGCAATATCAGTGCATGAGTGCAAGCAAGACAGAAACATGCAAACACATGTTCTAACGTTTTGGCTGCAAGTGAGGCGGCAGTGCTGTCCGCGATGCTGGCGTGCCGACATATGGTACACTTACATACGACTGTACTTTTCTTCCTTATTATACTCTCTGCAAGAGTATATTGTGTTTGTGCAAAAGTATGTAACAGGCAGAAGGAGGCGTGGCAGACCCCATAAAGTATATATATTCTTGATCAGCATCACAAGCCGAGTCGATATAGCCATGTCCGTCTGTCTGTCCGTCTGACCGTCTGTCCGTATGAACAAACAGATTTCAGAGATGGTAAGAGCTACAAGTTCGAGCTTGGTGTCAAACGATCACATATTTAGTCAGTCAATACAAGAATCTTTTTTTTTCGATGCCACGCCCCATTCGCCCACAATAAGCAAAAAACTGGACACACCTCGGAAAAAATTGGTGTTTTCGGCAAATATCTCAGTAACTATGGCACCTAGGATCACCAATTTTGGAACGGGAGGTTCGTAGCGACGGCATAGTTGCATTGCCATTTAAAATTTTGGACTGCCACGCCCACTTTTCCCACATTTGATAAAAAAGGCTGGAACCTTCAATGCCGGGTTTGGCGAACTTGTTCGTATCGTACAGTATTTTAATTGTATAATTCGTGTGGAGAAAAAGTATATTAAACTATACTGGAAGGCGCATTAAAATCGGACCATAAACAAGAAAACTAGAAGCGTTACAATATTGATAATTGAACGCAATATCAACCCATAGGTGCAAGCGAGATAGAAACACACAAGCACATGTTCCAACGTTTTCGCTGCCTGTGTGTCGGCAGCGCTGCCCTCTGTCGCTGGCTGCGCCGAATACACACATACATACATATATATTTGCATCATATACATATTGCCAAACGTATGTGTATTCGAATACAAACAAACAGATGAATTTTGATTATGCTTAGATTGTTTTTGTTTCAACGTGTTTTAATGCAAGTAATTCACATTGTAATATCTCGATACCGATTTTAATGATTTAATCGGGACAAATGCAGAGAGTATTATACGGTCGGGCGCGCTCGACTGTACTTTTCTTTCTTGTTTTTTGTTTAGTATTAAAAAATACTTTCAAAGAAATACACATTTGTATACTCTCTGCAAGAGTATATTGGGTTTGTGCAAAAGTATGTAACAGGCAGAAGGAGGCGTGGCAGACCCCATAAAGTATATATATTATTGATCAGCATCACAAGCCGAGTCGATATAGCCATGTCCGTCTGTCCGTCTGTCTGTCTGTCTGTCTGTCTGTCTGTCTGTCTGTCTGTCTGTCTGTCCGTATGAACAAACAGATTTCAGAGATGGTAAGAGCTACAAGTTCGAGCTTGGTGTCAAACGATCACATATTTAGTCAGTCAATACAAGAATCTTTTTTTTTTTTTGATGCCACGCCCCATTCGCCCACAATGAGCAAAAAACTAGACACACCTCGGGAAAAATCGATGTTTTCGGCAAATATCTCAGTAACTATGGCACCTAGGATCACCAATTTGGGTACGGAGGTTCCTAGCGACAGCATAGTTGCATTGCCATTTAAAAGTTTGGACTGCCACGCCCCCTTTTCCCACACTTGAAAAAACTTTAAATGCCGTTTTGTGCGAACTTCTTCGTATCATACAGTATTGTAGTTTATAATTCTTGTGGAGAATAACTATATTAAACTATCCTGAAAGGCGCATTAAAATCGGACTATAAACAAGAAAACTAGAAACGTTACAAAATTAATAAATGAACTCAATATCAACCCATTGGTGCAAGCGAGATAGAAGCACACAAGCACATGTTCGAACGTTTTCGCTGCCTGTGTATCGGCAGCGTTGCCTGCAGTCGTTGGCCCCGCTGAATACACACATACAAGTTAACGACTGCCCCTCGGACATTGTTGTGTAACATAAATAAATGCAAAAATTTTAGCCAGCAGTTACGCTGAAGTTGCTGTCTCAGCGAAAGTTCAGTTCAGCGTCCTAGATGCGAAGGTCAACCGACGGTAACCTGATATTTTGCACATGCTGCAAGATCAGTGTTATCACTTATGCCCAGTAGGCTCGCCGGCTGTAGTTTTGTAGCTTTAAGTACGTATATTTTGTATCTTTGTATTCCTTAGCAACTAAGTACTTCTGGTTTAGCTTACACCCCAGCTTGCTGGTGGTTCCTAATTCAGTTTTAATCTTACAACGAAAGCGAAAAGCTCGTTTAATAAACTCTGCTCCGGCAACAAGCCGTAAAACACTTTGAAATAATTATTTCTTCATTGCTATTTAATTGGCGCCCAACTTTTAAGAACCCAATACCCAGGGTAGAAGATAAGAAATAAATTCAGAAAACATGTAAGTGGAATGTTTAATCAGTACAGATTTAACAAGTAAGAAAGGCTACAGTCGACCGTGCCGACTATAAAAGACCCCGTACTCTCATAGTAGTGCACATTTGTATTCAATTTGAATTGAAATTAAAAAAAAATAATTTAACAATTCGCATTGCCAGCATTCGAAACTACAACCTCAGACCAACTCTATCAGTTGCACCACGCGCCCCCTTTAAGAATTCTCCGAATATCAGCAAAAACAAGTGCTTAACCGTAACGTCTAGCAGGCAGCCTATGATCTAGAATTGGAATGTATTGAATAATTAGCTGAATTTTATAAGCCCCACCGGATAGATCCGCTGCTGAGAGCAGATTCTTTGTACATTTTGATGATCAGATGTTTCTAGCGTTAGCATAAATGCATTGTAATTTAAAATTTTGGACTGCCACGCCCCCTTTTCTCACAATTGATGAAAATAATTCTCAACTTTCCTTCCGTTTCTAAGGCATTTGTTGATATAGTACAGTATTGTTAGTTATAATTCGTGTGGATATTAACTATATTAAACTATCCTGAAAGGCGCATTAAAATCGGACTATAAACAAGAAAACTAGGAGCGTTACAATATTGAAAATTGAACGCAATATCAACCCATAGGTGCAAGCGAGACAGAAACACACAAGCACATGTTTGAACGTTTTCGCTGCCTGTGAGTCGGCAGCGCTGCCCGCGGAAGCTGGCTGCGCCGAATACACACATACATACATATATGCAGCATATATTGTCAAACGTACATATGTATGTGTATTCGTATGCAAACAAACAGATGTGTGTTTGATTATGCTTAGATTGTCTTTGTTTCAACATATTTTAATGCAAGTACTACGCATTGTAATATCTGGATACCGATTTTAATAATTTAATCGGGAACAAATGCAGAGAGTATTATACGGTCGGGCGTGCTCGACTGTACTTTTCTTTCTTGTTACATATGCAGCCTGGCTCAAATAAATTGTATCTTTATGCATTTCTATTCTGATACCAATAAAATGACGTATCTCATTTAAATCAGTCATTCTAAATTTTTTACTTAAATATAATTTTAAATTATTCATTCTTTCCATGTCTCCTGTTGCTAATACTACATCATCAACATATAACAGTACATTTATGTTTTCTTTGATGTCACCTTTATCGAGAATATATATGCATCTATCTACTGGAGAGTTTACAAACTCACATTCTTTCAACGTTTGCTCAAATACTTGAAACCAGCATCTCGATGCTTGCTTGAGTCCATATATTGCCTTATTCAATTTGCATATATGTCCAGTATTACATAATACACCTTGGGGAGGTTGCATATATATCTCCTCATTTAATGTTCCGTTCAGGAAAGCTGTTTTTACATCCATCTGATGTACTTTCAAATCATTCAGAACTGCTAATGACAATATACATCTGAAACTTGCAATTCTGGCAACGGGAGCAAATGTTTCCTCATAATCGACTTGGTATTTTTGAGTGAATCCTCTTGCAACCAATCTAGCTTTGTGTTTTATTGGTATTCCTAGTTTATTATATTTAATAGAAAATACCCATCTACTATCTACAATATTTTTATACTCTCTGCAAGAGTATATTGTGTTTGTGCAAAAGTATGTAACAGGCAGAAGGAGGCGTGGCAGACCCCATAAAGTATATATATTCTTGATCAGCATCACAAGCCGAGTCGATATAGCCATGTCCGTCTGTCCGTCTGTCCGTCTGTCTGTCTGTCCGTCTGTCCGTATGAACAAACAGATTTCAGAGATGGTAAGAGCTACAAGTTCGAGCTTGGTGTCAAACGATCACATATTTAGTCAGTCAATACAAGAATCTTTTTTTTTTTCGATGCCACGCCCCATTCGCCCACAATAAGCAAAAAACTGGACACACCTCGGAAAAAATTTGTGTTTTCGGCAAATATCTCAGTAACTATGGCACCTAGGATCACCAATTTTGGAACGGGAGGTTCGTAGCGACGGCATAGTTGCATTGCCATTTAAAATTTTGGACTGCCACGCCCACTTTTCCCACATTTGATAAAAAAGGCTGGAACCTTCAATGCCGGGTTTGGCGAACTTGTTCGTATCGTACAGTATTTTAATTGTATAATTCGTGTGGAGAAAAAGTATATTAAACTATACTGGAAGGCGCATTAAAATCGGACCATAAACAAGAAAACTAGAAGCGTTACAATATTGATAATTGAACGCAATATCAACCTATAGGTGCAAGCGAGATAGAAACACACAAGCACATTTTCGAACGTTTTCGGTGCTTGTGTGGCGGCAGCGCTGCCTGTGTGTCGGCAGCGCTGCCCGCGGTCGCTGGCTACGCCGAATACACACATACATACATATATATTTGCATCATATACATATTGCCAAACGTATGTGTATTCGAATACAAACAAACAGATGAATTTTGATTATGCTTAGATTGTTTTTGTTTCAACGTGTTTTAATGCAAGTAATTCACATTGTAATATCTCGATACCGATTTTAATGATTTAATCGGGACAAATGCAGAGAGTATTATACGGTCGGGCGCGCTCGACTGTACTTTTCTTTCTTGTTATCAACTGGCTTCTTTACAACTGTCCAGGTGTTATTAATTTCATGGGCATTCAACTCTGTCCTTATTGCTTCCTCCCAATCAGATCTATCGTTTCGATGTTTTATTTCTTCAAATGAAGTTGGGACTTCATCATATATTCTATGAGCGTTTAAAACAAATTTGTTTAAACTATCATCGTCATCATTAAAATATGATACTTTAGGCTTAGTCTTTAGTCTTTCACTTTTTCTGCTTGGAACATTTGTATCCTCAGGATGATCAGTAGCTCTACAATCCTTACTCTCATTCGGGATATATATTTCCTTACTTTCATTAAGGAGATCGGTTTTTCTGTTTCTACTTTCTTTTGGAAAATTCAGTTTTTCACATTCCTCACTATCATTCAGGAATTTTGTTTTATCATTTTCCGTACTATCATTCTGGAAATTAAACTGATCACATTCCTTACTATCATTCGGGAATTTTGTTTTATCATTTTCCGTACTATCATTCTGGAAATTAAACTGATCACATTCCTTACTATCATTCGAGAATTTTGTTTTATCATTTTCCGTACTATCATTCTGGAAATTAAACTGATCACATTCCTTACTATCATTCGGGAATTTTGTTTTATCATTTTCCATATTATCATTCTGGAAATTAAACTGATCACATTCCTTACTATCATTTAGGAATTCTTCTCGACTTCTTTTATTACTCTCTTTCAGGACATCTGTTTCAAATTTTACTGCTCTAGAATTAACCATATTGGTTTCGTCTACAACAACGTCCCTTGCAACAATAAACTTTTCTTTAATGGCATCCCATAATTTAAGTCCATTTGGTTCATATCCTATAAATATAGATTTATACGATTTCTCATCAATTTTACCTTTTTTAATTTTATTGTGTACATATACGGTTGAACCAAACACTCTTAGAAACTTTAAATTAGGCTTTCTGTTATGCCACATCTCATATGGGGTTTTTGTGCTGTTACCAAGTGCTTTGCTTGGAGTTCTATTTATTAAATATGTTGCCGTTAGGACAGCTTCACCCCAGAAGCTTTTATCTAGCTGTGCACCATTTACCAAAGCACGAGCTTTCTCTGTAATGGTCCTTATCATTCGTTCTGACACACCATTCAACTGAGGTGTATGTGGCACGGTTAAATGATAAGTTAACCCTTTTGATACGCAGAACTCACGCATCTCATTGGACAGGTACTCTCTACCGTTGTCAATATACAAATTGACAATCTTGAGGTTAAAGTGAGTTTCGCTCTTTGCTAAAAAATCCTTGAATGCGTTGAATACATCTGATTTGTATTTCAACAAATAGGTTACACAATAATATGTAAATTGGTCTACAAAAATTACAAAATAATTTTTATCATCCACAAACATCAGAATGTATTATAAACAAGGGTCGTTTTACATAACTTTTGTTTTTATATTGCTTAAATGGCAAATGGCAACCTAGACTGATTTCCGTTTAGACAATGTTCACAAATTTCATCTGATATTTCTAAATCACCAAGAAGACTGCTGTCACAAAATAAATTATTTTTCTTTATTTCAATTAATTTTCCATTGCTTATATGGCCTAACCTCTCATGCCATAGCCGATATTTATTTTTATTCCTAGCATCTGCGTTGTATGCTTGGAATTCAATTACAGGCATATCATTGAACATACCTGACTTTTTAACAACGATCACTCCATTTTTTGAAATCGACACACCGCACAATGGGGCAGCCGGCCGGAAAACGTTGTTGCATCTGGGGCTGAGCAGAATCGGAATATCGATAAGTGTTGAGAATTCATCGCACACTGCTCAGCTGGAGGTGGCCGTACTTGGTGGGACGGGGGGATATTAGTATAAGAGTTAGGTTATAAGAGTAGGAAGAGTAAAGAGAGAGAGAGAGAGCATAGTGGCTGAGCGGGGGCGGTCGTTGACTCTAGGGAACCGTTGCATGGAAGAGGGAATTGGAGGATGAGAATTTTGAATTTTGCTTAGCAACAGGTGGCCTTAGAGTCAACAGGGAGTTTGCTTTTCGAGATCGGCACGAGCAGTTGCGTGACTGGATCAAGAAAAGGTTTTGGTGTGCGTTTGGTGAACGTGCGGTGTGTAGTTTTGGCAGTCCAGTATTAATGTTCTTTTGTGCGTCCAAAGAAATAAACTTTTTCGAGTTGAATTAAATTTAAACAAAAAAAAACGTTAACTAACATGTTAACAAAAATGAACACGCATCGGCAACAACAACAGTGCGACAATTAAGACAAGTGACCAAATGTGCAACAATAGCAACCCATTGCACATGCAAAACTACACAAACTTTTTAAAACGCAATAATTGTTGGACAATCACGGTGCAACGACACGCAACCGCCAAAAACCAAAACGCCAAATTTAAAGACAGTTAAAATAACGACATTTAAATGAACAAACAACAAAACAACGGCAACAACAACCCAAATAACACATTAGCGACAGCCGCAACAACAATAACAACAACAATAACAACAACTATAACAATTGCAACGAAAACAACAACAGGCAGCGAGAACGACAAAACAACCGAGACCGGAGGACGGCCGCACCAGTGACGTCACGCAGCATCAGCTGTGCGCGCTAGCACAGTGGACGGACGTGGTGAGCTGTGTCACACGGACAGCTGTAGTTTTGTTTTGTTTTGTCCTCTGTTTATGTAGTTTGTGAATATATGTACATATATTTATAAGTTTTTTTGAAATGCCGATTGTAAACTCCAATTTTTTCTCTTACTTAAATTAAACTGTTTTGCTCATGTTTTCTGGTCGGCCCCTTTTTCTCCATGGTGTTCTATTGTGAGTTGCTGGTAGTCATATGTACATTTAGTACCGGCCAATAAATTGTTTTGGCAGTGTCCGGCCCCCTATACCCCCTTTGAGCTCTTAGGTAGTATCAGGTACCCCCGAGACCCCCCCTCTATATATAAATCGAAGGCAACCAACACAAAAAAAAAAAAGGAAAAAGCAGAAATAAAATAAAATATAAATAAAATGAAAACTGAAAACTAAATAAGATAGGACAACTATGTATAGAAAATTTAATGTAAATAAATATGTTTAATTTGATTTGTAACAGAATGAATATGTGTGAGTAATTTGTGGATGGGAGGGGGATTGCGTAGCATGGATTAAGCGAGCTGGCGTAGACTTTTGATATTGGGTGGCGCAGCAAAACGGTTTGAATGCTGCCGCCACAGCTAGGGTGGGTACGTTGCGGCAAAACATCGATGCCGCCGATAGAGATGGCCGATAGTTGTTTAGTGTTGGTATTGTTTCGTAGAGTGTAGTAGTAGCGATGTAGAGGTTCTACAATCGAAGATTGTGGATTGTACGCTCGGTGGGCTCTGGTTAACAACCCCGACCTGAGGCGAATGAGCTAGCCGTGGTAGCCCCAGGAAAGACAAGCCGAGTCGCAACAACATGGCAAAAATCATTTTTGTGATGGTAGAGTACGCCAAAAAGAAAAATTGCGTTTGGTTAAAAAATCATCATGGGTGATAAATCCGAAATTTTTTTCAAATCGGTTGAAAATTGTGGGTGCTAGAGCCCCTCAAAGTTGACCTATTTCCTGAAATGTGACAAAATGCATAAATTTTCGGCACAAAGTATCAATTTTGAAATTGAATTTTGGGAGAAATAATCGATCAATCTTAAAGTTGTTATTTTTTATTCAAATATAATTAATTATTTATTAAATTTAGTAAAAATATTTAATTTTAGTTTTATAACTGATTATTGCAAAAAGGTTTAAAAAATATACTATTTTTGGGCATTTTTTTTAATTTAACATGGACATAACTTCTAATGTTCACCGATGTTCACACTTCAATGAGATTTCTTAACTGCATTGTAAATATAAGTACACTGAGTTTTTTTGTTGAAGCGAGCTTATTCGATTAATTTTGACTTAATTTAATAAGATTAGTTTTAGACAGAATGTATACTTCGTTAGCATTTAAGCAGCATCTTCAGATGCTCGTATTTCCAAAAAATTTTAAAGATAATAGTTACATTTCCAAAATACTCAGTTTATTATATATTACAACAAATGTTTGAACTCATTTTAATAAAAATTGGTCACAAAAAAAAATTTGAAATATAACCTCAAAATAATTCAACCAAAAATGTTAGTAACAAAATTAAGTATATTAGTAAAGAAAACTAATTAAAACATATTGACATGTTATGTTTAAGTTAAAACAATATTAAAAATATTACTTTGTGATAAAAAAAGTATTTTTAATTTTCATTTTATACGTTTAATATGGGCAGAAACATTAAAGAACTTTGACTTTAAATTTTGAAGCACCCTGTTGACGGATCACCCTGTTCAGACATTCCTTCTAAACTTAATATGCTATCTATTAAATGCTTTTTAATTTGTTCAAATACTTCCCCTGGTTCCCCTGGATATGATTTTTGCAAAATTTTTCGGCCCGCTGCCCCACTGTGCACCGTCACTGTCGAACTTAATCGTCATCCCAGCCTGTTGCAGGCGCTTGACGGACATGAGGTTTCCTGCTGCCTCCTTACAATAAAGCACATCCTCCAGAGTAATATTGTTTCCATTGTGCAGCCGCACAATTCCACGCTTCGTAGCATAAATATGTGCGCCTTCTTTTGCCACAGCGATTTTAATGGGCTGCTCCAAAACCACGTAATCAACAAACAGCGACTCGTCATTGATTAAATGATCAGTTGCGCCCGAATCGAGTATAAAACCGTGTTCATCGTTTGTTTTATTATTGTTTATTATTTTCTTCATCATAAACGCAAACCCGGGTGTCGATGTTGCAAGTTGAGCTTGATTTTTATCTTTATTATTATTTTCTTTATTATTATTATCTGCTTTGTTTTTATTAATCCTAATAAAATGGTAACAATTTTTCTTTAAATGCCCCTCTTTGCCACAATGATGACACTTCATATTATTTTTATACTCTCTGCAAGAGTATATTGGGTTTGTGCAAAGTATGTAACAGGCAGAAGGAGGCGTGGCAGACCCCATAAAGTATATATATTCTTGATCAGCATCACAAGCCGAGTCGATATAGCCATGTCCGTCTGTCCGTCTGTCTGTCCGTCTGTCTGTCCGTATGAACAAACAGATTTCAGAGATGGTAAGAGCTACAAGTTCGAGCTTGGTGTCAAACGATCACATATTTAGTCAGTCAATACAAGAATCTTTTTTTTTTTCGATGCCACGCCCCATTCGCCCACAAAAAGCAAAAAACTGGACACACCTCGGTAAAAATTGGTGTTTTCGGCAAATATCTCAGTAACTATGGCACCTAGGATCACCAATTCTGGTACGGGAGTTCCTAGCGACAGCATAGTTGCATTGCCATCTATAAATTTGGACTGCCACGCCCCCTTTTCCCACATTTGATAAAATAGTTTTCCAACTGCAATGCCTTTTTTAGCGATTTTGTTCGTATGGTTATTTATATTTCGTGTGGAGACTAACTATATTAAACTATCCTGAAAGGCGCATTAAAATCGGACTATAAACAAGAAAACTAGAAGCGTTACAATATTGTTAATTGAACGCAATATCAACCCATAGGTGCAAGCGAGATAGAAACACACAAGCACATGTTCGAACGTTTTCGCTGCCTGTGTGGCGGCAGCGCTGCCTGTGTGTCGGCAGCGCTGCCCGCGGTCGCTGGCTGCGCCGAATACACACATACATGCATACATATTTGCATCATATACATATTGCCAAACGTATGTGTATTCGAATACAAACAAACAGATGTATGTTTGATTATGCTTAGATTGTTTTTGTTTCAACGTGTTTTAATGCAAGTACTATTCATTGTAATATCTGGATACCGATTTTAATAATTTAATCGGGAAAATGCAGAGAGTATTATACGGTCGGGCGCGCTCGACTGTACTTTTCTTTCTTGTTATACTCTCTGCAAGAGTATATTGGGTTTGTGCAAAAGTATGTAACAGGCAGAAGGAGGCGTGGCAGACCCCATAAAGTATATATATTCTTGATCAGCATCACAAGCCGAGTCGATATAGCCATGTCCGTCTGTCCGTCTGTCCGTCTGTCTGTCTGTCTGTCTGTCTGTCTGTCTGTCTGTCCGTCCGTATGAACAAACAGATTTCAGAGATGGTAAGAGCTACAAGTTCGAGCTTGGTGTCAAACGATCACATATTTAGTCAGTCAATACAAGAATCTTTTTTTTTTTTGATGCCACGCCCCATTCGCCCACAATGAGCAAAAAACTAGACACACCTCGGGAAAAATCGATGTTTTCGGCAAATATCTCAGTAACTATGGCACCTAGGATCACCAATTTGGGTACGGAGGTTCCTAGCGACAGCATAGTTGCATTGCCATTTAAAATTTTGGACTGCCACGCCCCCTTTCCCACACTTGAAAAAACTTTAAATGCCGTTTTTGGCGAACTTGTTCGTATCGTACAGTATTGTAATTATATAATTCGTGTGGAGACTAACTATATTAAACTATACTGAAAGGCGCATTAAAATCGGACTATAAACAAGAAAACTAGAAGCGTTACAATATTGATAATTGAACGCAATATCAACCCATAGGTGCAAGCGAGATAGAAACACACAAGCACATTTTCGAACGTTTTCGCTGCTTGTGTGGCGGCAGCGCTGCCCGCTGAATCTGGCTGCGCCGAATACACACATACATGCATATATGCAGCATATATTGTCAAACGCACATATGTATGTGTATTCGCAGGCAAACAAACTGATGTATGTTTGATTATGCTTAGATTGTTTTTGTTTCAACGTGTTTTAATGAAAGTAATTCACATTGTAATATCTCGATACCGATTTTAATAATTTAATCGGGAAAAGTGCAGAGAGTATTATATAGTCGGGCGGTCTCGACTGTACTTTTCTTTCTTGTTAGTTTTAAACATTTTTTTCTGTTGTGCTTTTCTAGCTTTAAATCCATTATTTTTATTAAAATTATAATTGCTTTTTCCAACTGCACTCATGACCTTTTTACTTGTATCTGTACTTTCATTCCTTAATTTTATTTCAAAATCTAATAACTTATTTTTTTACAAAAGCTAACGACAGAGTGTCATCCGACATAGTTTCCATTGCAGTTATTACACTGTTGTAAGATGAAGGCAAAGTCTGCAACAACAAGTAAGAAAGGCTACAGTCGACGTGCCGACTGTATAAGACCCCGTACTCCTTGTAGTGAGCATACAAAAATACTTACAAACTTAGAAGAAGAAGCAGTAGACTGATTCATATTTTAAAATACAAATTTAAAAAAAGATAATAGTTTAAATTAAATTTTAAAAAGGTAAAAAAATGTTACGCGCTAGCTGCAATCGAACCCGCGGTATCAGACACAGGATTCTCACATGTCGCCACTCTACCATATGCACCACACCTCAATGTGCAGGTACTGCTGATTATCTGGATTTTTATATAATAATGTTTTGTTATAGAAAAATAAAAAGAAAACAAATGCCTGTCTGCGCTGGGGTTCGAGCCGCAGACCTCATGTTTCTCTAATGCATGTCTATCACTTGGACCACAGCACTGTTGACAATCAGGACGGCTAAAGTAGATAAACATTGATTTACCACTTTTCTTCAAACACGTACATTAATTGCAATTTTTAACATTTTTGACCAATTTGTTTCATATGTTGTAGTTGTCCGATTTGGACCAAATTTGGTGAAGTTACTTTTAATAATTATGTACACATTCTGTGTGAGTTTGGTTGCGATCACTTAACAAATACTACATGTCTTCATACAAATTTTTTGTTTTTGACCGATTTGTCCTATGGGAGCTATAAGTTATAGTTGTCCGATCTTGATGAAACTTGGTGAGGATAGTTATAGTTAGACCATACACCTACTGTGTAAATTTGGTTACGATAGCTTTCATAGTTTCAAAGTTGTAGTGCAATGAAATAAACTTAACCTGCCTGCAATATAGACGGACTTTCATTCCAAATTTGGTGGCTCTAGCTCTTGTAGTTTAAAAGATCCAGGTGTTCATACGGAGGGACGGACGGACAGACAGACGGACAGACAGACAGACGGACATTGCTATATCGACTCGGCTGTTGATGCTGATCTAGAATATATATACTTTATGGGGTCGGCCACGCCTCCTTCTGCCTGTTACGCACATTTCGCTTCTGACAAACCTAATAGACCCCTATACTCTTTTTTAGAGTACGGGGTCTAAATATGCAACCTTGTTCATCTCTTCTATTTTTGCGCCAGCCGCCAATAACTCACACACTATTTCGTCAAAGACAATAAAATGACTCGAAAGCGTCATTTCACTCAACAGTTTGAGTGTTATTAGGCGTTTGTGTTCAGCTAACTGCGACGCAATGCTTCTGCGCTCATATATGGCGCTTAAATTCTGAAAAATTGCGCGCGCCGAAACATCGCCTGCCGCATAGTTTAGGAATGAGTCACCTAAGTGCTTGATTAACACGCTCTTTGCACTTCGATCTGCCTGCTTCCAAGTATCGTCAACCTCCACAGGAATTTCCTCATCCACCACTTTAAGTATATTTAATTCACTTAACAAAGCCCTGACTCGAAATTTCCATACGGAATATTTCTCGCCATTAAAAGATTTAATATTATTCTTATTATTCTCCATTATGTTTATGTATATATATATATATATATATATAGACTTTTTTTTATACCCGTTACTCGTAGAGTAAAAGGGTATATTGTAATCGTTGGAATGTATGTAACAATCAGAAGGAGGCGTGGCAGACCCCATAAAGTATATATATTTTTGATCAGCATCAATAGCCGAGTCGATATAGCCATGTCCGTCTGTCCGTCCGGCCACCCGTCCGTCCGTCCGTCCGTCCGTCTGTATGAACAAAATCTCAGAGACTATAAGAGCTAGAAAAATGATAGTGGTCGCAAATTAAAGGTACAATACCCAAGCAGTACAAGTTTGTTTTTGTTTTTTGACACGCCAACTTTAGGGCGTTTTATTTGCATATAAAGGTAAATGTACAGGTAAACGTAGAATGTTTTAGTATAGAAAACTTTTTTGTTAGCTATGCTATCTGAACCAAATTTACACGGAAAGTACATATCTAGGAAGTACATATACTGACCAAGTTTGATCCAAATCGGACAACTATGTATATCGTATAGCTCCCATAGGGCCGATCGGTCAAAAATACGCTCTAAATATGAGTTAGTATGAAAAACTTTTGCGTTAACTAAGCTATATTAATAAAACTCACACAGAAGACATCTGCCAATAACATATATATACTGACCAAGTTTGATCCAAATCGAACAACTATATCGTATAGCTCCCATAGGGCCGATCGGGCAAAAATACGCTCTAAATATGAGTTAGTATGAAAAACTTTTGCGTTAACTAAGCTATATTATTCAAACTCACACAGAAGACATCTGCCAATAATAGATATATACTGACCAAGTTTGATCCAAATCGGACTACTATATCGTATAGCTCCAATATGGCCGATCGGTCGAAAATATGCTCTAAACATGAATTTCTATGAAAATGTTCTGTGTTTGCCAAGCTATTATATCCATAACCATTGTTAATAACAAATTGAAACTGAGTAACGGGTATCCTAAAGTCGCGAGGCGACTATAGCATTCTTTCTTGTTTATTTTTATTTTTATTATTTATTTAGAATATTTTTTTTTTATTAGTTATACATATTTACAAGCACTATATATATTTACAAGTATTATATAATCAGTCTTATCTTTGAATAAAATGTTTTTACATGTTTTACAAATTTTCTTTGTTCAAAGTTATTTTATAATGCCCCCAAGCCAGTGTGGTTATTGAATTTTGTGTTACAAATCTACATATACATTCAATATAGTCAGAGTGGGAGAGTTTATTAGCAACGCTTTCTTTGACACCTTTAATTTTCTTAATTTCTTTGTCAGTGTTACCTTCACTGCTTTCTACCTTGTAGGAATAAGCTTTTGCTTTTAAGCCTGCAAAAGATTTCATAATCTTTTCTGCATTTTCATCATTAAATAAACCCAACTCTTTGTTGTTTGCTCGAATTATGTTAAATGAATTCGTAGAGTTATAATTGGAGGTATCAAAACGTCCTGTATAGATTGGTTTATCAAAAAGGATTAAGCGATGTTGTATGCTCAAGTGCTGCTAAGTCATTACCGAAAATGTTCATGCTATGGAAGTTGTTCATTGCAACTAACTGTCTGAAGCCAGGAGAATTTTGCTTGGAATGGTAATCAGTAACTAGTCGTATTGAACGTCTTTTCTCTACTTTTTCCATAGTTTTGCCGTAAACGGCATTATTCATCAACTTGAAAAAATTTTTTTGAAACTCATTTTTTGCTGATTTTCTATGAGAATTGTTCAATTTTGAATTTTTAATAATTTTAATCCTTGTTGCATGCAGAGTTGCAATTGCTTTAAATGAATAATATAATTGGTTTTATTATTTAAGTCTGCAATTAATTTAATTTGTTTTCCTCCAGGTGGATCTTTATTTTCTGGACAGAATGGTAGACAATTATGTTTGTCATGAATCTCTTTAGGATATTTCAAATCTACTTCTAAAATATATCCGACATCATCATCAACTGAAATATTTGCTAAGGAGAGTTTTGATACTTTATCTTCAGATAAGAATTTAAAATTTTCCAATGGCAGCACTTGACACATTGCCCACCCATATACATTGTTTGCATCTATATATGAAAGATAGTTTGTGTCAAGGTTAGGCTTAAAATCTTTTTTATGAGGATTATTAGCAATTGAAATACGTTGACTGCATTGTGTCAAACCGCCACGAACAGCTAATTTAAGAAAATTATAGGTGTCAGGATCACTAATCAGCTCAAGTTTAACTTTGGTAATCTTAAGCATTGCATCCCAAGAGATTGAAGGAGCCGTTACGTAATTAATTGGGTCTAACTTATAAATTTTATAACAGATGGCTATAAAATTTTCAAAAACATCTGTCAAAATAATAACATCACTTTTGAGGTATAGTTTTAAATAGTTTGACAATGTTTGACACTTAAAACTATCCCATACCTGTTGTGCAAACTCATAGTTCTTAATGCTACACTCCTCATCGTTTAGAGCGTTATAAAAATATTCTCTACATGGAAGTTGTCTCGCGGCTAGTTTAGATAAACTATCTAGATAGTCAAATGGGAAAACTCTTAAATTGTATACCTTCAAACTTTCTACTTAAAAGCTTGAAGTCTTCATCGTTAAGATAGCTAGAAAGTTTTTCTAAACTAGAGTTTAAAAATCTATTAGAGTCAATAAACTGAATATTGTATAAATATTTTTTTTCTATTGTGACTTTTTTAGTAATGGATATATATAATTCCTTATTGCAAGGAATTATACTTAAGTCCCCACCGAGCCCCGTTATAAATAAATGTACGTCATAATTTGTTAAGTTATGGAACACAACAGGTATTACTGGAAATCTAAACTTATAAGTTAACTTACATTTCTTATGTATTGGACCCTCATATTTTCCGGTAAAGAAATTAAAGAATTTATCCTTTTCAGCATCATCGATCACATCTTCACAGGCCGTACTTTCCAATATTTATTGTAAATCATTCTTGTTTTCTCATCAAGGGCTTGACAATACTTTTTGATGCAATCGATCCCTATTAGCAAAAGTAATATAAAATAATAAGTATGTATTTTAATAGATTAAAAGCATAATGGTAATTTACCTTCGTAAGTCCACATTTCGTTTAGCTCGGAACAATATTTATGTGCAACGTAAAATGAAACTGCACAAGCGGTATGTTTTTGAGCCTTTGGCTACCGTGGTAAAGTAAAAGAAGGAAAGCCAATATTTACACACTTTATTTAAGGACAAAATTATATCATTGTAAGTTTTCGTCAGATTGTGAAATTAAAACAGAGTTGTTTTTGGTGCCATATATCGATATCAACTATAGATGGTTGTATCGAAAGTGGCAGGGTTGCCACAGTACTCCCCTTCCAGTGACGTAGTCATGATTATGTTTGGGAGAATCGCACACGAAACGGTTTTTCGTATGTTCGTAGTTTGGTGGTGGTTTCTTCAGAGTCGGCTTATCGGTCCCCCTTAGTGACGAAGGCTGGCTTCAGTCGGTCCACTGAGACGGCGACTTCCTTGTCGTTCATTTTGATGATGAAGACCCGATCTGTTTCCCATTTGATGATTTCATAGGGACCAGAATATGGAGGCTCAAGCGGTTGTTTTACTGCATCAGTGCGTAAAAAGACATGAGAGCATTGACCAATGTCTTTCAATAAAAACATTTTTTCCTTTACGTGATGAGCTGTAGGTGTTGGCCGAAGTTTTTTAATATGCTCACGGAATGCGCTTAAAAACGATGTTGGAGTTGTGGGCTTGTCGACATCTTCAAAAAATTCGTTGGGTAAGCGGATTACTGTTCCGTACACCATTTCCGCAGCCGATGATTGCAAGTCTGGTTTAAAACTAGTGCGCAATCCAAGGAGCGCAGTTGGCAGTAGTTGTGTCCATGGAGTGCTACTGCTACACATAAAAGCTGCCTTTAATGATCGATGCCATCGTTCAATGAGTCCATTAGATTGTGGGTGGTAGGCAGTGGTGTGGATGTGTTTGCTTCCGACGAGTTGTGCTAGTGCTTTAAACAACGCTGATTCAATTGATCAGTTGTTATTGTTTTGGGCGTCCCAAAACGTGCGATCCAGTGAGCGTAGAACTCTTTCGCTATCGTCTCTGCAGTGATGTCGGTAATTTCTGCACCACTCGAACACATTTTTCCTTATGGCTGGCCATACAAACTTTTGCCGAATTTGTTGCAACGTCGTTCGTCCACTGGGGTGTGCCAAGTTGTGGAAAAATGTAAAGACCCTAAAACGTAGCTTGTTGGGTACATACGGGCGGATGTGTCCTGTGGAAATATCGCAGAATAGCGACACGTTGTCGTCGTACTGGACGTTTTGTAGTTTCAGTGCAGAATTTCCTTCTAACAGTTCCGACATTTCAGCATCTGTTGCCTGTGCCTCTTCGATTTCCGGCTGGCTTATTGCTGTGGGCATTCTAATAGCGCATAATCTGGAGAAGGCATCTGCGACGACGTTTTCCTCACCCTTTATACGTATTATTGTCGTGGAAAACTGTGAAATGTAGCTAAGATGTCGAAGTTGACGGGGAGATGCCTTTTCCGGTTTTTGATTGAAGGCGTAAATTAGAGGTTTGTGATCCGTTCTTTTCACAAAGTTTCGTGCTACACTATTTTTGCAATCCTTGAAGGCAGAATTTAGTGATGATGTCCACTCGATTTTTCGCTGATCGTTTTTCTTCACGTCCCTGAGGAGCTCAGTCAGTGGCGCTTGTATGTGTGAAGAGTGCATAATGCATTTCCTGTAGTAGTTTATTACGCCTAAAAACCGACCTAGTTGGCTTATGGTTTCTGGTCGTGGGTAATTGATAATGGCATCCATCCGGTCCTGCGGTGGTTTAATGCCACACTCGTTGATGGTGTAGCCCAGGAAGTTGACCTCTCGTTTTTCAAACTGACACTTACTGAGGTTTATACTCAGACCATGCTTTCGAAGAATTTGAAAAACGGAGCGAAGACGTTGTTCGTGCTCCTCTGTTGACTTTGACATAATTAGAATGTCGTCGATGTAGCAAAATACAAATTCCATGCCTCGAAAAATGTCATCCATAAATCTTTGGAAAGTTTGGGTGGCGTTTTTAAACCCAAATGGCATAAACAAAAACTCATAGAGTCCGAATGGGGTGCAAACGGCAGTCTTTTGTATATCGTTGATTGCCATCGGAATTTGGTAATATGCCTTTACTAAGTCGAGTGTCGTGAAAATGGATTTACCGTGTAATTTGTCGGTGAAGTCATTGATGTGGGCTATAGGGTAACGATAAGGTACTGTGATTGCGTTGAGCTTCCTATAATCACCACATGCGCGCCAACCTCCGATCCTTTTAGTTACCAAGTGTAGTGGGCTTGACCAAGGACTTTTGGACGGACGACATATCCCTTGTTGGAGTAAAAAAGTTATCTCCTTTTTATCTGCCAGTTTTTCGCCTGCTAGGCGACGTGGACGATCCAAAACAGGTCTTCCATTTGTTTCGATGAAGTGTGAAATATCGTGAAGTTTTGTAGGAGTTTTAGCTGGTGATTTGGTGATGTCTATGAAGTCCTGCAGCAATTTCGGAAACAATAATGCGTTTTGTACAGTGGACACCGAGTGTTGTCTCACAGTAGATAAGCATGCAGGTGTTGTGAGGCCAGTGACTGAATCAATTAAACATTGATTAGCGAGATCGATGAGCAACTGATAGTTTGTCAAAAAATCAGCGCCAATAATGGCCATTTGGAAATCGGCAATTATAAATGGCCAAGTGAAATTGCGACGCAAGCCAAGGTTTAGCTCTGTAACATATTTGCCATAGGTGTGAATTGCGGTCTGGTTAGCAGCGTATAGAACAAGATCGCAGGTTTTAGTTGTGTGCTTGACGTATGATCGTGGAACAACGGAGACAACGGATCCTGAGTCAATCAGGAATCGGATGTGGGAAACGCGATCGGTGATGTGTAGACGAGGCTCAGAGACGGATGTAATGTTTGTGTTGAGATCGCCGGAGTTGGGTTTGCTGTCACCGACCAGCGCTTTGGACGACAGCCGTTTTAGTTTAACGGCTGGAACCGGGCACATGTAGGCCGACACTTCCGTGCCTCATCCCCAAATTTCTGGTGGTAGTAACACAGATTCGGTTGTTGATCATCTGGCTTGCGTGACGTTGAGTTGTTCCGTGTTGATCGATCACGCGATGCACTGCGTGAGCGAGAATGACTTGTTTGCAGATTTTTTACCGCTTTTTGAAGCGAGTCGAACTTCAGAGACAGCAAACGGAGGCTCTCGGAAATATCTTTAAATGAGCCTGTGGATGCGACCACACTCACAGCATTTGAAGCGGATTCCATAGCATACACTGTCTTGTTGCCTTCAGCCTTGAGCATTTTGTCTGCAATTTTGGCGAGCTTGTCTAAGTCCGTCTCTTCCCAAACAGTCAGCGTTGGTCGAATACTCTGCGGCATTTCTGCTAGAAAGAGTGTTAAAATAATTGGCTCACTTGCTGGATCCGGAGCGATGCGAATGTTGGCCACAATTTCGGACGGCTTTAAGCCAGATGTTTCTCCTCCTTGAAGCAAGTGGCGTAATTTGGATTCAGAAGACTCAGGAAATTTTTCAAGCAAGCGGTTTTTAATTGCCTGATATTTGTTTGTCGTTGATGGGCGAGTGACTAAATCCTCAACAGCAAGAATTATTTCTTCGTCCAAATGCACCGTGATGAGATCAAACTTGTCAACGTCGTCGTCTATTTTGTAGAAACGGAATGTTTTTTCGATCTGTGCGAACCACAAATGAGGGTTGTTTCGTGCGAATTTTGGCAAGCGCATATGAGAACGCTGGCTCGACGAAGGCTCATTTGGTGTTGTGTTGTTTGTTGCCCTTAATGACTCAAGTTGACTCTGCAACTCTCGGATTTGCTCTTGAAGATTAGATTGTTTTTAACTCGAGGTTCGTCTTCAAAATATAATCGCCGCGGAGTGAGTGTGCGTAGGTCGTAGCGAATATTGTGGCGTCGTTTGTGCATAGACTGCCAAATCTACGAACTTTGCTAATTGTTTTTAAATGTTTTAAATGTTGCGCTTCAATTTTAGTAAATTGATCACGTCGGGGTCACCACTTTGGCTACCGTGGTAAAGTAAAAGTGACGACATCTTTGGGTCATTTTGTGATCGATGAAAAGTTTCCAAGACAGCTTCAATATCAGCGTAGATGGTTACCGGTGGAGAAAGTTTTTTATGACAGTTTTTGAAGCTGGCATATGAACCCACTTTAGGAAAAGTAGATACAACTTTGCCGCAACTTTTGGTATGCATTTTACTATTGCAAGTATACCATTGCAAACAGCTATGACAAAAGTCTCCTGGCGTATGGCTCATAGTAAACTGCGATTTAGCCAATGTAGACATATTTGTTATGTAGGCGTAATGTATTATCATTTCAGCCTCATTGTATATACCCAGGAGACTTATATGTTTTTCCCATAGACTGTCTGCTCGAATTGTGGGTCCGACAATCATCTCTTGTTTCTTTCTGCTACAGTCAATTTCGTATGCATTTATAGTAAATTGGGGATTTAGTTTTTCAAAAAGCTTAAGCCCTTTTGAGTTGACTGGGAATTCTATATCCGAGAAGTTAAGTTGCTGCCCCCTATAAGTAATAAAAGGAGCAGCGATGTTGCTTATGTTATAGCAAGAAGTGTTTTTGAGATTCCTCCTTAGTTTTTTTTGTCGTTATCATTGTAGGTGGCATTTTTAATGAACTCGTATTCTATTGATGCCAGTATACACCATTTAAAATAAAAACATCGTTGTTTTTAATATTGACGGTTGCATTACTCTTTCTAATCGTTTCGGGCATTTCACAGTATCCTCCAGAAGGAATATGTTCCATTTTAACTATTGTTAAATCACAATAGTTAAATGATTGGATAGCCCATCCGCTATCTTTTTCATGGAACTCACTGGTTAATAAATTTAAATAATCGATTTTGTTTTCCAAAACATCATCAGCTGTTTCTAAATCATAGAGACACTGATATGATGTTAAAAAATGCTTAGTTGATTCAATTAATTCTCCATCATCTGTTTGCTTTATATATGTGTCTTAAAGTTTAATCGAAATTTTTATGGCGGTATATTTAGCTAAACAGAGTTCAATTATTTCGAAAATGTTTCTTTTTATTTGATTGTAAAAATCACGAAGAATAATTACATTTTCATTTTCATTAAAAACACGATATGTTTCAATAGGGAATTTGGTTTCTGTTGAAATTAATACAACATTAGTGTTTCTCACTATTTGAGCAACTTGCGCATTTTTATGCGTATCAGTGCGCAAGTGTATTTTATATGCATTTCTTTTAATTGAAACGTTGCATACTTGACAATGAATATCATCGCTTTTCATTTTCTTAGCGGGTTGATTAATTATAGCTCCTGCTCTTTTTAAGGCTCTGGCAGATGTAGTAGGTTCGACGTCTAAAGTTGATGTTGAAGAGGGACGATCACTCGAATCTTGGTTCCTTGACGCCTGCATCATTATTTTAAAAGCGTTTACAGGTCCGGTGCACTTGCTATAATGCACAACGAAAGCATCCACCCCGTAATAGCACGGTTGCACATATCACACACAATTTTGGAGCACATTTTTTAATTATTTTTTTGTTTTTAGTTTTATATGAAATTATTAACAAGAAATGTTTTGTGTTAATAAATAAAGGTTCGATTTTAAACAAATAGCTTCCACTGACGAACGCGCGTAACTTAAAATTGTTAGAAATTTTGTGTTTAAAGTTTGGAAATTGTTTATAGGAGATTACTGTTTTTATACCCGTTACTCGTAGAGTAAAAGGGTATATTGTAATCGTTGGAATGTATGTAACAGGCAGAAAGATGCGTGGCAGACCCCATAAAGTATATATATTCTTGATCAGCATCAATAGCCGAGTCGATATAGCCATGTCCGTCTGTCCGTCCGACCGTCCGTCCGTCCGTCCGTCCGTCTGTATGAACAAAAGGATCTCAGAGACTATCAGAGCTAGAAAAATGATAGTGGTCGTAAATGAAAGGTACAATACCCAAGCAGTACAAGTTTGTTTTTGTTTTTTTACACGCCCACTTTAGGGCGTTTTATTTGCATTCAAAGGTAAATGTACAGGTAAACGTAGAATGTTTTAGTATAGAAAACTTTTTTGTTAGCTATGTTATCTGAATTTACACAGAAAGTACACATCTAGGAAGTACATGTACTGACCAAGTTTGATCCAAACCGGACAGCTATATCATATAGCTCCCATAGGGCCGATCAGTCAAAAATACGCTCCAAATATGAATTAGTATGAAAAACTTTTGCGTTAACTAAGCTATATTAATAAAACTCACACAGAATACATCTGCCAATAATATATATATACTCTCCAAGTTTGATCCAAATCGAACAAATCTATCATACTAAATCGGACAACTATATCGAATAGCTCTCATAGGGCCGATCGGTCAAAAATACGCTCTAAATATGAGTTAGTATGGAAAACTTTTGTGTTACCTAAGCTATATTAATCAAACTCTCTCAACTCTCAAACACTCAGAATACATCTGCCAATAATATATATATACTGACCAAGTTTGATCCAAATCGGACATATCTATCATACTATATTGTATAGCTTTCATAGGAACGATGGGTCGAAAATATGCTCTAAACATGAATTTCTATGAAAATGTTCTGTGTTTGCCAAGCTATTATATGCATCACCATTGTTAATAACAAATTGAAACTGAGTAACGGGTATCCTAAAGTCGCGAGGCGACTATAGCATTCTTTCTTGTTTTTTTATACTCTCTGCAAGAGTATATTGGGTTTGTGCAAAAGTATGTAACAGGCAGAAGGAGGCGTGGCAGACCCCATAAAGTATATATATTCTTGATCAGCATCACAAGCCGAATCGATATAGCCATGTCCGTCTGTCCGTCTGTCTGTCTGTCTGTCCGTATGAACAAACAGATTTCAGAGATGGTAAGAGCTACAAGTTCGAGCTTGGTGTCAATCGATCAGATATTTAGTCAGTCAATTCAAGAATCTTTTTTTTTCGATGCCACGCCCTATGCGCCCACAATAAGCAAAAAACTGGACACACCTCGTGAAAAATTTGTGTTTTCGGCAAATATCTCAGTAACTATGGCACCTAGGATCACCAATTCTGGTACAGGTGTTCTTTGCGAGAGCATAGTTACATTTATATTTAAATTTTTTGACTGCCACGCCCACTTTTCCCACAATTTATAAAATAGTTTTCAAGCTTCAATGCCGTTTTTTCCGTATCGTACAGTATTGTAGTTTATAACTGGTGTGGAGACTAACTATATTAAACTATCCTGAAAGGCGCATTAAAATCGGACTATAAACAAGAAAACTAGAAGCGTTACAATACTGATAATTGAACGCAATACCAACCCATAGGTGCAAGCGAGATATTTAGAAACACACAAGCACATGTTCGAACGTTTTCGCTGCCTGTGTGTCGGCAGCGCTGCCCGCGGTCGCTGGTTGCTCCGAATACACACATACATACATACATATTTGCATCATATACATATTGTCAAACGTATGTGTATTCGAATACAAACAAACAGATGAATGTTTGATTATGCTTAGATTGTTTTTGTTTCAACGTGTTTTAATGCAAGCAAAACACATAGTAATATGTGGATACCGATTTTAATAATTTAATCGGGACAAATGCAGAGAGTACTATACGGTCGGGCGCGCTCGACTGTACTTTTCTTTCTTGTTTTTTTTTAAAGAGTTCAAAAGAGTTTGAAAACACGGTTATCGGTTCTGAACGTAGCACTAACTGAACTCCTACAGCAGGCGATTTTTACCTTTATACCATTAGTTCGTCAAGGGGTATCTGTTGAGCCTATCGATACCTAATTTTTCGGGGAATGGGGGCTAAAAGGATAGTAGACACAAAGCATACTAATCTAATTATTTCTTCAACATGTTCAGACGTGTCCATCAGCAGAAGGATTGGGGTGAGGGGATCTTTACAAAATCAATTTGATTAGTATTCTCTGTAGATTATAGAAAACACATTAAATGTGACAGTAGTAATAAAATTAATGACATAGGACATACTAAGCATGTGGATCGAGAACTAAATTTTGGGTTGAATCGGGAACACCTGCAAGACATTCAACATGTTCAAACATGTTAAGACCGGATTTATAAAAGAAACTGATTTAAGCAAAAAATTCATATTTTAAAATACAAATTTAAAAAAAGATAATAGTTTAAATTAAATTTTAAAAAGGTACAAAAATGTTACGCGCTAGCTGCAATCGAGCATATTAGAAGAAGGGCCATTCTATCATATGTATATAGTTTCCTCGTGAACATCGGTTCATGATTCATATTTTAAAATACAAATTTAAAAAAGATAATAGTTTAAATTAAATTTTAAAAAGCTAAAAAAAAGTTACGCGCTAGCTGTAATCGAACCCGCGGTATCAGACAGGATTCTCACATGTCGCCACTCTACCATATGCACCACACCTCAATTTGCAGGTACTGCTGATTATCTGCATTTACATATAATACTGTTTTGTTATAGAAAAAGAAAAAGAAAAGAAATGCCTGTCTGTGCTGGGTTTCGAACCGCAGACCTCATGTTTTTCTAATGCATGTCTATCACTTGGACCACAGCACTGTTGACAATCAGGACGGCTAAAGTAGATAAACATTGATTTACCACTTTTCTTCAAACATGTGTACATAAATTACAATTTTTAACATTTTTGACCAATTTGTTTCATATGTTGTAGTTATCCGATTTGGACCAAATTTGGTGAGGTTACTTTTAATAATTATGTACACATTCTGTGTCAGTTTGGTTGCGATCGCTTGGCAAATACTACATACTATTTTTTTGTTTTTGACCGATTTGTTCTATGAGAGCTATAGGCTATAGTTGTCCGATCTTGATGAAACTTGGTGAGGATAGTTATAGTTGTACCATACACCTACTGTGTAAATTAAATTAAATGGTTACGATAGCTTTCATAGTTTCAAAGTTGTAGTGTAATAAAAACTGTTTTTTACAATTTACGGGGGCGGTAGGGGGCGTGACAAAAATTTGAAATAAACTTAACCTGCCTGACATATAGACGGACTTTCATTCCAAATTTGGTGTCTCTAGCTTTTGTAGTTTAAAAGATCCAGGTGTTCATACTGACGGACGTACAGATGGACAGGCAGACAGACGGACATGGCTATATAGACTATCAGAAATATATATACTTTATACTTTGGCTTCTGACAAACTTAATAGACCCGTCTACTCTTTTTTAGAGTACGCGGTCTAAAAATATGTATATGCTGTTTGAGCTACTTGTAATATACACTGTTCATTGCAAACAAGAAAGAAAAGTACAGTCGAGCACGCCCGACCGTATAATACTCTCTGCATTTGTTCCCGATTAAATTATTAAAATCGGTATCCAGATATTACAATGCGTAGTACTTGCATTAAAATATGTTGAAACAAAGACAATCTAAGCATAATCAAACACACATCTGTTTGTTTGCATACGAATACACATACATATGTACGTTTGACAATATATGCTGCATATATGTATGTATGTGTGTATTCGGCGCAGCCAGCTTCCGCGGGCAGCGCTGCCGACTCACAGGCAGCGAAAACGTTCAAACATGTGCTTGTGTGTTTCTGTCTCGCTTGCACCTATGGGTTGATATTGCGTTCAATTTTCAATATTGTAACGCTCCTAGTTTTCTTGTTTATAGTCCGATTTTAATGCGCCTTTCAGGATAGTTTAATATAGTTAATCCCCACACGAATTATAGATAACAATACTGTATGATACGAACAAGTTCGCAAAAAACGGCATTTGAAGTTTTTTCAAGTGTGGGAAAAGTGGGCGTGGCAGTCAAAAATTTTAAATGGCAATGTAACTATGCTCTCGCAAAGAACACCCGTACCGGAATTGGTGATCCTAGGTGCCATAGTTACTGAGATATTTGCCGAAATTACCAATTTTTCACGAGGTGTGTCCAGTTTTTTGCTTATTGTGGGCGAATGGGGCGTGGCATCGAAAAAAAAAAAGATTCTTGTATTGACTGACTAAATATCTGATCGTTTGACACCAAGCTCGAACTTGTAGCTCTTACCATCTCTGAAATCTGTTTGTTCATACGGACAGACAGACAGACAGACGGACAGACAGACAGACGGACAGACGGACAGACGGACATGGCTATATCGACTCGGCTTGTGATGCTGATCAAGAATATATATACTTTATGGGGTCTGCCACGCCTCCTTCTGCCTGTTACATACTTTTGCACAAACACAATATACTCTTGCAGAGAGTATAATAAGGAAGAAAAGTACAGTCGTATGTAAGTGTACCATATGTCGGCACGCCAGCATCGCGGACAGCACTGCCGCCTCACTTGCAGCCAAAACGTTAGAACATGTGTTTGCATGTTTCTGTCTTGCTTGCACTCATGCACTGATATTGCGTTCAATTATCCACATTACAATACTGTACGATAAGAACAAAATTATTATATTTCCTGTGGGGAAAAGGGGCGTGGCAGTCTAAAATTTTAAATGACAATGCATTTTTGCTGTCGCTAGGAAAACACAAATTTTGTGAGCGAAAGGGGCGTGGTAGCGAAAAAAAGAAATATTCCTGTAGTGATTGACTAAATATGTGATCGATTGAGACCAAGCTCTTACCATCTCTAAAATCTGTTTGTTCATACGGACAGACAGACGGACATGGCTATATCGACTCGCCTTGTATATATTTATGGCGTCTGCTATGCCTCCTTTGGCCTGTTACGCACATTTCGCTTCTGACAAACATAATTGACCACTCTACTATTTTTTAAAGTCTGAGGTCTAAAAATAAATAAAATAATTTCAAACATATTAAAACAAGATTCAAAATGTTTAGTGGGCTGCAAGAGAGAGGGAGTTACATTCTAACCATATTACCATCATATTACTACTTTACTCCACGGTCTCAAGATCCGTAGCTACCGCAAATATAGCGATGAATGCTTCGTGGCTTTCATAAAGTGCTTGTTCAACACCGTATGTCATTGTCGGAATAAATGCGCATAAGACAACGGCGTCTCGCGACAAAATGGGAAAACGCTGCAACGAATTTCTCTGTTGTGAATCAGATACAGCGTCCAGATGAATACCCTTAGCGATGAAACACACACACATGCAAACGTAACCTTTGGTAATCAAAGGGACCTGCGAGGTCATCTGAATTGTTGGAGTGAAGGGTCTAGAGAAAGTTATACAATCACATGGGAGATGTCTCATTACCTGCGAATGGAGCTGACGTGTATACAGAATGCACGCCTCACTGATTTAGGACTGAGATTATATCAAGGTTTTGACCTTCATAATCCAGATCTGGCGCGAACATCTCGAAGCATGAGTTGATTGCCGCCATGGAGTGTGATTCCATGAGTGGTGATTCCACGTTGGTGAGCGATTCCGAGGCTAGCCGTCGCCCGCACTCTCTGATGATGCCATACTGATCCAGAAAAGGATTTAAGTCTAAATGCTGTGTTATAGTAATGAGCAGCCCCTCTGCAGTGAATTGCTCTTCGTGTTGAATATTACAACTCGGATAGGATTTGGACATAAACGATCACTCTCAAGGCTCTGGCAAAGTCAGAAAATAGTTCGAGGAGATCTATTGGAGAAAGAAGATTAGTTGTGTAGCAGTATTCTCCTTGCTCGATCTTTGCTTCGGGTATAGAACATGAGGGCCAACGCGGCGAATATTTTAAGAAACCATGTAAACCCTCTGGCCTATGAGCTCCTGCTAGGACGTCATCAACGTACATGAAATGATATAGAATCTAGATCGCTTTGGTATAGATGCTGAGGATCGGATAGCTAAAAACCCACCCAAAAATAATTTCTTATGCCAGCATAGAACTGCAAGTCAGAGTTAGAATAGGAATTTATTTGTGAGCTACAGACAATAAGCGGATCGGCCAATTGGAAATTTGGGAAATCTCTGAGTATACGGTCAGGAATGAAGGTGGACCAAAATGCTCAGCAGGCAGAGGGAATTGCAAGAGGCACGTCTCCAGGATCGGGCATAGACCGAGCCGTGAAGGTTACTAACTTGCGCGGTGACTTGTCGAAAGGCTGGTTAAATCACGGGGAAAATGCCGTCGGAAGTTAATATGCCCTTGGATCCGGTATCGATAAAAAAAGTAGAAGGAATAGGAGTGGACTCGGTCTGCGATTGACTCGGACTGGGTTGGTAAGTATTGGTGCAACTCGATTCAATTCGCTTTTGATGACGGACGTGTTTTACATCGCTTCTATCTCTTTTCAAGTTTTCATTGTTTAAACGCTCTAATTTGTATCATATTTATGACTTAATTCCTTTGCAACATTGTGTGCTACATTGGTTGTGTTGATACAAATTTTTTTAATAAACTTAAAAGCCAATTTAAATAAATTTGTGTCGGATGATGTCAAGGCCTTTATTCAGGCTAAATCTGAAGCCAATATTACAGTGGAAAAATTTAAGTTCTCTTATCATCGGAAAATTTCCTCATTTAAAGTAAGTGTTCCTGCCAAATATTTTAGTAAAATTTGTTGTAAAGAATTTTGGGCGGACCATTTAATAATAAAGGAGTATACAGCGAAGAAAAGAAACCCCGGTTGCACTGCCGTCTAACCGTGTCCCGGCCTCTGATTCCGGAAAAAACTAACTTCCTCTCGTTTGCCTATCAAAATGTAAGAGGTCTTCGTAGTAAGCTTAGCAATATGTATTTAAATAGTGTGTCTTTTCAATTTTATAATGTGACCTTTACTGAAACATAGTTAAGGCCCGATGTTCTAGACTCTGAAATCTTTTCCAATAAATTCGCTATCTATAGAAAAAATCGTACATATCGCCGAGGTGGTGGTGTGATTATTGCCGTCGATGTTAACTTATCCTCTAAAGAAGTAACAATCGATGGCTCTTTGGATATTGAATTTGTTGCTATCAATTTATGCCTAAATAACATTAGAGTTGCCATTACTTGCTCCTATATTCTCTTTATACTTTTCATTTACTACATGGATTTCATGTCCCGACTCTGCCATGTTGACCCCCACGACTCAGCACGATTTTCTTGACGATCTGTTTGGAATTTCATTGCTTCAGATAAGTGCTATTCCAAACTCTTTAAATACAATGCTTGATTTGATTTTTGTTTTGGATCCATCCTGTTTCTCTATTTCCCGCACCAAACCCTTATGGAATCCTGAAGATACTTATCACCCGAATTTGGAAGGGTTGATTGATTTACCTGCCCGGGTGACCCGTAGTTAAATGTATTGTTATCTCAGACTGACTGGTCCCGACTGTTCATGTGTAGAGATATGGATAGTGCAATCACAACCTTTTAATTCCTTTGAATTCCTTAATTGATGTCTGTGATCCGCTTTGCGTTCCAACCAGGTCTAACAAGCCTGTTTGGTTTACCCGTGAGTTAACATTGCTTAAAAATAGAAAGTCGAAATTCTATAAGAGATTCAGAGAAGCTGGCTCTTCCTTGTATCTCTCTCGATATCTGATTGCTCGTTCTGATTTTTATGTTTTGAGTGACCGTTTTTATAAGGAATACATTACTGACTGTGGGCAATAGTTCCGAGGGAATCCAAGACGGTTTTATAACTTCCTTAATTCGAAGCGTAAATCATCCACGCTTCCATCTAGCGTGTTCTTTGAAAGAGAATCTGCTAATTTCGATATCGGCGACTTATTTGCCGATTTTTTCCAAACGACTTATAGTAAGCACGAGTATAAATGTGACCTCACCCTACCTCTATCATTTAAATTCCTTCAATTGTAATTTTACACCAATCATCACCGAAAGTTCGCTTTTATGTAATTTAAAGGCTACCAAATCTGTTTTATACTCTCTGCAAGAGTATATTGGGTTTGTGCAAAAGTATGTAACAGGCAGAAGGAGGCGTGGCAGACCCCATAAAGTATATATATTCTTGATCAGCATCACAAGCCGAGTCGATATAGCCATGTCCGTCTGTCCGTCTGTCCGTCTGTCTGTCCGTATGAACAAACAGATTTCAGAGATGGTAAGAGCTACAAGTTCGAGCTTGGTGTCAAACGATCAGATATTTAGTCAGTCAATACAAGAATCTTTTTTTTTTCGATGCCACGCCCCATTCGCCCACAATAAGCAAAAAACTGGACACACCTCGGTAAAAATTGGTGTTTTCGGCAAATATCTCAGTAACTATGGCACCTAGGATCACCAATTCTGAAACGGGAGGTTCGTAGCGACGGCATAGTTGCATTGCCATTTAAAATTTTGGACTGCCACGCCCACTTTTCCCACATTTGATAAAAAAGGCTGGAACCTTCAATGCCGGGTTTGGCGAACTTGTTGGTATCGTACAGTATTGTAATTATATAGTTCGTGTGGAGATTAACTATATTAAACTATCCTGAAAGGCGCATTAAAATCGGACTATAAACAAGAAAACTAGAAGCGTTAGAATATTGATAATTGAACGCAATACCAACCCATAGGTGCAAGCGAGATAGAAACACACAAGCACATGTTCGAACGTTTTCGCTGCTTGTGTGTCGGCAGCGCTGCCCGCGGTCGCTGGCTGCGCCGAATACACACATACATGCATAGTATGCATCATGTACATATTGCCAAACGTATGTGTATTCGAATACAAGAAAACAGATGTGTGTTTGATTATGCTTAGATTGTTTTTGTTTCAACGTGTTTTAATGCAAGTAATTCACATTGTAATATCTCGATACCGATTTTAATAATTTAATCGGGAAAATGCAGAGAGTATTATACGGTCGGGCGCGCTCGACTGTACTTTTCTTTCTTGTTTTCACCTGGTCCAGACGGAGTCCCTGGCTGTGTACTTAAAAACTGTGCTGACGGCCTTTTAAAGCCCCTGTATAAACTGTAAAGGAAACAAATCAGATGTATTTCCAAGTTGTCTGCTATTCCCAAAGCTTTTGAGAAATTAATAACTTCGGAATTGCAACATTTCTGTAGATCCATGATTTCATCCTGCCAGCATGGGTTTGTGAAATATAGATCCACTACCACTAACCTGTTAGAGTTTACATTATTTGCACTAAAGGGCTTTGAGAGAAAATTGCAACCTGACGTCATTTATACAGATTTCAGTAAGGCTTTCGGCTCCGGTAATCACAGCCTATTAATACATAAGCTCAATCTTTTGGGTCTTTCCCATAACTTTATTCTTTGGATTTCAAATTACTTGTGTTCTAGAACACAATATGTTTATTTTAAAGACACTTTGTCCAAATCTGTTCAAGTAACTTCGGGTGTTCCACAAGGAAGCCGTCTCGGTCCCTTGTTCATAAATGAACTTCCATCTCCGATTAGTTACTCTCGTGTGCTCATGTATGCCGACGACGTTAAACACAGAGTTTATATATATATATATATATATATATATATATATATATATATATATATATATATATATAACCAATATATATATAACCAATCCGAAACAAAACAAGATCAGCAATTTCAATCTGAAAATTTTCTAATACGTAGAAATTATGTTCAACAGTCACAGATACAGATGTCTTATTGATACTGCATCATCAAGGAACATGATGACTAAAAATTTTTTAATCTTCAAGTCCAAAGTAAAGATGTTTCAGTTCGAAGTTTAACCGGACTGTCCAAATTAAATAAATTTCTTATCCTTCCAGCCAATGGTTTATTCCAATAAGAAATAAACTTTATTCTACACGATTTTTCTCCTTATTATGACATTCTTATTGGTGGAAAAGTTTTAATGGACAATAATGCAAATGTTGATTATGTTAATGACCAAAAAACTTAATTACACAATGAAAAATTAAATTTTTAGTAATAAACAATACAGACTTGAACATTTAAACTCAGAAAAAAAAACTAAAATTATCAAAGTGTTAAAAATATTCAAAGACATCAAATACCAAGAAAACGACAATTTAACTTTTGCAAGTGTAATAAGTCATGAAATCAAAACTTCACATGACAATCCTATTTACAAACGTCCGTATAGTTACCCATTTGCTTATGAAGCTGAAGTTACAGCAATTCTCAAAAGCGATTCCCCTTATTGTAGTCCATTATTGATTGTCCCAAAAAAGGCTGACGCTTCTGGAAAACGAAAATTTAGATTGGTACTCGATTAGCGTAATCTAAATGACATAACTGTAAACTATAAATTCCCGATTCCTAATATGGATGAAATTTTAGGCAATCTCGGAAAATGACAGCAACATTGCAGCGTTGTATGAATTCTGTTCTTAAGGATCACTGTCTTGTTTGTATGACGTTATCGTCTACTCCACATCTCTCAAAGAACATTTGTATTCACTAAAAAAGGCATACTGATTTTTTAGGCCATACAATAAGCCCAGAAGGTATCCGTCTAAACATTGATAAACTTAAAGCAATAGGAAAATTTCCGATTCCAAAAACTCCAAAAGAAATAAAGTAATTTTTAGGTTTAAGTGAGTATTACCGTAAGTTTATTCCCGATTTTGCAAAAATGGCAAAACAAATGATTCTTTCCTTCAAGAAAGGCGCAAATATTAATATTCATAGTGAAGACTATAAAAATTAATTTGAAAAATTAAAAGTTTTAATATTGAGCGACCCAGTCCTCCATTGTCCAGTCTTTTCCAAACCATTTCAAGTAACTACTGACGAAAGTAATTTTACAATAGGAGCTGTCCTTTCGCAGGAAAATAAACCTGTTAGATTTGTAAGTATAACTCTAAAAGAAAACGAACAAAATTACAGTACAATAGAAATAGAATTATTAGCGATTGTTTGGGCAACCAAATATTTTCGCCCATATTTATATGGAGTACCCTTTGAAATATTAAGTGATCATAAGCCTCTTGAAAACATGAAACTTAAAAGATGGAAAATAAAACTTAGCGAATATGATTTTAAAATAAAATATTTAGAAGGTAAACAAAACCATGTCGCAGACGCACCATCTCGAATAAAGATAGAAGAAAACAAGAAAGAAAAGTACAGTCGAGCGCGCCCGACCGTATAATACTCTCTGCATTTTCCCGATTAAATTATTAAAATCGGTATCCAGATATTACTATGTGTTTTACTTGCATTAAAACACGTTGAAACAAAAACCATCTAAGCATAATCAAACATACATCTGTTTGTTTGTATGCGAATACACATACGTTTGACAATATATGATTCTTGCATGTATGTATGTGTGCATTCGGCGCGGCCAGCGTCCGAAGGCAGCGCTGCCGCCACACAGGCAGCGAAAACGTTCGAACATGTGCTTGTGAGTTTCTGTCTCGCTTGCACCTATGGGTTGATATTGCGTTCAATTAACAATATTGTAACGCTTCTAGTTTTCTTGTTTATAGTCCGATTTTAATGCGCCTTTCAGGATAGTTTAATATAGTTAGTCTCCACACGAAATTTAAATAACCATACGAACAAAATCGCTAAAAAAGGCATTGCAGTTGGAAAACTATTTTATCAAATGTGGGAAAAGGGGGCGTGGCAGTCCAAATTTATAGATGGCAATGCAACTATGCTGTCACTAGGAACTCCCGTACCAGAATTGGTGATCCTAGGTGCCATAGTTACTGAGATATTTGCCGAAAACACCAATTTTTACCGAGGTGTGTCCAGTTTTTTGCTTATTGTGGGCGAATGGGGGTTGACATCGAAAAAAAAAATATTCTTGTATTGACTGACTAAATATCTGATCGTTTGACACCAAGCTCAAACTTGTAGCTCTTACCATCTCTGAAATCTGTTTGTTCATACGGACGGACAGACGGATAGACAGACAGACGGACATGGCTATATCGACTCGGCTTGTGACGCTGATTAAGAATATATATACTTTATGGGGTCTGCCACGCCTCCTTCTGCCTGTTACATACTTTTGCACAAACCCAATATACTCTTGCAGAGAGTATAAAAAGAAAATTTAGCTCCAAGCTCTATGTGTGGACTTTATGCCGCCAAAATCAACTAATCGCCCATAGTGCAATGTGAAAAGAATATGACAATTATTTAATTGAGGATCACAAATTGGAGTGGCCGCAGTGGGGATCAATCGCGTGAAAGTGATCGCTTTGCACATATGTACGTGTTATGTACATACATGTAAAAGTATATATATGTACATATGTGCTTATCTTTGGGAGTTTGGTGGCTTTGAGAATAATGTAAATAATGTTTTGCAAAATAGCGATCAAAAATATATTCTTTATCCCTTGGAAAAGGCACTTTTAACAAACTTTAACGACACTTTGCTGTTTTTGCTTATTGTCAGACCGTACGTATGTACATATGTATGCATGTTGCAGAATTAAATAAAAGTAGGTGGAATTTAAAAGCGACAATTTGTTATGAGCAATTACTTAATAGGAACACAGGATGGGTTGGAATATACCTTGGGAACCTGAGAGACAGGTCAGGTATGAAAAAACATACAAATCTTGCAAAATGCACAAGTCGCAATGGAAGAGCTGGAAACCTTGAACTTTGCAATGTGTATGTAAAGGAATAATGTGAAATATCGTCTCTCTTTATTTAATAACGGACTTAGCCTAAAGTACATAATAAGGTTTGGAGTTCTGTCGCTTAAAGCAGCGGCAGAACGGGAGTATATAGCATGCCATATGTATTTGTATATATGCATATATATGCACAGATCGTACATACTCAAGAAAGGTTTACGCTAGCGTTCTCACGCTGCGGCCAGTCCGCATAAGTGGAGGATCCTATTACTGTACTTATGTATATTTGTTATTGTATAATTATTAATTAATTAAATTTTAGGAATTAACGTAGAGAGTATAATAAGGTCGGGTGTGCTCGTGTACTTTTCTTTATTGTTAAATATGCGAAAAGGTACTGCCTGAGGTATGTCTAGTCGTACTATAATTTCAAACGAATATGTGTTTGTATGCATAATATGTAAATGCTGATAATCGAAGAATTCTTGAAAGTGGCGCACTACTATGGGAGTACTTGTTTTTCCTGCTTCCTGAAAATCGAAAAAAAAAAATTTTTATACTCTCTGCAAGAGTATATTGGGTTTGTGCAAATGTATGTAACAGGCAGAAGGAGGCGTGGCAGACCCCATAAAGTATATATATTCTTGATCAGCATCACAAGCCGAGTCGATATAGCCATGTCCGTCTGTCTGTCCGTCTGTCCGTCTGTCCGTCTGACCGTCTGTCCGTCTGTCCGTATGAACAAACAGATTTCAGAGATGGTAAGAGCTACAAGTTCGAGCTTGGTGTCAAACGATCAGATATTTAGTCAGTCAATACAAGAATCTTTTTTTTTTCGATGCCACGCCCCATTCGCCCACAATAAGCAAAAAACTGGACACACCTCGGAAAAAATTGGTGTTTTCGGCAAATATCTCAGTAACTATGGCACCTAGGATCACCAATTCTGGAACGGGAGGTTCGTAGCGACGGCATAGTTGCATTGCCATTTAAAATTTTGGACTGCCTCGCCCACTTTTCCCACATTTGATAAAAAAGGCTGGAACCTTCAATGCCGGGTTTGGCGAACTTGTTTGTATCGTACAGTATTGTAATTATATAGTTCGTGTGGAGATTAACTATATTAAACTATCCTGAAAGGCGCATTAAAATCGGACTATAAACAAGAAAACTAGAAGCGTTACAATATTGATAATTGAACGCAATATCAACCCATAGGTGCAAGCGAGATAGAAACACACAAGCACATGTTCGAACGTTTTCGCTGCCTGTGTGTCGGCAGCGCTGCCCGCGGTCGCTGGCTGCGCTGAATACACACATACATACATACATATTTGCATCATATACACATTGTCAAACGTATGTGTATTCGAATACAAGCAAACAGATGTGTGTTTGATTATGCTTAGATTGTTTTTGTTTCAACGTGTTTTAATGCAAGTAATTCACATTGTAATATCTGGATACCGATTTTAATAATTTAATCGGGACAAATGCAGAGAGTATTATACGGTCGGGCGCGCTCGACTGTACTTTTCTTTCTTGTTTTTTTATAGTCGAGATTTTTTTTTATATATAAAAAGAACAAAAACACTTACGATAAAATAATAAAATACTTACAATGTAGTCGTTTTTTTTACAAACAAATTTTCCTTACTTATACGCTAAATACCACTTAACAAGTCAACGTTCTTTCTGTCGATTCGACCTCCTTGTCCGAGAGCGTTTTCAATCTGATCTAACTGCCGTTTTGCCCAATGCAGCGATTTCCGGCAGAGGTTTTGCCGAAAAGGCATGTCTGATAAAGCTGTCCACCCCTTGCTACAGCAGCAGACAAGTTGAAGCGTTAGCCTTAGTCGTTCCCAGACTGACAGGTATGATTCCGGCATACCCTTTATCGGACGTGGTCCGTTACAAGTGCTTAGGTCGCCCGCTGACCAATCCGCACTACAATAAGCCAACTCCAATTAAAATGGTGATAGTGGTGGATCTCTCCCCTTATATCCTCGCTGAAAGAATCAAAATGGACATGGGTGGCGATTTCGTCGGGCTGGAGGCCATTTTCGGCTGGGTGTTAAGCGGGCCTATCCTCTTCAAGTCCCAGGGGCCTCGCAAAACACTCTCGGCGCAAACGGGAGTCGCGCGGGTGAAAAAACTGGATGAACTTCTCACCAAGTTTCGGGCGGTGGAAGATCTTCAACCAGGCGGGAAAAGGAAGTCTCCCTACCTTTCATTTTCCCGAAAATTATCGACTTGAGTCACTCCAGACCCACGCTTTAGCCCAATTCGTGAGGAATGAAGACCGACTTTAGAAGAATTCTTATTAAAAGCCCAGTATGATGACGTACCCAAAATTGGTTCACTTGATTCACTATTGGTTCACTCTGACTGCCATAATTTGTATCTTCCTCATCACGCCGTCTTTAAACCTGACAGCACTACAACCAAGGTTCGTGTCGTCTTCAACGCCTAAAGTCCTTCCACGAGAGGTATCAGCCTGAATGACACAATGGCGCGGTACATCTCACCTGGCAGAACTTACGCTCCAAATACTTAAATGGCGTTCACTGTGCGCCCTTCTTAGCCATCAGAGTCAGCACGAAGTTCAATAAGTGTATCCGAAGCAAGTGAAATCCTCCGGATCTACATGTATGTAGATGACGTCGTCGCCGGTGCCCACACCATGAAAGACACCCACGACGCCATCCTGGAACTCAATGCTGCGCTCCATTCAGCTGGATTCCCACTGAGAAAATGGACAGCGAACAAGAAGTTATAATTCGCTTCGATACGCTTTCGCTCTTTTCTCCATTTACGCTCTCGTCGCTCTCTCAACTGTTCTACCGCGCTCATTATCTTAGTTTTTGGTGTTGGCCGATGATTCGGTTTTTTTTTTTTTCGGTCACCACGTCCGCGCATAAATTGTTTTTGTGCATTAAATTTGATATTGTCGTAAGTAAACATCAGTAGCTTGCACATTAACCCTAGTTTGCTTACATTATTTTTATTTAAATTAATATTTTTTTTAATCAGCTTTCATTTAGCTTCTTCGTATACTCTTTTAATATGTTGTTATGTTTATTTATACTCAATGAATCCTTATATAAATTAATTGTTTTCCTTGTTTCTCCAAGGATTGATGATTAGGTTGGGAGGCGACTGAGCCTCCTATTGCTGGCCTCGGGCTCAGACAATGAAACAAATTATTTAACGGCCAAGTGCCGGAGTGAATATTTATTTAAGCGACTTACTGCAAGAGCGCTGTATTCAAAACTGATTTCTTAATACAAATTATGTTTCATTTAACATAAGCCAAAACTCACATCACGACACAATGTCATGATCGGCAAGCCGACTCAGCAATCTTAGGCAATAACGGAAACTCTTGCAGCAAAACAAAAGTGTCCGGTTACCGCTGCTGACCATTGCATCTATAGCATATAGTATGCAGTGTCGCTATTGTGAGGGCTGTTCCTTAACTTACAAAGCCCTCTATAGCGAGGGTTGCTTAATATTCTATATTAATTACTATGTGTTAACTACTCCCCCCGCAAGTATAAGGCCGTCCTCGGCCGACCCAATTCCGACGACAACTTCTCGTAACTGCTTCGCAGACTTCTTTGCGTCGATGATCCGCCAAAGAGTGAGGCCAATGCAGATTAAAGCATAGCATATGGCTCCAATGATGAATGCCACACGATAAGCTTGATCAGTTCCGGCGTCCTTCTTGATTTGCTGTATCACCTCCAAATTACGTACATTCAAACGATGAAGGTAAGGGAGGCTGAGGACATCTTGGCTGGCAGTGATGTTCAGCAAGGGAGAATTGGCAATACCCGGGACTCTATTGCGTGCGTTGTTGTGATTGTAAAACAGAGTCCCGTTAATTGCGAATCGGTCTCCGAACGTGATGAGATGCGTGCCTTGAACCTGGATCTCAGTGCCATTGTCCACCTGAATCCGTGCGAACCCGTCGTTAAGGATGATGATTCCGTCATCTAAATGGGTGATTATTTCCAGGTTACTCGGCTGAACCTCGCAGTGTGCCGTGCCACCTGCATGAAGCTCCTTGGCACATGAACTCTTTAATGCTAGACGACAAAATGTGGCTCCAGGTGAAGTGGCGCAACTCTGCAGTGTGTGGGTTTCTCCATCGCATTCGGCTATGACATTGTCAAACAATCGCAATATGAAGTTCTTGTGGATGACAGGATAAATCGTAATTTTTCTGCAAGCTTTTTTAATTTTTGGGAATTTGATTATAAAATATATGGTGTTAATGGATTGGAGAATTTTTACGGACGCAACGGACATAAGATCTCCTATGGGAGTGTTGGTGGGTTCCTCTAGCCAAATTGATTTCAAATCTGAGTGGTCTAAAATGTTTGGGCTAACAATGTTAGCCTTCGCGAGAGCATTAAATTTTGCAACTCCATCATCAGCATTCTGTTTCTAGACAGTAGTGTTTCAAATAAATGGCTAGTGTCAACTTGTGAATTTTTGGCTATCTTGAGAATTTTATTGACAGTTATTGTTAACTGGTTAAGCTGGTCTTGAACTCTAGTGTTGATTTCTATTTGTCTATTGTTGGCATTTGTTAGTTGCCTTTCAGTGAAGCTAGTCTGCTCTAAATCACCGGCATCGGGTGTACCCGCCACAACCTTCAGTATGGATCCTAGGAAATCTAAGCTCCTGGCGACTCTATGGTGTGTGCCTAACGCCTGCAAGAGGTCTTGTAGGTGCGCCGTGTCCACACTTAGAAGTTTTTTCATGTGCGATAGCGGGAACATGTCAATTAATTTGACCGTTTCTTCCACCATTCGCACGTACTCTGAGAGGTTTGCCGAGTGCCTAACATATGCGTATTCTTCCCATATCAAGATCTCGCCATCGACGATGGGAATGTACTTGGCACGCGAGTAGTCGGTGACATGTGCCGAAGCCACTGATAAGAAAAGGAGTAGTATTGATCCAAACCTGTGAAGTGAAGTTGTTTTCTTTCTTTTTAGCAACTTTTTTTAAAGAGGTCTGTCCACCACCAAAAATGTTTTATAAAAACTATGCCAAGTGGCTAAAAGTAAATTGAAAAACTATATCTAACTTATACGAGTATGCCTAGTGGCTTAAAAAAAGGTGTAATAAACAAGGAAGTCATTTTAGGTTGTCCTTGTGGACCACCCTTCCTCGAATGAGGACCTCGGTCCCCAGGTCTGCTTCAACGGCCTTCTCAACACATAAAGGTGTGAGTTTGTTTCCGAGCCGTCGGTTGGACTTCACTAAAACCTTGTCACCAACGTCGAAGACCCTATTCTGCCGATTTGCGTTCTCCCTAGCTCTGAGCGTCGTCTGAGCGTTTCTGATCTTTTCTTGTATCTTTTCTTGTGGCTCATCTGCGTGCGCCTGAACCACATCAACTGGTCTCTGGTCGATGACCGAATGGATCGACTTATTGTACTTAGTTGTAGCCAGTAAAATGACTTCTACGGTGTCACTTATGCCTTTATCGATCTTTAGGCATCTGGCTAGCTCTAATAGAGTGCTGTGAAAGCGCTCAACCTGTCCATTCGAGACGCTATGCAATGGTGGTGCATTTGAAATGCTGACTCCATAGTTGTTTGTTAGCATAGTCACGATGGTCTATGAATTCAATGCCGGTTCATTGTCACAGTAAATGGATTTGGCTTTTGGAAAAAAATTCATTAGCTGCATTAAGGCAGGCTTTACATCCACAATGGTTCTTGAAGGGACTGGTTGGACAATAGCAAACTTAGAGAACTTGTCGATGCAAGTGAGAAAGTATTTCCTGTCAGTGGAGAAAATGTCTATGTGTAACATCTCTCCTACATGTGAAGGGATGGGCGTCTCCCCAAGCTCTTGTTTTTTGGAGTGTCTATCGTATTTACCCCTAGCACAAGTTTTGCAATTTTGTACTATTTCATTGGCTATTTTTGCCATCTTTGGAAAGTAGTACTCCGAGAGTACCTGCTTAACATTTTCCTGTGCAGACCTATGGGCCCTATTATGCTCTTTTGTGAGGATTTCCCTCCTTTCTCCAAACGCAAATATATCCACTACGCGATTTTTGCAGTGCCAGAACTTTGTGGCTGGGTATCTTCGAACCAATGTATCTTGTATCATTGCAAGCGTGTGTAAATTACAGTGGAGGGCATTTACGCATTTGGGTGAGACTACATCTTCGAGCTCGTCTAGCAGCGATTCGATGCAAGTATAGCTGATCAAGTAGCGTTTCTTATTCCCAAAAAGAATGAAACTTCGTTTTAAGGGGAAACACGCCTCTTCTAGCACTATTTGGTTTTGAAAACAGTTCAAGGGTTTGTCTGTTGTCTCAATGGTGTTGGTGAGAGATACCTTATTGTGGATCGTTGCTGCGCATGACTTAATTTCTTGTTCATGTACAGCGTTGAGCTGCTGTCTTGACAAGGCATCAGCAACCAGATTGTCCTTGCCAGGTTTATAGAAGATACGCGCATTAGACTCGTCGATGCGCGCTTTCCACCTTTTAATCTTCGCATTTGGATTAGATTCCGAAACTGCAAAGGTCAGGGGTTGATGGTCAGTGAAGATATTAATGTCTTTCACCCCATACAAGTAGTGCCTTAATTTGTCAAGTGACTATACGATGGCCAATAACTCTCTCTCATTTGTTGCATAGTTAACCTCGCTGTCCTTCAATGTTCTTGAAATCATTGTTATAGGGCGACCCTCTTGAGACAAAACTGCACCTATGCCGTAAGCCGAAGCATCGGTCGTTAGATCGAATGGCTTTTTAAAATCGGGGTACCTGAGCATTACATTCTCAGATGACAAAATATCGCGCAACTTCTGAAACGCCCTTTGCTGCACTTCAGAGAATTGAACTTTTATATTTCTGGACCTATGCTTACTGACTGTTCCATTTTCTCCCTTCAATATGTTCGAAATGGGTCTTGCTATTGCGGCGAAGTCCTTAATGAAACATCTGTAATAGCTTGCGAGGCCTAGAAATGATCTGACCTCGAACAGTGTTTTAGGTTCTGGATACTCCTGTATTGCCCTAACCTTTTCAGGATCCGTCGTGGCGTCAGTGCTGGTGACTATGAAACCAAGAAAGTTCACGCTTTTCTTAATAAAACGTGACTTTTCGACGGAGACCCTCATGTTTGCTTCGTGTAAGCTTTTTAGGACCCAATCCACGTGTTTAACTTGGGATTCCTCATCTCCTGAAAAGATGATTACGTCATCGACATAAACATAGCAAAATTTGCCAATTTTTTCTCGCAGTATGTCGTCGATGGTTCTTTGGAAGATGCTTGCTGCATTCTTTAATCCAAAGGGGAGTCTTTTGAACTCGTATTTCCCCCCGTTCACAGAGAAAGAGGTTTTTTCACGGTCGCGTTCAGCGAGTATGTTCTGGTGATAACCAGAATTGAGGTCTAATGTTGAAAAGATTTTGGCTCTCCCCAAATTCCCCAATATCATTGATATATTTGGCATAGGATATTTGTCAGGCACGGTTCTCTCGTTAAGTTTACGAAAGTCCATTACCAACCTCATTTTCCTATTGCCCGCTTCATCAGTGCCCTTCTTGTCTACTATCCATATTGGGTTATTGTAGGGAGAGACGGACTTTTGAATTATATCATTCTTTAGCAGATCTTTGATTTCTTTATTAACGAAATCAGCTGCTCCCATTGGATATGGGTAAAGCTTGGCATAGATCGGTTGCTCATCTGTGGTCCTAATGGTAGCCACGACTGATGTGTTATACGGCAACGCCTCGTCTGGGTCTGCAAAGGGTTTTTGTCTGGTCTTTAGTATTTTCAAAAAGGAACTTCTAGCTAATGGGGATGCCTCTGCACAGTCTACATTTGTGAAATTTACATTTTTGCACGTGTGGAAGGTGATTTGTTCGACCTCCGTGCCCCACTTAAGTTGTCCTGAAGCTAGACACAGCGAAGCAGCTGCCTGCTTTAACAGGTCCAGGCCTACAATCCCATCAAAAGTTGACAAGTCCGGCAGAATGAAAATGGTTGCCTTTAACCCAAACATTGAAACAAAGCATTTGTGGGTAATTTGTGTCTTGCCATGAATGGAATGCATTTTGAAGGAGGACTCTACCGAGCGGACGCCTTTCAACCCTTCATGTGGCCGAATGAAATTGTTGGCCGCGCCCGTGTCTATGAGGAATCGCATGTGAGTCCCTGCTACTCTTCATCTGATGACGGGTAGCAGGGATTTGCTCCTGAAAAATTGAGGGCATCAGAGTCATAACTAGCATCGTCATTGATTTGTGCCGCTGTGCTGGAGGCGGCACCAGCATACGCCTCTGCCCCCTGTCCCGCGTCTTGCGTGACGTGGTTACACCTCTGCTGATTTCTCTGACCGCCTGTGCGGTCAGATGCTGGGTACTTCCTATTCGCGTAAGCAGCGGCCTGAGTGGGCTGCAAAACCCTCGAGAAGAAAGGATCGACCTCCATGGGCACCGGTGCGCCATTATTATTGTGCTGCCTGCTGCTTCGTTGGTCAGTCTGAACTGGGGCCCTGCTTTGCTTACTATAGTGTGGATTCTCTGTACCTCTAGCTTGTGTTTCGGCTTGTTGCGAATGTCTCTCCTGTTGGTGCCCCTGCGCTTTTGCATGCGGCTTGCGCTCTTTGTCTTCTAGACTTCTTGCGAAATTAGCCGCGAATGCGTACCTTTCATGATTTGACTCGACAAATGAGGCCAGCACCGCGTCTGCGGGGCCCCTTATTTTGCTTCTTATAATGATAACAGCCTGATAATGACGAGAACTGCCATTATGTGGTCTGAAAATCTCGTAAGCTGCTAATGCTGCCTGCCTCCAAGATACATAAGATTCTTGTACACCTGCAAACTCAGGTAAGCACTTGACGGCATCTAGCGGCTCGTCACAGTGAATGTCGTTTCTAATTACTATAGCAGCATACGCTACTACTTGTGGGGCGGCAACGTTTGCTGCTGCTATTTGCTCAGCTAACTCATTAATTCTTTGAGTCAATGCTTGCTCCCTCTGCTGATTTGCAGCGGCCTGTTCGGCTAAAGCACTGCTTATAGCCGACCTTATCACTTCCCTAAGCTGATCTGGATCCATTTTACTTGATGGTGGGGGAACTGCAGGGAAATGTCTTGTAGCCGGGACTCTGATGCTGATGATGTCACAGTCGGAATCTGACTGCTTGCGAGGGTTTCTATATGGGTTGAAGCGTAACATGCGCAGGGCAGTGGCCGCGAAAAATAAAACGGGCCGTCAAAAGATGGGTCGAATTACGTCGCAGCTCTGTATGCACAATTTTAGACACACGGAAAGCAACACAAAGTAAACTAAAATTCTCAACGCAGTCACTCTCACTTGGTTCAGATTATTATTAAACGAAAAAAAAATTTACTTTATCTGTTGCAATATGAAATGCTCACTAGTACTAATTAATTTTTTATAAAATAAACTTAACACTTTTTGTATTTGATGAAAAGAAAAAATTTTGGCTAGAGTATCCACTTACATGATTCAACTAACACAAAAAAATTCTCTTAATAAACTCTGTTACTTGCAGCTCCCGCGCTGTTGTCTTAATTGTTGATGGTTTCTGCAGCTCCTGTGCTGCTGTTTTACTTGTTGTTAGTGGAGTTCGACCACTAGTTGGGCGCAAATTAATTGTTTTCCTTGTTTCTCCAAGGATTGATGATTAGGTTGGGAGGCGACTGAGCCTCCTATTGCTGGCTTCGGGCTCAGACAATGAAACAAATTATTTAACGGCCAAGTGCCGGAGTGAATATTTATTTAAGCGACTTACTGGAAGAGCGCTGTATTCAAAACTGATTTCTTAATACAAATTATGTTTCATTTAACATAAGCCAAATCTCACATCACGTCACAATGTCATGGTCGGCAAGCCGACTCAGCAATCTTAGGCAATAACGGAAACTCTTGCAGCAAAACAAAAGTGTCCGGTTACCGCCGCTGACCATTGCAGTTATAGCGCTCTGATACAAAGTATGCAGTGTCGCTATTGCGAGGGCTGTTCCTTAACTTACAAAGCCCTCTATAGCGAGGGTTGCTTAATATTCTATATTAAGTACTATGTGTTAACTTATATACGTCTGTTGTAATTCCAATTGCCAGGTTCGAATGAACGTAAAGGGGGATTTTATTTGTTGCTGGCTATGTGAAAATGTTTCACATAAAAAATGTGCAGGCCTCAACCGGCGAATTATGGACCTGATTAAGTCTTAATCAATGGACAAGATGAGCTTCATGAGAAATTATTGAAGAGGCTTTGTGGACCTATTCAGCATTGGATAATAATTTTAAAGATGTAAAAGTCTTGAATGATTCTCCAAAGCGTAAAAAGGCCAATTTTAGATTATCGGATTGGCCTTAACAAACTTTCAGTCCCTCATCACATACCCACAACGTCCGCACCTTCCCTAATAAAATTTTCATCCCCTTCCCCAAATATAATTGTTAGTAGTGATGACAACTTTATTTTACCCACAGAAGATGTCCACACAATTCACAAAGTAATAGTTTCAGATTCGTTAAGTGTCAATACTGTTGCAGTTGGCGATTCAAGCAATGTGTCTAGCAAAGCTGTTGCTTCTACGGAAGTAATTACGGTGTCTGATAAAAAGACTCTTGTAGGTGTTCTAAAAAAGAAATAATTATTTGTTTCCAGGCTTGCCCCTGATACCACATCGGATGTTGTCAAGGCCTTTATTCAGTGTAAGCCAGACGCCTAAATTACGGTGGAAAAATTTAAGTTTTCTTATCATCGGGAAATTTCCTCATTTAAAGTAAGTGTTCCTGCCAAATATTTTAGTACAATTTGCTGTAAAGAATTTTTGGCGGACAATTTCCTTTTCAAATAATTCACAATCTCTAGGAAAGATCTCCGAGGTGGTGGTGTTTTTATACTCTCTGCAAGAGTATATTGGGTTTGTGCAAAAGTATGTAACAGGCAGAAGGAGGCGTGGCAGACCCCATAAAGTATATATATTCTTGATCAGCATCACAAGCCGAGTCGATATAGCCATGTCCGTCTGTCCGTCTGTCCGTCTGTCTGTCTGTCCGTCTGTCTGTCTGTCTGTCCGTATGAACAAACAGATTTCAGAGATGGTAAGAGCTACAAGTTCGAGCTTGGTGTCAAACGATCAGATATTTAGTCAGTCAATACAAGAATCTTTTTTTTTTTCGATGCCACGCCCCATTCGCCCACAATAAGCAAAAAACTGGACACACCTCGTGAAAAATTGGTAATTTCGGCAAATATCTCAGTAACTATGGCACCTAGGATCACCAATTCCGGTACGGGTGTTCTTTGCGAGAGCATAGTTACATTGCCATTTAAAATTTTTGACTGCCACGCCCACTTTTCGCACAATTTATAAAATAGTTTTCAAGCTTCAATGCCGTTTTTTCCGTATCGTAAAAGTTTTTTAGCTGATGTGGGGAAAAGGGGCGTGGCAGGTCAACATTTTGAATGGCATTGCATTAAGGCTGTCTCTAGCAACCTGCTTACCAAAGATGGTGGTCCTAAGTGACATAGTTACTGAGTTATTGGCCTAAAAGTAAATTTTTTTCGAGGTGTGTCTGGTTTTTTGCTCATTGCGGGGGCGGAAAGGGGCGTGGCAACAATTTGAAATAAACTTGGTCTGCTCGCGAAGATAACGGTCTTTCATTCCAAATTTGGTGTCTCTAGCTTTTGTAGTTTAAAAGATCCAGGTGTTCATACGGACGGACGGACAGACGGACATTGCTATATCGACTCGGCTGTTGATGCTGATCTAGAATATATATACTTTATGGGGTCGGCCACGCCTCCTTCTGCCTGTTACGCACATTTCGCTTCTGACAAACCTAATAGACCCCTATACTCTTTTTTAGAGTACGGGGTCTAAAATGCATTAGCAAAATCTTGTTCATTCGTAATCGGCATTAACGAATCGGCTTAGACATCGGCTAAATATCAAATTAATTGGCTGGAGTGCCAAAGAAAACCTATTTTTTGTAGTAAACTCGACTTAGGGTCTCCAATGCCTTTGGGCAATTTGCATCATCTACCTTAACGCTCGGATAATGCCTAAAGCCTCGTCTGATAAGCATTATGTGAAATATTCGAATTTTTCAATATTTAAGCGAGCGAGCGAGGCTGTCAGCCGTCGGATATACAGGGGGAAGAACAGTGGACCTTGGTCTTACTGCCGTAACTGCATATACCGATGGAAGTGCGACTATACTCTACTCGCGAGGACGGCTGAAAACAGACATATGGTAAGATCATGTCTTTGCCACGGATGCTGACAAATGGTAGTCGGGCTAGAAGTCGAAAACTTTTCAAAAAATTTATATAGGAGGAGATTGGAAGCGCTCCACCGACCTGTGAGGACCGGGGTGGCAACAAGGCTGGGTGAAAGCCATCGCCCATCTAGATGCTCGCTCCGTGGATCTTTACACGAATGCTGGCGCATATCTCGGGGATGTTTACCCAGGCGCAAGGCACGCGGTTGTCGATTGGGACGAAGCTCCCAACAATTCGAGAACAAAGATATGGGTCTCCGCCAAGCCATCGGAACGCGAAAAAATTTTGCGGTTGTTTCAAATTTGCAAACCTGCCCTGCCTACTGCAAATTGGAAAGTTTCTAGGGTGGAGCAAGCCTTTCGAGACAGGTAATACTGATTCTCGATGGGGCCTCCGCAGAAGCACTAACCAGAACGGACGGAACGGTTACGTATGGCTTTCAGAAAGCGCATGTCCGCCTTTTCAAAGCGGACGCTGAAGGCAAGGGATCAGTGCCCAAGACTTATCCGGAACTGCAGAATCTCGAGACGGAGATCGACATGGAAGACGACATACTGGAGTGGTATGTCTCTGTAGAGAGCGACCTGGCCCAAGGTAGACGTGGCTGATCTGGAGGACCTCGATGAAAACTAATCAGCCGTCGGCGTCACAGTAGTGAAGGTAGTATCCCGGGATGTCACTCAAATTCCAACAGAAAATCCTCCACCACTGTAAAGCGGCATTTGCCGCTCTTTTACTCCTCCTATGTAACGGAAGAGTCGATATGGTCCTCATCCATGAACCATGGCTCTGCAAGGGCCGGATCTCTAGTTTGACGACCTCAGACCATAATCTGTATGCAGCGGAGGTGCCAGGCAACACCTGTACTTGTATTTTAGCACGTTAAGATATCCCAATCTTTTTATTGTCTAATTTTGCAATGAAGGCAACACCACTGTAAGCGCGGAGCGAGCTGTGGTGTTCAGCTCATCTTACATGGGGCATGACCAAGCTGACCCCACCCCACCACAGCTCCTTAGGGACATCCAGGCATTGTGTGACAGATCGGGCAAAGATTTGCTTATAGCCTGCGACGCTAACGCTCACCAACATCAGTGGGAAAATACTGATACAAATACAACGGGTGAGTAAATTTTGAATTTTATACTCTTCACCAAACTGGCAATGTGCAATAAAGGTAACGAATCGACCTTTATTATAAAGAATAGACAGGACGTACTAGATCTCACTCTTGTATCTATCTTAATAGAGTCACGTATAGCATCATAGCGTGTTTTTATGGAACACTCTTTCTCTGACCATCGATACATTGAGACAACTGTATCTTATGACGTCCCCAAAGCTGTCCCTTTGAGGAACCTGAAAAGGACCAACTGGAACATCTTCCAGACGAACCTCACTCGCACGATACCCTTGATGCCGCCCAAGTCGCAGGAAATGAGTGGGACGTGTCACACCGAATAACTATTATCCCCGTTCAAATCTGCACTTAATCGAGCTACTTATAAAGCCTGTCCGATTAGCAGAAATGCATGACGTGCCCCCTTGGTGGACGTACTCACTGGACGAGCTTCGAAAAAGTGCAAGAAGGCTCTTCAACCAAGCAAAATATTTTGACTCAGATGTGGCATGGGACAGCTACAAAAGCTCTCTATCCGCCTATAATAAGGAACTACGCAAAGCCAAAAGAAACTCCTGACGCAAGTTCTGCTCGAGTGTAGAAGACACCTCAGAAGCCGCAAGACTTGTGGGCTTCCTCAAGCGCAGTGACAACTACTGGACAGCGAGGAGTCGCTAAAGTTGCTGATGAACACCCACATTCCAGGGTGCTCTGCAATCCTAACCCTCCCTCACGCTCATTATCGGGCGACGGGTACGGCCCGCCCTATTGTTGATCAGCAGGGAAATATTTCTGAAGCAATTAAAAGTTTAAAACTCTTTAAATATCCTGGCCCAGACCGTGTTATTCCAGCCTCTCATCCATGCTGAGGATCTGGCATTAAACTGGCTACATCAGATATTCAAAGAAATACGCCTATTCGGCATTATTCCTAAAATTTGGCTACGCTCCAAGGTAATTTTCATCACTAACGCAGGGAAACCATCCCATTGCAACCGAAAGGACTTCAGACCTATAAGTCTATCATCCTTTCTGCTGAAGACTTTGGAAAGGCTCTTTTGCTGCCATCTGCTGGCGTTTCTTGACATAGAGAGCTCTTTCAATAATATCCTGCCAGAAACCATCATAGGAGCTCTGGCATCCATGGAAATCGACCCCCTCTCTGTGGGCCTTATCGACCAATTGTTAAGAGGAAGGGTCTTCGAAGAATATTTAGGAAACGTCAAATCCTCGATATTTGTCAACAGGGGAACAGCAATACAATAAACCACTCACGCACAAGTGCACAGTTCACCGATAATCACCTAATTATCGATCAATTGAAAACAACAACAGCACTTCCATATGTAGGCAATCGATGCAATCTAACAATAACAACGGAAAGACTTTCAGTTACTTAGCGTACATATGTTCGTTACTTATGGTGCTGGTGCTGCAAATGCGAGCGTCTACCAGTGACTACAAAAACAAGGTCGAGGAGATGACAGCAAAGAGAATGGGCTCAACCGAAAGCGTCGGGAGCAAGGATGCTCCGGTCAGCCAACGCCAGCCCGGCCATAAAGGCGCTCAACGGGGCCAAGATACTGCGGTTTAAAGATGACCCGACGCTCAGCTGGCTGAAGCATAAGGTCTCCATGTTGGGTGTGGTAGACAGGCAGAATATCCCGTAACAGATGCCAACGCCCATCACAGCGTATGGGGATCCTGACATCAATATCACAGGTGATTCTGTTCTTGATTACAAACTTAACTCTAGTCTAGGCATAGCAAATGTTGGAGAGGTACACACTTACGTAGGTCCCATCTCCTCCAATGTACTAGATCACACTTATGTCGGGCGCCAACATAGCGAAACACCCTCCTTCTCAGACCACAAGGTGATACAACTCGAATGTAACTTCAGTAACATTCAAAAAGTTAACTCATTTAGGAACCCCGCAAAAATGCGAACTGGTAAGTGTTCCGCAGACAAGTAAATAGTAGCCTAGGATCGCCGGGTGATATAATTTCGGTTCACGATATAGAGGCATCTCTATCTATCGTAAACAAGACCCGACTAGCCCTAAAAGAATATCGAGCCCATCGTGGTGGTACTCAGAGCTCTCTACCCAAATAAATTATCTTATTGAGATGTTCAAACTAGCCAACTGAGGAGGAATTAGTGTTTAATGAATACAAGATTCTGCTCAGTAAATATAAGCATAATATAAGGAAGCCTAAAAGGAATTCCTGGAGGAACTTCTGTTCCAACTTGGAATCAGTGCCCTAAACAGCTAGACTTAGAAGGCTACTATCCAAGCAGTCCTCCATACAAAGTCAGCTGATGCTTAATAATGGTGCCTGGACTGAGAGTAGTGAGGAACCTCTTGAAGCTCTTATGTCTGCCCACCTCCGGGAACCGATCGAGCTGCCAGATGGGACAGAATAGCAGAACATCCCGTGTGGTGACTACCAACTCCCCCAAGATCCCGGGTCTAGACGGCATCATTCCAGCCATGAAAACTATGGAGAAGCTGTGTAGTGTAGTATAGGAAAAAAGCTGTCTGCCAATCCGCACGCGTACACTAATAGAAATTAATTAGAAACAGCGCTACATACGCTAGTTGCCTCCATCGAGAGCGCTTTCTACCAGCAGAAATATGCACTAGGTGTCTTCGTAGGCATACCACGAACTTTCAACAACGTAAGCACCAAAGACATTATTGAACGGCTAGTGTCAATTGACACACATCCAACCATCACACATTGAATCCACAATCTTCTAACCTGCAAAAGAGTCCAGAAGAGCAGCCACAGTGACCAGAGGTGTGAATAGGGGCACACCCCAAGGTGGAGTCCTATCCCCTCTGCTGTGGAATTTGGTGGTCGATGAACTAATCAAGAGATGCTGATCACATAAGCATAATTATCATAGGTAGATGGGCATACAACGCCGGCCTACACATCAATTCGAACAAGACGGACGTCATCCTCTTCACAAAGAAGTACCAGATACCAGGACAACCTGGCCACTACAATAAGTGTTCGCAATAGGAAAAGTGGTGGATCTTGCACTGAACTTAGACGCAGAAGTTCCAAATATTTATATTCTCGTGGAATATAAAGGCTATGATGTCATCATCCTGGAGCTCCAGGACAGTGGGGTGAGCAAGGAAACAGTAGATGGCCTATGCACGACAAGGTCAGTGCACATCTAATGGGTTCCTAGCCACCAAGGAATACCTCGTAACGAGGAGGCAGACACTTTGGCTATAGATGGCGTCGAACTTCCAGAGACGAGGAGGAGACTGTCGCGATCTCGCTGAGATCACTGCAAAGTGAACTTGAGCAGAGTATCAAGGAAAGCTGTAATCTAATTTGGCGGAATACCACTAAATGCAGAACCACACGAAAATGTGCAGAGAGCACAAGACTCACCTCAGTCGATATATAATTCAACTTCCTCTGAGGGAATACAGACTGTTGTTAGGTTTGCTCACTGGTATCTGCCTGGCGGCTGCACACGCAGTAAAACTGGACATCACCGACAACATAAGGTGCAGGAAATGCAATGAACTAGATATCGACGAAAGGCTTGAGCACCTGTTATGCCAGTGCCCCCCACTAGCTGTTGAATTACAACACTCTACTATATGAATAAATGCCTTAAAAACGGCATTGAAGTTTAAAAGTTTTTTAGCTCATTTGGGGAAAAGGGGCGTGGCAGTTCAAAATTTTTTTCGAGGTGTGTCTGGTTTTTTGCTCATTGCGGGAGCGGAAAGGGGCGTGGCAACAATTTGAAATAAACTGAATGAATTTCGGCCGTATTTATACTCTCTACAAGAGTATATTGGGTTTGTGCAAAGTATTTAACAGGCAGAAGGAGGCGTGGCAGACCCCATAAAGTATATATACTCTTGATCAGCATCACAAGCCGAGTCGACATAGCCATGTCAGTCTGTCCGTAAGTCTGTCTGTCTGTTTGTATGAACAAACAGATTTCAGAGGTGGTAAGAGCTAGAAGTTCGAGCTTGGTGTCAAACGATCACATATTTAGTCAGTCAATACAAGAATCTTTTTTTTTAATGCCATGCCCCATTCCTCCACTATAAACAAAAAACTGGACACACCTCGGGAAAAATTGGTGTTTTCGGCAAATATCTCAGTAACTATGGCACCTAGGATCACCAATTTGGGTACGGAGGTTCCTAGCGACAGCATAGCTGCATTGCCATTTAAATTTTTGGACTGCCAAGCGTCTTTTTGCACACTTAATAAACTAATATTCTAACTTCGATGCCATTTTTAAGGTATTTTTTCTTATCGTGTGGAGACTAACTATGCTAAACTATCCTGAAAGGCGCATACAAATCGGACTATAAACAAGAAAACTAGAAGCGTTACAATATTGATAATTGAACGCAATATCAACCCATTGGCGCAAGCGAGATAGATAGATGGGCGTGCTCGCCTGTACTTTTCTTTCTTGTTTAATATGAAAAGGCGTACAAAGCAAACCGCGCTTTTACTTTTATGCAAGACTTAAACAAGAACAACGAGGAGAAAAGGTCAGAATTCAATCATAATCCAAACGTCGAAATGTCTATATGTGCAACAAAGGGAGCGGTTCATGGAAACGGTCCAAATAAAGACTTCCTCTAAGGCCAAAAGCTCCAGGAAAGATCTCCACAAAACTACCGAAACCGACACGGAAGCACACCAAAACCTCGAAATGTCTACAAGACCCACAGAAGTGCCTGCTTGGGCTTCAAAATAAATCAATTGCAATGTTTTGAACTCTCCAATTTATTGTTGAATTTTATAAAAGCATAGAAGTTTCCGGCGTGCGTACTGTTGATGCGAAACAAAAAAAAGAACTCACTCCGGCTCGCTATATCTGATCTGCCGAATGAAAACTAAATTGAAAATGCTTATCTATAGTAACCTATAGTGTATGTAATAGGTTACTTTAGATAAACATTCCCATGTCAAAATATTATATATAAACAGTCTCCCTCTCAACGATCTGCATTATTCCCAAATTAGATTTAAGCTAATCATGTACACGAATTCAATAAAATGTATTCAATTGAGTTCTAACAGAATCAAAAGTAAACAAATGTTAATGAAAACTTTACCGAACTTTCATTTATCAGACACAAGAGTTTTAAGATTAGTTTTTAGCTCCGACTTGATTGGATAACACATATTAAAGCAAAACTATAAATATAAAATTATATAAAAAAAAATCAATAAAGTGTTTTCCCTAAATTTTTTAATACCATACTATACGTTATAGGGTCGGAAACGTCTCCATCCATGTGTTACAAACTTTGTGACAAAAACATGTTCTCTGCAAGCGTGAAAACACAGTAAGCTTAAAATATTCTTTAGTTGTTCATCAAATGCTTTTAATAAATAGTTTTTATTACAAGAAATGAAATGGATTACTCAAACATGGCCATGGATGATGTTGGTACAACCTCCAGCAGCAACTGGAAAAATAGTGTCACCTTGTCTAAAAAAAAGGTAGTTAAAAGTAGTATAAGTTTATATACGTTTTTACAAAAGACTTACTCATGAAGCGTGGTGTCATACCCAGTTTAACAAAAGGTACATAAAACACTAGGCCAGCAAAAATGAAGAGCAATGCATACAAATACTCAATGCGCGGAGTCTCAAATATTGGAGCAGCAACGAGGTAGACAGATATTACCAAAACCACAACTGGAATGATAATTGGTACCTTGTACGGCCGTGGATTGTTGGGTTTGGTATAGCGCATCACAATTAAGGCCAACATGGCGCCGCCATAGAATATCCATGCAGTGAAGCTGAAGAAGTCAATCAACGAATCTATCGTACCATGTAGAACCATTGCAGAAGCAATTAACGACTGAAAATCAAAACCAAAGTAAGCAATTAGTATTAAACAACAATATATATTAAACGGCAACCGGATCAGCTTATGTGCATACACACACAATATTTATTGAAATATTTTAAAATACTAAGAAAGGTTATAGCGGAGGATTCCGACTGTACAAGACCTATTCCCGAAATCGTTTTAGTGAGCGTGTTTCCACATAAATTGGAAAATTTATTAGCAAATATATACGAATCTAAAATATGGCATCCGGTACATCAAGTGATGAAGTCATATTTTAAATAAATAATATTAATATTCGATAAATCGGTGAAAATACTTATCAAAGAGTTTTAAACTTAATAAATATTTTATTGTTAATAGATTAATTATATTATTTAATTAATTATTATAATTAATTAAAATGTATAATCAAGTCTTCAAGCATTGTATTTTATAATGAAAATTGTGGTAATAAAATGTTATAAACATGTGAAACAAGTAAGAAAGGCTACAGTCGATCGAGCCGAGTGTAAAAGACCCCGTACTCCCATAGTAGTGCGCATTTGTATTCAATTTGAATTCAAATTTTCAAATGAAATTTAAAAATTTTAATTTTATATGTTATTTTGAATTGAAATTTAAAAAAAATTAAATTAACAATGCGCATTGCCAGCATTCGAACCTACAACCTCAGACCAACGCGCCGCAACTCAGTTGCACCACGCGCCACTTTCAAGAATTTTTCGATTATCAGCATTTACATATTATTCATACAAACACACATTGGTTTGAAATTATATGTATGCATATATGTATGTATGCATGTATGTATGTATGTGTGTATTCGGCGCGGCCAGCGTCTGCCGACAGCGCTGTCGCCACACAAGCATCGAGAACGTTCGAACATCTGTACTATGTGAATAAATGTCTGAAAAACGGCATTGAAGTTTAAAAGTTTGGTTAGCTCTCATGACGAAAGGGGGCGTGGCTGCTCAAAATTTTTAATGGCATTGCATTAAGGCTGTCTAAGTGTTCCTAAGTGGCTGTCTAAGTGTCTAAGGAGGCGTGGCAGACCCCATAAAGTATATATACTCTTGATCAGCATCACAAGCCGAGTCGACATAGCCATGTCAGTCTGTCCGTCTGTCTGTCTGTCTATTTGTATGAACAAACAGATTTCAGAGATGGTAAGAGCTACAAGCTCGAGCTTGGTGTCAAACGATCACATATTTAGTCAGTCAATACAAGAATCTTTTTTTTTTTAATGCCATGCCCCATTCCTCCACTATAAACAAAAAACTGGACACACCTCGGGAAAAATTGGTGTTTTCGGCAAATATCTCAGTAACTATGGCACCTAGGATCACCAATTCTGGAACGGGAGGTTCGTAGCGACGGCATAGTTGCATTGCCATTTAAAATTTTGGACTGCCACGCCCACTTTTTGCACACTTAATAAACTAATTTTCTAACTTCGATGCCATTTTTAAGTTATTTATTCTTATCGCACAGTATTGTAATTTATTATTCGTGTGGAGACTAACTATGCTAAACTATCCTGAAAGGCGCATACAAATCGGACTATAAACAAGAAAACTAGAAGCGTTACAATATTGATATTTGAACGCAATATCAACCCATAGGTGCAAGCGAGATAGAAACACACAAGCACATGTTCGAACGTTTTTGCTGCTTGTGTGTCGGCAGCGCTGCCCGCAGTCGCTGTCCGCGCCGAATACACACATACATACATATATGCATCATATATTGCCAAAGGTACATATGTATGCGTATTCGAATACAAACAAACAGATGTATGTTTGATTATGCTTATATTGTTTTTGTTTCAACGTGTTTTAATGCAAGTGTGCAAAAAGAGGCTTGGCAGTCCAAAAATTTAAATGGCAATGCAGCTATGCTGTCGCTATCTACAATCTAAGCATAATGTTGGTATGCGAATACACATATGTTTGACAATATATGATAAAATTTAATCGAGAAAAAATGCAGGGAAAATTATACGGTTGGTCGTGCTTGACTGTACTTTTCTTTCTTGTTAATAAATAAAATAAAATAAATTCGCTTAGACCCTAACATTCTAATATAGAAAAGTTGGTTATAGTCTAGTTTAGGAGGTTACAATTTTTAGATCACATATGATTGGGAACAGATCAGGGGCCACCCTAATCTTAAAGGATGAGATGCCTCTCGACTCAGAGAAATTAAATTTTTAAATTAAATTTTTGGGTAGGCCGCAGGTCTTCAATAACTTCATACTCCGTTTTAACAAAGATGAATGTCAATTTGGTGGTTCATTTATGACCTTTTTTTACAAAACCCTGTCTCCCACCATCATATTACACTCCATAGTAGCAATTTTTCTTCTTTGTTTATTCACAAGATCATTATCTGTTGCTGAGGTGACTACTACTTCTTCTACAACGTCTCGAATGTCCGGCAACTTGTCTCGTATGGTCCTTTTTAACATAAGTTGCGAAGCTGTAGGCCAGTAGTGCCATAAAGTGTCACATTGTAAGATAATGTCAATTTTTGTAGCTCCCCTTTAAAGTTAGCTTTATTTACTTGAGCGCTAACGAATTGCCGGCCGCTGTCTGTGCCTAAAGACTTCGGTATGTCAATGCTTGAGAAAATTTCCTTAAATATCGTCATAATTGAACTGATAAATTGTATCTCCTGGTATCACAAAAAACAGCACCAACACATTATTATTGTTCAGTAAAGGGGTCAGCAAATTGGTTGTCAAGTGCAGTGATGGGCCGTCTGGAAAAACGAGCCGCTGCATCGACGGTGGACGTTTTGGTTGTGTCACTTATAAACAGCTTTTGCGTATTTTCAAATGCTGTTTGACATCTTTGTCCAAACAACTCTAAAACGCTCAGACGAAAAACTTTTGGTATCACTGTACGGGTCTCACTAGTCTCTCCAATATCCCCTTTTGCCTAAGCTGTTTCACAAAAAGTCCTCGAATGGTGGAACCCTACGTCCGGTCTCAATTATCGGTATGTGTGGGTTGCCACAATGATACTAATTAGCTTTCTTCAAGGCAAAGCAAGTTATCGTTAATGTCACAGACCTTGACGGATCCGTGTCACTGACAAGGAACTGGCATATCAGTCGGAATGAAAATTATTGTAGCAGATAGATTTTGTTTCTTTTCAATGGCAGGAACTGCCTAAGATTGCTTAAGATAGCTAAAAACCAAAAATTATAAAGTCCCAAGCCGAATCCCTTCAATATATTGAAAGATTTCTGGTTTAATTAAGGACATTTAGATAATGCCATTTACAAAACTGAGCACAAATCGACTCTAGACAGATACCATTTGTCAGCTATGTTCCGTCAGCAGTTATAAACACAGGGATCCAGTTTTGGTCGTCGCACAAATACTTCAAAGCAGACCATTTAGCTGATGATGCCACAAAGGCTTACCACTTTGCCATATTTTTAGACCCCGTACTCTAAAAAAGAGTAGAGGGGTCTATTAGGTTTGTCAGAAGCGAAATGTGCGTAACAGGCAGAAGGAGGCGTGGCCGACCCCATAAAGTATATATATTCTTGATCAGCATCAATAGCCGAGTCGATATAGCAATGTCCGTCTGTCCGTCCGTCCGTCCGTATGAACACCTGGGATCTTTTAAACTACAAAAGCTAGAGCCACCAAATTTATAATGAAAGTCCGTTATTAAGTCAGGCAGGTTGTCACGCCCCTTACCGCCCCCACAATAAGCAAAAAACCAGACAAACCTCGAAAAAAAAATGTAGTTTTAGGTCAATAACTCAGTAACTATGTCATTTAAGAACACCATTTCTGGTAAGCAGGTTGCTAGAGACAGCCTTAATGCAATGCCATTAAAAATTTTGAGCTGCCACGCCCCCTTTTCTCATTAGAGTTAACCAAAGTATTGCGCTTTAATGCCGTTTTTAAGGCATTTATTCATATAGTAGAGTGTTGTAATTCAACATTCGTATAGAGACATATAAAATCAAACTATTCTTAAAGTGGCATCAAAATACTACTTTTAACAAAAGAGCTACTGCGTTAGAAAGTTTGTTATTTAACTGCAATATCACTTACGCGCGAGAGCGAGACAGAAACATACAAACACATGTTCGAACGTCCTCGATGCATGTGTGGCGACAGCGCTGCCGTCAAACGCTGGCCGCGCCTAATACACACATACATACATACATGCATACATACGTATATGCATACATATAATTGCAAACGAATGTGTGTTTGTATGAATAATATGTAAATGCTGATTATCGGAGAATTCTTGAAAGTGGCGCGTGGTGCAACTGATAGAGTTGCGGCAATGCGAATTGTTAATTTATTTTTTTTTTTAAATTTCAATTCTAAATGTACATATAAAATTAAAATTTTTAAATTTCATTCGAAAATTTGAATTCAAATTGAATACAATTGCGCACTACTATGGGAGTACGGGGTCTTTTACAGTCGGCTCGATCGACTGTACCCTTTCTTACTTGTTAGTTTTTGTACAAAGTCGAAAGTCAATTTAAAATAACGCATGTTGTACTGTTGTAATCTCAACAGTTACACAGTTAGGACCTTTGTATTTGACATTATATAAGGTGAATGGCTCATCCAAAATCAAAAAAGATATATATATTATGTTAGTAGATACGTAAGCCTTGAACTTAAATGAAGGAAAATCCAAAATTATGAAATTTGAATTTTTGACAGCGTTCTGAAGTTTTTTGACGAAAATTTGAACTTGAAATGTCCTTAAAAAATAGTACAAGTTAAAAAAAATCCTGCGTTCAAATACGTGACTAGATCATGTTGAATCGGACTTCAAAAAAACACTTTTTCGAGAAAAACGTGGTTATTATTATTGCATTTTCAATTGCTCATAAAATTGGTAATAATAATGCGATTTAAGTCAAATATGCGCCGTTTTGTTCGATGACGAGTTCCCAACGAGATTTCAATATCATAATGCCCCTCTTATAGAAACTCGATTCCCTATTGTCAAAAAACTCGGAGAGGCAATTTTCACAGGACTCTCTTGTGGACAACTTCCGACTACCAAGCGCGTTCGTCATGGACAGAAATAGGTGGTAATCACTTGGTGCGAGATCCGGACTATACGGTGGATGCAAAAGAACCTCCCATCCGAGCTCCCGGAGCTTCTGGCGCGTCACCAAAGATGTGTGAGGTCTGGCGTTGTCCCGATGGAAGACAATTCGGCCTCTGTTGATCAAAGATGGCCTCTTCTGCATGAGTGCTGCATTCAAGCGGTCCAGTTGTTGGCAGTACAGGTCCCACTTTTCATCGCCAGTCACCATCCGCTTCAAAAACGGGTCGATTTTGTTGCGATTCAGAAGCGATTCGCATGCATCCATACGGGCAAAAATGTTTTTTTGCGTCAAGTCGTGTGGCACCCATACATCGAGCTTCTTTTTGAATCCAAGCTTCTTCAAATGGTTTATAACGGTTTGATGACTCATGCCCAGCTCTTGGCCGATGCTACGGCTGCTACTATGCCGGTCTCTTTCGATCAATTCAGCGATTTTATCGCAATTTTCGACGACAAGCCTTCCGGACCGTGGCGCATCTTCGCTCACCTCCGCGCCAGAACGAAAACGTTGAAACCATCGTTGTGCGGTGGAAATGGAAACTGTATCGGGTCCATAAACTGCACAAATTTTATTAGCTGCATAAGATGCATTTTTGCCTTTATCGCAGTAGTACTGTAAAATTTGCTCCATGTTTGCGACGCTATAGCTCACGAACGATTAAAAACAAACAAAAATTAATCAAACACGTGCTAGCGAGTGAAAAGAGCTTTCCAAAAAGCTTTAGCGTGAACCGATGCGACGAATACAACTAGAAATTCGCGCTGGCAAAGACAAGCTTGCGGGAATACCGCAAGACTTTTTTGACAACCTGATATTTGGGAAATCGTATGCTAATTAAAATATGTTCAAATTTAAGGAAAATTGTCAATATGACACGATGTTCGATGTTCCAAATACCCAACTTGAGCAGCGGGTCCACTGGTACACCGCAACGCTCGCCTCAACTGCCGATTACAGCGAGTGTTTCACGAGTGTAAAGTACACGTTCAATCAACTATCCACCCTCTTATGCCGAATCGAAGCACTCCTAAACTCTTGACCCATTTCTCCCATGCTTGAGAACCTATCGGATTCATTGGCATTGACATTTCTTTGTCTCCGAAGATCACCTGCCTCCCACCGAATGGAGCTTGCGACGAATGGACCACGTTCACCCTGGCACTGACGGTTGGATACGCGTCGTCGAGTTTCGGACTTTGCGTGAGTCCATTCGACGGGTTCCTCATGCTGCATTGACCGAAAAGCCTCCCTGAAGCATATACATTGTGCAATGAATTGCAGAATGTGTGCATGAGAGCGGGCCCCGGGGTTACACCCAGGAACGCGCCTTTCTCAGGAAACTCGCGTCCAACAGGTCCAGTATCAATTCCCTTACGTCCTTCTTTCGCCAACCACAATTCCACTCCTCGACCACCGTTCACTCCGAGGTACGGGATACAGTCAACCAGACCAGCTCTGAAAATGGAATTTAATCTATCGGCAAGTAACCACGCGAGTGACACCGGTCTGGCCGAATACTCATCACAGGAGGATAAGTCGAACCAGACTGGGGCCGAGTTGGCACATTTGGACGAGCGGCAGGTAAATTTTATGACGAACGCCTCTCTAGCGTACCGTATATAGAATATGGTGCGGGAGATTGAGCAAGGCTTCAGTTCAGGGGGAAAAAAATTAAGCCATATATGGCTTTCTATGCTTTTAGAGCTTTTTAGAGCTTGCCATATATGGCTTTCTATTCAATTTCTTTTGTCATTCTAACATAGAAATTTCTCTTAAAGAGTGTATAAGCGGAAAGAACAGTAGAGCAAATTAAATTTTAAATTCCGCAAAATTCACTTTCTTTCATCTGCTTCAGACGCTTGCACAAAACTGATTGAAATTTGCGAAAGGCAACACAAAAAATCTATGAACATCCAAATCCAACAGAAAATAGTGCAAAGAGAATAACTGATAACAAACGGTAAACGTAAGTACCGTTTTACAGAAAAAAAAAAAAATTATTAAAAGTGAGAAGCCATATATGGCTTTGTATGCGGTAGAGGGCTAAGGTACCTGCTGGTTGCACTAACTTACCAAAACCTTATTTGGTGCAATCTGCGGCAGGTAGTATCGAGGCTAGACAACAATTGACTGGTTTATTCTTCGAATCCGTAGGCAACAAGACACCCGTCCCTTTTTATGTACTCCCCGGGATAAATTCGTTTCACGGGATTATTGGCGACGAAACTTTGAAGGAAATAAACGCGGTAATAGATAAGAAGCGCGATCTGCTAACGATAGAACCGGGGGTGAGTATTCCTTTGCTCGCTAAGAAATCAAAATCCTTGCATTTGCTGCTTGACAATACGCACTCTGAGGAGGTTCGGAAAGCACTTGGTCTTGATGAGTTCACGGATATTTTTCGACCCCTCGTCCCTTGTAGAACTGTTTAAAAACAACAGTAAGGGACGAAATCCGCACCACCACTCAAGAGCCCGTGTACTCGAAAATTTACCCTTACCCTGCGCACATGCGGGAGGAAGTAGAGCGACGGGTGGCAGAATTGGAAAGTGAAGGTATAATAAGACCATTGAAATGCCCATACAACTCACCGATTTGTGTAGTACTGAAGAAGGCTAAACCAAACGGCGAGAAACACTATCGCATGGTGATTGATTTCAAGCACCTTAATGCGGTAACCATACCAGACAAATACCCTATACCGGCCATTACTTCGGCTTTAGCCAGTCTATGCAAAGCAATGTATTTTACAACACTTGACTTGACCTCGGGGTTGCACCAAGTGCTGATGAAAGAAACTGACATGTCCAAAACGGCTTTCTCAACCTTGAACGGCAAGTACGAATTCACGGGAATGCCTTTCGGCTTGCGAAACGCCCCTGCCATTTTCCAGCGCATGATCGACGATGTGCTTAGGCCTTATATCGGGGAAACATTCTATGTGTACGTAGATGATATAATCGTTTTCAGTGATAGTTATGACAGTCATTGGGGTCATCTACGTAATATTTTCGAAACGCTTCGTCGACTTAAGAGTTAACCTCGAGAAAACACACTTTTTGTCCACCCAGGTCGAGTTCTTAGGTTATATTGTGGCTGCTGATGGCATAATACCAGACGTAAAAAACTTTCCTCAAGGCCTTAGGCATCGAAGTCTATTATGCGCCAACACAGAAAAGCGAGGTGAACGGTCAGATCGAATGATTCTATTCAACATTCTTGGAGATCTACCGTTGCCTCAAACAGGAGCACTAGTCGTTCACAGTCGAGAAACTATTGCAATCTCAGTTGATAGATACAATAATTCTATTCATTCAATCACGCAGCGTAGACCGGTAGATATACTTTTTAATCGTTCTACATCCACCGATCTACAAAAAATGGTGGAGCTTATGCAAAAAAAACATGAGGATATACGAGGACTTCTATTGCGTAAGCAGGAAATCTCCAACAGCGGTAAAAATAAGAACAGATCAAGACCGGTGACATACGAAGACGGACAGGAAATATTTGTGATAAATAAACAAATTAAAAGTAAGGACAAGAAGCGTTTTAGTAAAGAGACTGTTTGCAAGATAGGCAAGTAACGGTAAGAACACAAATCCCATGTGAAGAATTGAGGTCGTTCGTCTCATCTCTTTACCATAGCAAGATAATATTTTTTTTTCCCAAAGACTTTCCACACGTCTTAATTTAAATCAAATTCGTCTCTCACATAACAAGCCGATCGAAGGATTCCGTGTCCTTACCAGACTCATTATCCCACATTCTGAAGATCAAAACGTTTGCTTGCCACCTCTATGTAATTTTAAGCAAAAAATGTTAATATTAAGAAAAAATAATTGTATCATGACACGTATTGTATTTCACCACTAGCGAAGCACTGCTTATTTTACTTTGGATGGATCACGTCGGGCCAAACGGCCCACATCTTCAAATACGACGGTTGTTACACTAAGGCAAGGCAGCGGCTGGAGAGTGGATGAGTTTTTCAACCTTATTAATTTGGTGAAGTTGGATGAGATAGAGGCAGCTATCGAGGGAACATGGGCGGAAGCACGCGAATTAAGCGCGGGCCAAAACCGGATTTTGGCCCTGCACCATCTCGAACAAGCTCAGCAGATGCTCTCCAAGTTGACAAAGAACAGGATCTGCCTGAAAGTGGATTGCGGGATCAGATTGGAACGCGATCTTAGACATGAGGGACACACCCATAGAGAACAGCAACCAGCAATATCAAATCAACGACAAACTCTTCGAAGCATCGAAGAAATCGTTGGAAAAACTAAACGCAATGATTGAGACTGTCAACAGCATCGACAACAACGGCCAGGCTGCCACAGTGACTCTACATAAGGCAATGTTGACAGAGAACCAAGTCGGCGAGCTGAGCAGAGACTGTCAATTTGCTAAAGCCGGCCTGGTAAACAGCAATTTACTGGAATGAGCAATTTAAAAGAAATGGTCTCATTGCCCTACCAGAGCGCCGTAGAGGCTGAATTTGCCAGACCTATAATCGTAACAAATTACCTTTACCTAAGGTCATTGCCAAGGAGTACCAGATGTTGGTCATCCGACCTTTGATCTCCGCGAACAAACAGATAGACCTCGATTATGGAACATTTTTGGTGGCCCCAGATGAAACCTTCGCCATAACAAAAAAATTGCCTAACGATAGACAACACTAGCGTTTGCGCAGAGGAACACCTGCCCCGTTAAATGAAGCTGCATTCCCAGAATATTGAAAGGAGGTAACGCAGAATGCCACTATGTGGCGTCCAATCTTCGGGTCGTCGAGCTCTTAGAAAACCGGACACTATTTTTAACCAACTATAACGGATCAGTTACAACCAAGGGATTAACACACAATCTTGACGGAACATTCCTTGTACAATTTTCAAACGAGTCGGTGGCGGTAAATAACAGAACTTTCCACAGCCGTTCACAAGCACATTTAGTGATAATGCCTTCGGTCATCACAAGTCAGTCTAACAAGGGATATCATCTGAATCTGGAGCTCGTTCACAACCTCAGCGTACGGAACCAGGACCTGTTACACACAATGCGAGTTCCTACCGACCAGAAAACCAGCTGATGTGAGGGACGCAGATGCTTAAGGGGGAGGAGTTAACACCAGCTAATGCCGAACACCCCCTCTTCGCATTACCCCGTTCGGACACCGCCGGCCTCTGCCCTCAGCAGCGGTACAGCGACTTCCACGCCACTCTCACTTCCCTTCCAACCTCTCGCCAGCCTGCCAAACTCCGGCCAAGTCAACAACCCGGATCAAGTTACCGGTCCAACTCCGGCTCTTTGCAAGCGTCAGCTATTGCAATATAGTTGACATTCTGCTGACACGCTCGAGCTTGAGAATGCGGAGTTGACACCGGAAACCGATCCGCCGATTCAGCAACAGCAACGCGAAAACTGCTGATATTGTTGCAGTTGCTGTGGCCGCTCTGCCGCTGCGATGTCGACGTCATGGCGGAATGAAATGATAAGAACCCTTGGCCGACGACTGGGCCAGCAGTCGCAGTTCGCACAAACAATTTACCGGTTGTCAATATAAAGTATCCAAATAACTTGAATAAAGAATTATCTTCTTTTTTGTTCACTAAAACATTGTGAGTATGCAATGAGGCTCGCCCGCGCCTAGATATTCCTTCTAGCAGCGGCGAGTTATCTTAACTTACGTGTGCATACCATACATACATATAATATCAAACCAATTTGTATTTGCATCCAGACAAACAGATTTATGTTCGATTATACGTAGTATAATTTTGTTTCATTCATTGAAACGTCTAGGTGTTACAATGGATAGTACTTGTATTAGAACGCGTTGAAACACTCTGCTTCTTCATCATGTTTTTTGTTTGTATGAAAATTCGCACTATTATGGGAGTACGGGGTCTTTTACAGTCGGCTAGCTCGGGCGTGGCAGTCCAAAATATTACCTGGCAATGCATTTATGCTGTCGCTAGGAACCTCCGTACGACAATTGGTGATCCTTGGGGCGTGGCATCGAAAAAAAAAAGATTCTTGTATTGACTGATTATTTGACACCAAGCTCGATCTTGTAGCTCTTACCATCTCTGAAATCTGTTTGTTCATACGGACAGACAGACGGTCAGACGGACATGGCTATATCGATTCGGCTTGTAATGCTGATCAAGAATATATACACTTTGTGGGGTCTGCCACGCCTCCTTTTGCATGTTACATACTTTGCATAAACCCAATATACTCTTGAAGAGAGTAGAAAAACTACAGAAAGTAAATATGCTGCTGGGAGCAGACTCTTTCTCCGACTTTCTAAGACTGAACAAATTAAATTGGTGAAGAGTGGGCTGCTGCTACAATGGAAGTTGTTCAGTTATGTGTCATCTGGGCAGTGCAAGAAGTTGAAAACCAAAATCTCAGAATGTTACTTAGTTATGTAACAGAGACAAGATGTTCGACTTGAGGCCAGTGTATATCAATACTGTGATGTTGAAGCTGTCCAAGAGACAAATATTTCGGCTAATTATTGACCATAGGACATTGATTGCTAACAAATCTTTAGGATCAGCGTTCGTAAATTGTCAACAGGACAGGAACTTGGAAATCAAGGTTATGTATTCGACTTTTATGAACAACTATCACCTCACAATAATTTGTAGTAAGTAAGGCGAGTTGTAGTTTGTAAGATAATTTGTAGCATGTAAGACGATTTGTAGTTTGTAAGATAATTTGTAGCAAGTAGGACACTTTGTAGTATGTAGGAAAACATTGAATTATATCGTTAAGTTATCCAATAGGGCGGTATTTTACTTATCGGTAGGAGTCAGGCCGGCGACGCCTTCTGTATAGAGCGCGGGGAGTGATCAGATACAACTCTGCACAAAAGCCGTGGTGAAGAGAGAGTTTTCGTGGTGGAATCGTATCGCGGCAGCTTGCGCGCTGAGCGACAGAGAGCGTCGCGCCACTTTGCGATCAAAGCCAGACAAAAGCAGACGCGTGCGCGTAATTCAAGCAGAATGAAGAGTCAGTAGGCAACCGTTAGGTCAAGGCGACGTTAGGATTCACCGTTAGGCAAAAAAACAAAAAACGTGAATAATTGAAATGAAAGCGAAGAATGAGTTTTGGTTTGTGGTGGTTTTGGTAAGTGGTGCGCCATACTTTCGCCTTTTCGCTGAGATCGACAGTAGACTCTGGGGCCCTGGAGTCCCTGATCCGATCTTGCAACGGCCTGCTTGTTCGCCTCACTCATCCGAAATCGGTGGCTCGCGAAGCTTAACGGACAATCCGCTATCCGGTCTCGCATCCCGGGTTTCCTCCTGGTCGGCGCCTTTTCTCCCAACCCATGGCGACCCGCTGACAACAACAGCGGACCCGCTATTCAGCCTTACGTCGCACCCTTCTACCCAATCCGACGACTCGCCGAGAACAACGACTCCCTGATGGATTTCCGCGCCTCCCAAACTCCCTCCTCGTCTTATCGGTACAGTTTCGAAATTCACCACGACCAGTGATACTCCTTCAACAGCGTCTGCACAAACTTCACAAATTTCTTGTGAGATTCGAGCCCTAGATAGACTGAGATCTATACCTCGGCCCAGACGCTAAATTACAATACAGAAATACCAATAGGACCATATAACGTAACAATTCTAGAGTATTAGAAGAAAGAAAAAATACGAAACATTTTCAATGATGCTGATTCGACATAAAATGCTTGGCACGAGGTGGATACCAAGCTTAGATACTTTTTAGTATTATTTGGATAGTATCTTCGCCAAAATAAGTTCTACCAATCAAAAAACGTTGTTAGATGCTTTTGCTTGTATTTTAACTCAAAAACAATCGTTGGCCTGATGCCGAATCGAGAATACGGCTTTCTGGAAAAAATCTTACTTTATTGTATACGTTTTTTCGCTACATTAATAGCAACATTTATAACCAATCGAGTTACAGGCATCCAAAAGATGGCCAATGCTGTATCGTGAAGCCAGTGAGCCACTTTTCATCTGTCCGTCTGTCTGCCCCAATGAACAAACAGATTTCACAGATGGTAAGAGCTACAATTCCGACCTTGGTCTCAATCGACTACATATTTAGTCAGTCAATCCAATCGAAAAAAAACGGTGTTTTCAGCGAATATTTCAGTAACTATGACACCTAGGATCACCAATTTTAATACGGAAGCTCCACGAGACAGCATTAATGCATAGAAACGTAGAAACATTAAGAATTGAACGCAGTATCAATGCATGGACAGAAACATACTAGCATATGTTCGATTGTTTTCGCTGCCTGTGTGGCGGCAGCGCTGCCCCCAGACCTCGGGCTGTGCCGACCAATGCTATACACACATACATACATATGTGAATACCTACATATAATGTCAAATATATTTGTATGTGCATACAAACAAACAGATGTCTGTTTGATTATACTTGGTTTTTTTCGTTTCAATGTGTTTTAATGCAAGTACTATCCATTGTTATAACTGAATACCGATTTAAATAATATAATCGGTAACAAGTAAGAAAGGCTACAGTCGATCGAGCCGACTGTAAAAGACCCCGTACTCCCATGGTAGTCCGCAATTGTATTCAATTTGAATTCAAATTTTCGAATGAAATTTAAAAATTTTAATTTTATATGTACATTTAGAATTGAAATTTAAAAAAAAAATAAATTAACAATTCGCATTGCCGCAACTCTATCAGTTGCACCGCGCGCCACTTTTAAGAATTCTCCGATAATCAGCATTTATATATTATTCATACAAACCCACATTCTGTTGAAACTATATGTATGCATATACGGATGTATGCATGTATGTATGCATGTGTGTATTCGGCGCGGCCAGCGTCTGACGGCAGCACTGTCGCCACACAAGCATCGAGAACGTTCGAGCATGTGTTTGTATGTTTCTGTCTCGCTCTCGCGCGTAATTGATATTGTAGTTAAATAACAAACTTTTTTAAGTTTGTATGATTCAATGAGGAAGGAACACTTCAATGAGATTTCTTAACTGCATTGTAAATATAAGTACAGTGAGTTTTTTGTTGAAGCGAGTTCATTCGATTAATGTTTGGATTAGTTTATATTAAGAAAGAATGTTGACTTTGTTAGAATGAGTATTTTTATTTTTGTATTTTAAGTATATTATGGGCAGAAACATTAGGGAACTTTGACCTTACATTTTTAGGCAGCCTGTTGACTGTTCAAACATTTATTTCAACGCCAAGAGGAATACTCATTGTAGTCGTCATTAAAGCTGTCAAAGCTATCAAGGGATTTAAGGCGATTCCTTCATGGAGGCCGGAAAGTTGAGTCATAAGCATAGATTGATTGTATGAGGAATCATTATGAATTGTTGGTATAAGTTATAAGATGGAATTATTGAATTGTCTAGTAGTGTAAGTGAATCTCTTATATTTTAGCTAGCGAGTAAGTTATTTGTATTCCTGTCGCCTGTCGCGAGCGGCAGGCCTCTTCGTATTTGGTTATTATTATAACCGCACTCACGCTGCCAAACCTTTCTTTAATTGCCAAATCCCGAAATAAATTGTATATTTTTTGAAATTACCATTTGTTTCTATTTAGTTTGTTTCGATTTTTAGGATCAGAATTGAAATATGTATAACCCTATAAAGTATACAGACATACATATACATATGTATATATAAACTTTACCATCGTTAACAGCCGAGTGGATATAGTATTGGCCGTCTGTCCGTCCATCCACATGAGTAACTGAATTTTCGATACTAAAGGAGATAGTCACCAAATTTGAAAGGAAAGCCAGGAAGATCAAGTTTTTAATTGTTGCCACGCCCCCTGCTTCCCCCGCAAATTGTAAAAACATATTTTCATAACTCAATAACGTGGAAAATATTACCTTTAAATATTATGATTGTTTCGTACACAGCCTACGGCTCCCATAGGACGATTCGGTCAAAAAGACATATTTACAGTATTACTTGAAAAAATTCGCACTTGAAGGAGTGCGGGGTCTTTTACAGTCGGCACGCTTGACTACAGCGTTTCTTACTTGTTAATTATAAAAAACCAAAGGTGCTGCAAAGATTTTATATTTTTCGTTTACAGGAACAAAACATGACGGGCTACGTTTATTTTACTTACGTGAAATATTAGGCCAGGTGCTGGAGTAAGACGACGCACATGTACGTACGACAAAATGTCCAGCAAGTGTCCTTCACGGCTTGCAGCAAAACAAAGTCTACAACAAAAGTCAAAATTCATTTTTCAAGTCGTAATTTAGTACACAAAGTAACTTACCGCCCTGCTGCAAATAATGTACCATTGGCACTACCAAAAGTACTGACAGTGACACTTAGGGGCATGAGCCAAGCAAGGACTCCTAAAATTCGATTCCCAAAGGTGATAGCAACAGCGTCAGATTCAATCATTTCTTGCTCTGACATAGCAGCTAAATATGAGATATTGATGAGAGCATAGCACAAAGTAACGAGGGGTATACCAATCATTATAGAGCGTGGCAAATTTTTGCTCGGATTTTTAATTTCCTCTGTAACATAGTTGAGGTTATTCCAACCATCGTAGGCCCAAAGACCAGTGTAAAATGCAGTCGCAATAGCTCCAATATTTGGCATTGGTCCATTAAATGCATTGGATAGGTGCTGCGTGTTTCCTTGAAATAGCTTCCAAGCACCGCCGCAAATTACAATTAAAACTGCTACAAGTTTGGCTGCTGTAAATATGTTTTGCACCGCCATTCCCAATTTGACGCTATAGCAATTGACGAACAAAATCATCACTGATTTAAGCAACAAGAGGAATAAATTATATATTTCACTGAAACTAACTGAAATAAGCATACCGATAGCTAACAACGCAACCATTTTTACGACTCCCTTTGGTGGATCACATTCCGTTACGAATGCTTCCACAGCATATTGTGCAAATGATAAGCATATTATAGCCATTTGAGAAGGTTTTAAAACTAATGTCGATACCCACGAAAAGAGAAATGCTGGTGCTGGTCCATAGGCGTCCATAAAGTATGCCCATTCCGCTCCAGACGAGGTATTCATTGTGCCAAGTTCAGCGTATGCCAAAGCTCCTATAAAATAAAAATGATTTTTATTAAAATATCTACAATATCAAAGGGTAACAAAAGAATGGCAAGTTTGATTTGCGATCTTTACTCCTTAAAGATTAATTTTCACGTTCTTTATTCGAAAAAAAGGAAGAAATAAAATTTGTGTCAGCGACAAAACGAATTTTCCAAAAAGGTAATTATTTTTTCTCAGTATCTTCAACAGTCGTCTAAATGTAGTCAATATATAAGTCGATCGGCTCGTAAATTAATTTTTCCGTCTGTTAATTCACGGGAACGTCTAGGTAAAGAATAAACAAACAAAAAAGTACAGTCGAGCACACCCGACTCTATAATACTCTGTATTTTTCCGAATAAATTATTAACATATTGTACCGAGGTTTTCCTGATTGTTTTAAATTTCCCGCACAACTAAAAATATCGCAAAGCACGATCGATTACTAAAGGCGTATCGATAAGCGGACCTAAAGCACCACAGCTGCATTATGAAGAAGAAGAATTTTAACTTTAACCTACACATTGTGTAAAATTTTAGAGAAGAAGGTGAATATAAAAAACAAGAAAGAAAAGTATAGTCGGGCACGCCCAACCGTATAATGGGTTAGATTGGGTAAAGCCAGACGCCCTTCAAGAGAGCAGTGCATAGGCCACTTGTGGGCACTAGTAATCCGGTCGCGGAGGATTCAGGCACTTAAAATCTATCAGGATGCAATGCAAACAAAGGCAAACGGGTCTCCGGGCTCCCTTTTGGAGGCATTCTTGAGTGAGTGTAGTATTTGTGCTCCTAGACACTTTAACCTAGTGCGGGCTAAGGCGGGGCAGTGGCATAGGAGTTGTTCTAGTGTTCCGTCGGTATCTGGTTCTTTACATTACCTGCAATTCGCGTCGTCGACTGTGCCTCGTTTGACTGTGTGCGCAGCTGAAAGACAGTGACTAGACTAGTGAGTATACCCACCAACAGCCTGCAAACAGCCGACAGCTCTGCGGCCACATATGAAGCGAAAATGTTTATAATATATCAACTCGTCGTGTAACGGAGGGAACGGCCAGCGTTGTCGGGAATTGCCGCATTGACTTTGCGCTTAAATATAAACTTTGTTATGAATAGTTTGATATAATTCTTGAAACGAATTATAAATTACAATTCTGCAGAATAGGAACAAATGCATTAAAAAATATATGGAGCCACGGCCAAAAACACTTATATTTTTACCAAGTGAATGTATTATGTCTGTGTTTGTAATAACACGTGACATTTTCCGGCTATGATTAAGTCTACTAGCCCTCCTTCTCAATTTAAAGTTGCACAGAATTAATTACTTGTTGCTGTTTTTAAATTTTAGTCCCTATTTTTGTGCACCATAAATTACATGTAGGCGTGCAATCACACAGTGATACGTAACGCCTTTCAAAATAAAAAATTAAAAACATAAATTTAAAAAAATTAGGTTTATTTAAAAATAATTATAGATATAAATTATATTATCATTGAAAATTGTACACAAACACTATAGATTTAACAAAACAATAACAAGACGACACAGAGGCTTCGCTGGGCAAATTTGACCTTGTAGAACAAGACGTTGATGAGATTGCAGGCACATCCGCAAATTTCCGCAAGTAAATTTAACACTTTTATTATCTTAAAACACAGATAAATAATGTGAAATAGAAAACTTTTTGGGGAAAAGGGGGGAACACAACTAAAAGTTTAGGTAAACATAAAAAACATGCACAAAAACGGTACAAATATAAAGGATTCTTAATACATTAATTATGCTGGAGTTTCAAGAAACAATTTAATATTATTAATTTTCGGTAAAAAGTAAATACCTTGAACTTCAAAATCCATTTTAAATAATTAATTTATGTCCACTAAATAAATTACCAGAAAAATTGAAAGTTGACTCTTCTACAGATTACTGTCATTAAGCGTGCAGCTGTGCGGAAAATATGAACACTTGTTCAAGTTTTTAGTTCTATTTAGGAAAGAACCGTTAGAAATTCAGCAAAAACCGGTTTGCACTGGTTAAGAATGGACATTTGTGAGATAAATAGTGTTCATTTTTTTTCAATATCTTGTGATGACTTTTTCTAATTTTGGCCTAAGGGCGGAACCACTGTGCTGTGATTTTTTTTACAAGGTGTGTCTGCTTTTTGGTTATTGCGCCCTTTACCGACCCCGCAAATTTTAACAACTGCTGTGTCCCCACGAAAAACCAGGCTCAATATTTGTAATCGTATTCAAATACTAATTTCTAACTAGAAAGAATGCTATAGTCGCCTCGCGACTTTAGGATACCCGTTACTCAGTATCAATTTGTTATTAACAATGGTGATGGATATAATAACTTGGCAAACACAGAACATTTTCATACAAATTCATGTTTAGAGCATATTTTCGACCGATCGTTTCTATGGGAGCTATACGATATAGTAGTCCGATTTGGATCAAACTTCGTCAGTATATATATATTATTGGCAGATGTATTATGTGTGAGTTTGATTAATATAGCTTAGATAACGCAAAAGTTTTTCATATTAATTCATATTTGGAGCGTATTTTTGACCGATCGGCCCTACGATATAGTTGTCCGATTTGGATCTAACTTAATCATTACATGTACTTTATAGACATGTACTTTCCCTGTAATTTTTGTTCAGATAGCATAGCTAACAAAAGTTTTCTATACTAAAACATTCTACTTGTACCTGTACATTTACCTTTATATGCAAATAAAACGCCCTAAAGTGGGCGTGTCAAAAACAAAAACAAACGTGTACTGCTTGGGTATTGTACCTTTCATTTGCGGCCCCTATCATCTTTCTAGCTCTTATAGTCTCTGAGATCCTTTTGTTCATACAGACGGACGGACGGACGGACGGACGGACGGACGGGCAGACAGATGGACATGGCTATAACGACTCGTCTATTGATGCTGATCATATTTTGACTGCCACGCCCACCTTTTGCCACAATTGATAAAATAGTTTTCAAACTTCAATGCCGTTTTTAGCAAACTTGTTCGTATCGTACAGTATTGTAGTTTATAATACGTGTGGAGATTAACTATATTAAACTATCCTGAAAGGCGCATTAAAATCGGACTATAAACAAGAAAACTAGAAGCGTTACAATATTGATAATTGAACGCAATATCAACCCATTGGTGCAAGCGAGATATAAACACACAAGCACATGTTCGAACGTTTTTGCTGCTTGTGTGTCGGCAGCGCTGCCCGAGCCGAATACACACATACATATATGTATCATACATTGCCAAACGTATATGCATTCGCATACAAACAAACAAACAGATGAATGTTTGATTATGCTTTGATTGTTTTTGTTTCAACGTGTTTTAATGCAAGTAATTCACATTGTAATATCTCGATACCGATTTTAATAATTTAATCGGGACAAATGCAGAGAGTATTATACGGTCGGGAGCGAACGAGTGCACTTTTCTTTCTTGTTTTACTTCTTTTCGTTTGAGTATTTCATGAAAAGATATTTTTTTACCGTCTCATATTTTTACCTAATCATGTTTTTACTTACACACGTAAACCGCATTACATTTTTACTGAAAAAAAACACTCTCGTGAAGTACAAGTAAAATTTTACTCGAGTATTTGCATTTTTTTTTACTTGATCGTTTTGTGCGTGTGTCGTCATGGGCCGATCTTTTGTTTTGGACTTGATAAATGTAATGGAATTAATAAATAATAGTTTAAGTAAGAAGTAAAGCATATTGCATTTGTAAATTGTTTTCATCAACATTTATTTATTTTGTACTAATTTGTAGATTTAAATATTCAACTTATTTAAAATCGAGGTGAGGAATAGATTACAGGTTGATTATGGTACACCTGATTTATTATTTACTGCTTGAATATTCTTAGACACAATTTTTCATGAAGTAACCTTTTATTTAAAAAAATTAACTCTCAAAATGCACATTGTAAAAATGTTGGTTATTTGGTTTTTTGGGCAAACCCCGAAAACTGTAATTTGCTACCTGTTGTTACATGCTCTAATGCCAAAATCTCTTTATCATTTTACGCGCGCTGTTCAATTTCACATATATTATTTCATATTATGTGTAAGTATTTTTCATACTCTGTATTTCACTGCATATTCATTTTTTGATGCTTTAAAAAATGAAGCGCACAAGCGATACACATTTCAAATAGAGTATTGACGGTACTCATAATTTCGGGTACAAGTAAAAAAATACTCGAGTAATTTCGCTTCAAGTAAAAAAAAATATTCGAGTAAAGAAATTCCTGATCACATTTTTACTGTAAATTTTTGTGTATGAGTAAGACCGTCACCGCATTTTCTGTGTGTATGACTCGAGTACAAAAGACCACCACCCGTGCAGCTCTCTGCTCCGTACCAAAAATCCTAGGTGCCATAGTTACTGAGATATTTGCGAAAACACCGATTTTTCCCGAGGTGTCTTATTGTGGGAGAATGGGGTGTGGCATAGAAAAAAAGAAGATTCTTGTATTGACTGACTAAATATGTGATCGTTTGACACCAAGCTCGAACTTGTAGCTCTTACTATCTCTGAAATCTGTTTGTTCATACGGACAGACAGACGGTGATGCTGATCAAGAATATATATACTTTCTGGGGTCTGCCACGCCTCCTTCTGCCTGTTACATACTTTTGCACAAACCCAATATACTCTTTCAGAGAGTATAAAAAAGCTTCTGTATTTACTCAGAGTATCTATCGGTCAGAAAAGCCCAACTATACTTTGTGTTTTCCGTATAAGTATTTCATTGGAATTGTTACTTACCCAATAGTGAAAGCAAGCCACAGGCAAGCCAGATTATAAGGCTCACCCCAACGGAACCAGTGCGAATAAGTAAGCCGGAGGGTGACACGAATATTCCAGACCCTAAGGAAGAAACAGTTTATCAAAACACTTCCAAACATGTTTAAGACATTTTCTTACAATGTATTGTTACTAACCATAGAAAAACCTCAAGACTTTAAACGCAAACTGTTGTCTACTCATGTACTCCTAGCAGTGTTTGCCGAATCAGCTATTTTGCAGCTAGAAATAGCTACTTTTTAAGGCCGATTGGACTCGAACCTGCGACCTATGTATGCCCTGCAATGAACCACAACGCTCCTAGTTGTACCACGCCGCGTTTAAGAGAATGTTAGATTTTCTTACATGTATTTCTCTAAAAATTAATTGTTTTTGGATAATAATAAACCGTGCATTAAAATTCGGAGTTGATTTTTGAATATGGTTGTATTTAATTAAAATACAAATTTAAACAAGTAGTAAATGGCGCCGTACTCACAGTAGTGCACATTTGTATTTAATTTAAATTAAAACATAAAATGAAACAAGAAAGAAAAGTACAGTCGAGCGCGCCCGACCGTATAATACTCTCTGCATTTGTCCCGATTAAATTATTAAAATCGGTATCGAGATATTACAATGTGAATTACTTGCATTAAAACACGTTGAAACAAAAACAATCTAAGCATAATCAAACACACATCTGTTTGTATTCGAATACACATACGTTTGGCAATATGTATATGATGCAAATATGTATGTATGTATGTGTGTGTGCATTCGGCGCAGCCAGCGACCGCGGGCAGCGCTGCCGACACACAGGCAGCGAAAACGTTCGAACATGTGCTTGTGTGTTTCTATCTCGCTTGCACCTATGGGTTGATATTGCGTTCAATTATCAATATTGTAACGCTTCTAGTTTTCTTGTTTATTGTCCGTTTTTAATGCGCCTTTCAGTTTAGTTTAATATAGTTAGTCTCCACACGAACTATATAATTTCAATACTGTACGATACGAACAAGTTCGCCAAACCCGGCATTGAAGGTTCCAGCCTTTTTTATCAAATGTGGGAAAAGTGGGCGTGGCAGTCCAAAATTTTAAATGGCAATGCAACTATGCCGTCGCTACGAACCTCACGTTCCAGAATTGGTGATCCTAGGTGCCATAGTTACTGAGATATCTGCCGAAAACACCAATTTTTCCCGAGGTGTGTCCAGTTTTTTGCTTTTTGTGGGCGAATGGGGCGTGGCATCGAAATAAAAAAAGATTCTTGTATTGACTGACTAAATATCTGATCGTTTGACACCAGGCTCGAACTTGTAGCTCTTACCATCTCTGAAATCTGTTTGTTCATACGGACAGACAGACAGACAGACGGACAGACAGACGGACAGACGGACAGACGGACAGACGGACAGACGGACATGGCTATATCGACTCGGCTTGTGATGCTGATCAAGAATATATATACTTTATGGGGTCTGCCACGCCTCCTTCTGCCTGTTACATACTTTTGCACAAACCCAATATACTCTTGCAGAGAGTATAATTAAAAAAATTAAAATTCTATATTTAGATTTTTAATTGAAATTTGAAAAAGTAAACTAACAATTTTCATTGTCAGCATTCGAAGCTGCGACGAAGGTTCCAGAATGCGCCGCAACCCTACCAGTTGCACCTCGCCCCACTATATAAAAGAATCCGATTATCTGCGTTTACATGTAATAATTTTTTGTTATTCGCTCGATAAATATCGCGGCTTATATAGGTTAACATAGAGTTATCTCTTTTCTTTCAACCACATGCACATAAATTATAATTATTGAACAGACAAATTATAATTATTGAAGACAGACATTTATTCTAAATTAGGTTGTTCTAGCTCTTGTAGTTTAAAAGATCCAGGCGTTCATACGGACAGACAGACGGACATTCAAAAATATGCATACTTTAGAAATTTTAGAAAAAATTAAACAATAACTATTGCCACAAGATACATTCACTCACCTATCATAGTTCCGACAATTAAAGCCACCCCACTGAAGAGGCCCAGCCTACAAAGAAACAATGAGATTAAATAATATTAAGTCAAGCAATATTTGTGTGTAAATTTTTTATGTACACATTTCAAGTATGCGTTTTTCTCATATTTTCAAACAATGAATAAAAATTATATAAGTAACATTTCATTCCACTCAGGCAAACTATGTGATTAATAATTAATTTAAACATCTACGTTTTGCCAGTCTATCTATAACAAAATTTGCACATTTCGACTTGATTATTGAAAATAGCAATGCACTCATGTAATTGTTTAACATTACATTATCATGTGTTTGTGTGTACATAACAGAATTTGGTACGCATGTTAACTAACAGAATTATGCTATTTGATTTAGTCGCAAATAAACGTTTGAACAGAACACATCGGCTTTCGTTGTTCGTCTTCTCGCCTCAACAGGTTATGGGCCTAGATCACGAGGATCTGGAGTTTTTGCGTTTTTGTAAATGGTAGTTGTTGGATCATGATAATAGTTAGAACAAGGAGAAAAAATGAATTGTTAGGATAAGCTTTAATTACTGAGATTATTGAATTGTCCAGTAATATACGCATAAAAACTCTTATACTTAAGCTAGCATGTAAGTTTGATTTGTATTCGGCAATGCAGCTGTCGCGAGCGGCAGGTCAGTCGTTATCTTCGTCTCGCAATAGCCACACACACGCTGCCAAGCCTTTCCGCGATTGCTAAGTTTCACAATAAATTGTAACGTTTAAGAACTTGCAATTTGTTTTAATTTAATTAGTTCTCGATTTTTCATGGCGCCCGAGCAGGGACTTTCAATCGCGTTCGTTGGTCTTTAAGACATTTCAAGGCTTTGGTTTGCTGTGTGTGTCGGTTTGATTGTTGCTGTTGGATTTCCCCTGGAGCTGTTGACCGTATTGGAATTCTGGATTTGAACAGCCAGGAGTTGAAGGCACCCATCTTGGAGATAATACCCAGAATTGAGCCCAAGAGCGACTCTTCTGTTGATCAGGTGACAGTGCCCAAACGAGTCAGTGCAGGAGAATATAGAAAGTGCAAGCATAGAAGCGGCACAATACACATTTGAAAGTACCTAGAAAAGTACTGCTCCATTTATTGCACATTAGAGACATTGCGTTTCGGCACTGATATATACTTGTGATTTATTGGAAAGCAATTTGAAGCAAAACACACAAATCGAATTAAATAAATATACATAAATAAAACAGAACACTTAACTAGCGCAAATATATTTGTTACATTAATTTCGCATATCAACGTTAGCCGTTCCTCTTTAATTTCGCTATTCGCCAATATCTACATATTTCGGTGGTGGGTTTTTTGACCTTTGTTCTTTGCACATAAGTAAAGCGCAGTTCGCGTTTACATACATACATACAGCTGTTGGATTTGGCTTGCGGTAGTTAGCTTGTACTTTGTTAGTGTTTTACTTCGATTCTGCTTCGCTTTGATTTCGTTTTACTTTGTTTGTGTCAACGCTGCTTACATACAAACGTACAAGCTAGCAAACATACAAACGTACGCTGATAAACGGCAAGCTTTAGTTGTTGTTGGTAGATCGCATCGTTTGTCTACCTGCGCATGCACTGTTGTTGTTTTTTTTAATTGTGCAGTCGAATAAGTCGAATATCGGTAATCAGCTGATTTTTGTTGCGCTGGTGCGTTTGCGTAGATTGGTATTTTGTTGTTGTTGACAACCGTCGGCTCTTATCTACATACGCTTGCGTTTTGTTAATTGCTGTTTTTTCTTTTACATGCGAGAATTTCAGTTAGCCAGCTGATTATCTTGATCATCTGATTTTCTTAAATCATATTGATCGACAACTGTTGTTAATCAAAAGATCTCTTGATCTCTTGATCATAGATCATTTGATTATCTTCGTCAGTCAAGTTTGTTGATCAGCTGATTATTGTCGTATATAGTACACTTACGTGCATTCGAATAGAGTCAAAATTTAATTAGTCAATATGGCACACAAAACAGACCCTAATGACACCGTTCTGGTTGACGCGGAAACTTGCCTTAGTGCTCGTTTAAGTCAATTGTTTGTTAAATTGGAAAAAGTAGAGAGCGACATAGAGCGTCAAAGGAGTTCACTCATTAATAAAATGGTGACTCCAAGCAAATTTGAGATTCAGTGCCGGCTAGACATACTAAATTCATACATTTCCAAAGCTATGGATCTGCAGTCAGAGATCGATGCAATAGATCCTGACAATACCAGTCGTGCAATGCTTGAGGGAACATGTATTTTGGCACGGTCTTCATACATGTCAGCCCTAAGTGTGCATCAGGCAGCAGAAGTCGTCCCTCAGCCTTCTCACCCTTCTCACTTGCCCAAACTAAAGTTGCCCAAATTTAGTGGTAAACACTCGGAATACAGACAATTTATCGGTCTGTTTAATAGCTTGGTAGACTCTGATCGCTCGCTGTCAAATATTGAGAAATTCAACCATTTGATATCGTGCTTATCAGATCAGGCGTTAGGCACCATCAGAGCTTTCCAAGTATCTGATGCGAACTATCCGAAGGCATTAGAAAGTCTAAGTCGTGTATATGACAACAAGTGTCTTATCTTTTTTGACACTCTTGCCCAGTTGTTTGACATTGAGCCGATGTCCAAGCCATCGGCAGTTGGAATTCGAACAATAGTTGACTCGGTATCGGCAATTTTTGGTTCGCTAATGTCCGTTGGAGATGAGCAAGATTTCGCAAATGCAATCTTGATTCATATAGTTATGTCGAAGGTAGATCCTCATACAAAGTCGAAGTATGAGGAACAGCTGGATTACAACACATTGCCGAAATGGGCCGACTGTGCTGCGGCTTTGAACAGGCGATATCAGCATTTGTCTGCTGAAGAAAGTTCAATGTCTAGGATGAAGCAAACATTTGAAATGAAACACGCTAAAAAATCGTCGTTTGCGTGTACAAATGTTGAAAAGGAAGTGGAACCCACATGCCAGTTTTGCAGTGCAAACCATATGATTGAAAATTGTCAAGGGTTTTCAGCACTGCCGGTTGACGATAGATTTAATTTCGTAAAATCTAGTCAACTCTGCATAAACTGCTTGCATTCAGAGCACAGAGTGTCCAACTGCACTGCGTCGAAGTGTAGAGTTTGTTCTCGTCCTCACAACACTCTCCTTCACAAATTCACACCGGTAGAAACATCACAGGCTTCTGCTCATCCTGCCCATGTTGATCATAGTGCTAGCGAAACCGATCAGGTAATCCTGGCAACGGCTGTTGTTAAAGTTCAAGACAGTTTCGGTAAGAATCGAAACGCTAGAGTCTTGTTGGATTCAGGGTCACAGGTGAACTTCATGACGGAAGACCTCGCTGAAGCCTTACGCCTTCAACGCAAAAACAAATGTTTAACCGTCAAGTCGGTTGGACAGTCGAGATTGACTGCAAAAGGCAAAGTCTCGACAATAGTTTCGTCTCGTGTATCGAGACATCAGTTCAGCGCCGAGTTTTGGGTGCTGAAATCGATTTGTAACAGGCAGCCAGATTGTGATCTTCCCATCAATAGGTGGAAGATCCCAGCAAATGTCGAACTGGCTGACCCTGAGTTCCACAAACCCCAGAAAATAGATATACTTCTGGGAGCCGACTCCTTTTTTGAAATGCTTCGTAACGGACAAATTCGATTGGCGAAGGGTGGTCCGTTACTACAAAAGACGTTGTTTGGTTGGGTGGCATCAGGGCGGTGCAAGAAAATGCTTACCAAAAGCCCAATATGTTGCTCAGTGATGCAACATAGAAAAGAAGTTCGTTTTGAAGACAGTGTAGATCGACACTGTAAGGTCGAAGCTGTCCCGGAGAAAAGTGTTTCGGCAAATTATTCTGCGGAGCACATCGTTTGCAAACAAAGCTCTCGGGACAGCGCTCAAAAATTGACGACTGGACACTTTGGTGTCAATTTGTCAGTGACGACTGATCCCAAAGTGCTGGGGTCGTCACAAATTGTCAAAAGACATGTTGTTCCCATGATCTGGGAACTCGAGGATGTATATGTGAGTTTCATGAACGTAAATCTTGACCTTGGTCGCATGTTCATAGATACAGAAGTTCCACCAGGACCACGTAACACTTTTTCACACCAGTGCGTCCTGAGACCTGAAAGCAATTCCACCAAACTTCGAGTAGTAGTGGACGTGTCGTGTAAGAAAACGTCGTCATACTCTCTCAAGGAATTACTGGTGGGACCTGCGATTCAGAGGGATCAAATTGGTTCATTTTGTAGGTTCCGTCTGAACCGAACTGCCCTCACGGCAGATATCAAAACGGGCAATTTTCCATTGGCAAAATGGTTTTTAAACCATTATAACGTATTAGAAGAAGGCGGAAATGAGAAACTTTGGATTTCCAATGATGCCGATTCGACAAAAACGCTTGGCTTAAGGTGGACACCAAGTTTGGATACTTTTCGGTATCAATTGGTTGATAGCTTCGCCAAACTAAGTCCCACCAAGCGAAAAACTTTCCTAGAATCTTTCGCGTATATTTTAGCCCAAATATTCGTGTTGGACCGATGTCGAATCGAGAGTGCGAGTTTCTCGAATGATTCAGAAACCGCACTACATTGTACATATACTTCCCCTTCATTACTTGCAACATTTGTAGCCAATAGAGTTGCAGGCCTCCAAGAGATGGCCAATAATGTATCTTTGAGACATGGACTGACATCATCAAATCCCGCCGATTTGTCGTCAAGAGGGTGTGGCGTTCAGAAACTCGATCAGTTCGTGCGGCTTCGTTGCATGCCTCAAGGGTTTAAAGAATACTCAGTACTCGTTTGCCTATCTAGCTTAGGAAGATTGCAATCGCTGACTATATACAGTCAAAAGTCGGACGATTTTGAAAGACGAACCTCTTTGATGCATCGAGGTATAGAATTGTGCGGTGCCACAGATGTGCTGGTAAAGATAAGAGGACGAGCCCCGCAAAAAGTGTATACAGAGGTGTTCGTGTGTTTTGCATCAAATGCGGTTCATATTGAGTTTACAGCAAGATCCACTAAACCTCTCATTTTAACAGCGTACATCTTATTCGCTCGACGTGGCACGCCAGTCCGGCGATACTTGGAGAAGGAGCCACATTTTCGTGAGGAACCTGGTGAAGGAGTTCCAGGACTCATTTCGAAGGAAGCAAAGCAGGCTTCTGTTCTCCGCGGAAGGAAGATGGAGTGGAGGCTTATCTCAAAGCGGCCCTCTCGTCGGTGGACTGGACATGCGGCAGATCAGCCGGCGGCCGGCGCTAAGGCTGCCAGGGCTACCAAGGGATTGAAGGCGATCCCTTCAAGGTGGCCGGAATGTTGGATCATGATAATAGTTAGAACAAGGAGAAGAAATGAATTGTTAGGATAAGCTTTAATTACTGAGATTATTGAATTGTCCAGTAATATACGCATAAAAACTCTTATACTTAAGCTAGCATGTAAGTTTGATTTGTATTCGGCAATGCAGCTGTCGCGAGCGGCAGGTCAGTCGTTAGGCTGCCAAGCCTTTCCGCGATTGCTAAGTTTCACAATAAATTGTAACGTTTAAGAACTTGCAATTTGTTTTAATTTAATTTAGTTATCGATTTTTCAGTAGTGCTACGAGCCTAGAGACATTTGCGGTTTTAGATATTTGCGATGGTCATTATGCCACGGGTACAATGAATTCTCCTTATCATATCAATAAGTTGGATGAAAAAAATTATGATTCTTGGAGCGTCCAAATGAGAAGCGTGTTGGTGCATTCGGAGCTATGGGAAGTTACGTCGGGGGATTTGGTGGAGACAAATGTCGGAGAAGGCGTTAACTGGAGTGCTTTGTATCGAAAGGCACTAGCGACGATCACATTGAGCGTGAAAGTCACGCAGTTGGGCTACATAAAGAACTGCAATACGACAAATGCAGCGTGGACAAAACTACAAGAGGTCCATCAGCGAAGTGGTCCCGTGCGGAAAGTTTCACTGTACAAGAAGCTGCTTAATCTGCGAATGCCAGAGGGACAAAGCATAACAAGCTACCTGAACCTGTTCATGGATCTGGTGGATAAATTGGCGGGAGTCTCAATAGAAATAAATGATGAGCTCAAGGTCATAATTTTGCTTTCGAGCCTTCCGGAAACATACGATAATTTCGTTTTCGCCATTGTACGAAATTTTATGTATCAAGCTGAAAGAAGAAGGAGAGCAAAAAGGGAATGCAGAAAATAGCGGTAAAAGCCACGTTAACAAAAAGGGAAAAAAGATCGTTTGTTTCAAGTGCGGGAAAGAAGGGCACATTAAAGCAAATTGTCGAAGCAATGTTGAAAGACAACATGAAAATGCTAGCAACGTGCTAAGTATGGTCAACGAGCAAAAACACTTTGGATTGCTTAATGCGCTTACTTCAAACAGTTTTGGTAAGTCCAAATGGTGTTTGGATAGTGGAGCAACAAGCCACATGTGCTGTGATAAACAAATGTTTACCAGCTTGGAAAACCAGGTCACGAACTATGCAAGCAGCCGGCAAGGGCATAGTGGCACTAAACACGAAGGATGGACCATTGACATTAACAAATGTGCTGTTAATACCAGAGCTAACGTGCAACTTCATTTCGGTGAGCCGGGCAGTGAAGAACGATTGCGCCGTGGGATTTACCAGAAAGACGGTGGTGGAGGGAGCAAGATGTCTTCTGGCGCAGTCTGGATTAGATCAGTCTTTGTGGGCTGAAGCAATTAATACGGCAGTATATTTGCGGAATCGAGCACCCACTAGGGCACTGATAGACATGACACCAATGGAAGCGTGGATTGGTAAGAAGCCAAATATCAGTCACCTAAAAGTTTTTGGTTCCATTGCAGTAGCACTGGACAAGGGTCACCGTAGAGGCAAGTTCCAAACCAAGGACAAGGAATACCGTATGGTGGGCTACTCGATACAGGCAAAGGGATTCCGCTTATACGACGCAAAAACTGGTCGTATTATCGAAGGAAGAGATGTTGTGTTTGAAGAGCAGATCAACACACAGCTGGCAAACGGCGAGGCCGTTACATATGATCTGACTTGCGGAGAGCAATCGTCAGATAATCCAAAGAATGACGTATCTGGTGATGAGAGTGGTTTGAGCAATAGTAGGAAGATACTACTGATGATTCCTATGTCAGCGCGTCAGATGACGAACCAAGTATGGACGAGCCATGCGTGCGTATTGCACCTGGCAGGCCAAGGCTAATAAGGACTGGTGCTCCCGGTCGTCCATGAAAGCAATATAATGTACTGCGTGCTATTGTTACTGGAGAGGTAGCTGTACCAGCATCCTATGAGGTAGCAATGGGCAGTACGTAAGCAACAGAGTGACGTGCAGCAATGGACAGCGAGTATGAAGCGCTGATCAGAAATCAAACCTATATATACGACATCATTTTCTTCTGCAAGCGGTGGCAGATGGCCACATCATTCTGAAGTATACTCCGACGGATGAAATGACGGCGGACATTCTAACCAAGAGTCTGTCCAAACAGTAGCATTCAAAACTAACAGAAAAATTGAATTTGAATTGAATTTGTAAGCATGATCGCATTGAGGAAGGGTGTTGAAAATATCAATGCACTCATGTAATTGTTTAACATTATATTATCATGTGTTTGTGGGTACATAACAGAATTTGGTACACATGTTAACTAACAGAATTATGCTATTTGATTTAGTCGCAAATAAACGTTTGAACAGAACACATCGGCTTTCGTTGTTCGTCTTCTCGCTTCAAAAATGATAAAAAGAAAGATAACAATCGCATTTGGATCATTCCAGGGAGCAGAATATGATTGCAAAGCAACATAGAAATTATCATATTTTTATCACCTGCATGCTCAATTGGCGATTGTTTTGTATTTTGTTTTTGTTTCTTAAGCCAATCATATTTTGAGCATATTTGAGCATTTATGAGTCTTTTTTCGATCGCTCATGAGATTAATCATTTTTTAATCATCAAGGGGACTCAAACAAGACTCCTCAAGATGATTTCTGTTAAAACAGTCTTCCAAATGCTTGCTGGGACACCTCGCATGATAGTTATCGCGACTAATCCAGATAAAAACAAGAAAGAATGCTATAGTCGCCTCGCGACTTTAGGATATAGGTTACTCAGTTTCAATTTGTTATTAACAATGATGATGGATATAATAGCTTGGCAAACACAGAACATTTTCATAAAAATTCATGTTTAGAGCATATTTTCGACCGATCATTCCTATGGGAGCGATTGACCGATTTCAACGAAATTTTCACAGAATGAATTTCTAATCGTATCCCATCTGTTGACTAACAACGCAATATGCATGACTGCAAGGGTATTTAATCTTGGGCGAGCCGAAGATAACCATTTTTTCTCGTTTTCATATTGAATTTACATATACATATTATATAAGTTTAAAAACGAAAATTTTTCATACCTTCTCTCGAGGTGAACAGAGTCGTTCTGCGTTGTGCCATTCCTCTCCATCGGCTTCCGCATCCGCCTGGTCCCTGATGAGTCGGTCTTTGTCGCTTCGGGCCCTTCTGGTCCAATAGTCCCAGTGGCACACATTGACCCATTGTGTGTAGCTTTTGTTGGCACATTATTTCCTAAAAAAAAGGATAGGATGTAAGCACACAACAAGAAAGAATGCTATAGTCGCGTCGCGACTTGAGGATACCCGTTACTTAATTGTAATATATTATTAACATTGCGGTATAATATTAATAAAAGTGCAATTAGGACCATTGGGTGTTTGATTAAGAAAGCTTGCTCAACGCAGTTATTTTTCGTTCCTACGGCAGGCGGTGTAGTCGTCCGAAATGAATGAATCTTTGTCAGTACGTTTATATTATTGGCAAAAGTATTCGGTGTGTTTCATTAAGATGGTTAGTCAAGATTTTAATGAAAAATTCTATATAAGTATATATACATAGTTGTCCGATTAGGATCAAACTTAGTCAATATATGAACGCCTTTGAGATGTACATCTTGTGTAAATTTGCACTAATAAAAAATTGTTCATAGTAAAACATGTTATTTTTACCTGTTTTTAGACCCCGATTCTACAAAAGAGTAGAGGGTGTATTAGAGTAGAGGGTCTATTAGGTTTGTCAGAAGCGCAATGTGCGTAACAGGCAGAAGAAGGTGTGGCCGACCCCATAAAGTATATATATTCTTGATCAGCGTCAACAGCCGAGTCGATATAGCGATGTCCGTTTGTCCGTCTGCCTATCTGTCTGTCTGTCCGTCCGTATGAACACCTGGATCTTTTAAACTTCAAGAGCCAGAGCCACCATTTTGAATGAAAGTCCGTCATTTTCGCGAGCAGATCAATTTATTTCAAATTGTTGACATGCACCTTATCGCCCCCGCAATGAGCAAAAAACCAGATACACCTCGGATAATTTGTGCTTTAAGCAAATATCTTAGTAACTATGGCACTTAGGAATACCATTTCTGGTAAGCAGGTTGCTAGAGACAGCCTTAATGCAATGCCATTAAAAATTTTGAGCTGCCACGCCCCCTTTTATCATGTGAGCTAACCAAACTTTTAAGCTTCAATGCCGTTTTTAAGGCATTTATTCATATAGTACAGTGTTGTAATTCAACATTCGTATAGAGACATATGAAATCAAACTATTCTGAAAGAGGCATCAAAATACTACCTTTAACAAAAGAGCAATAATGTTCTAAAATTTGTTATTGAACTGCAATATCGCTTACGCGCGAGAGCGAGACAGAAACATACAAACACATGTTCGAACGTTCTCGATGCTTGTGTGGCGACAGCGCTGTCGGCAGACGCTGGCCGCGCCGAAAACACGCATAGATTCATACATATTTGCATCATATTTTCGCATACAAACAAACAGATGTACATTGTACATATGTTGGATTATGTTTAGATTGTTTTTGTTTCAACGTGCTTTAATGCAAGTAATTCACATTGTAATATCTCGATACCGATCTTAATAATTTAATCGAGACAAATGCAGAGAGTATTATACGGTCGGGCGAGCTCGAGTGCACTTTTCTTTCTTGTTTTACTTCTTTTCGTTTGAGTATTTCATGAAAATATAATATAAATACTTTTGCCATCTTTGACTTGATATGCTTGCTAAATTGTAAAACATAATGAAAGATATTTGCATACCCTGTGAGGGTATACAGCGTTTGATTTCACTAGTATGACGGCATGAAGGCTGAAATCTCAGAAATGCTAAGAGCTAGAAACATAAAAGTTGGTTATACATTCCTTGTGTGTGCCGTATGTACTCAAAAAAAGTACAGGGTCTTTTATGTTTGTCAGAAGCAAAATGTGTGTTACAAGCGTATGGAAGCTGTTCTGACACTATAAGGTACATGTATTCTTGACCACCATCAGCAATCAAATCGATATAGCAGTGCACGTCTGATGGACCATCCGTCTCTCTAAGACGCCCCCTTTTGTCATGTGAGCTAACCAAACTTTTAAGCTTCAATGCCGTTTTTAAGGCATTTATTCATATAGTACAGTGTTGTAATTCAACATTCGTATAGAGACATATGAAATCAAACTATTCTGAAAGAGGCATCAAAATACTACCTTTAACAAAAGAGCAATAATGTTCTAAAATTTGTTATTGAACTGCAATATCACTTACGCGCGAGAGCGAGACAGAAACATACAAACACATGTTCGAACGTTCTCGATGCTTGTGTGGCGACAGCGCTGTCGGCAGACGCTGGCCGCGCCGAAAACACGCATAGATTCATACATATTTGCATCATATTTTCGCATACAAACAAACAGATGTACATTGTACATATGTTGGATTATGTTTAGATTGTTTTTGTTTCAACGTGCTTTAATGCAAGTAATTCACATTGTAATATCTCGATACCGATCTTAATAATTTAATCGGGACAAATGCAGAGAGTATTATACGGTCGGGCGAGCTCGAGTGCACTTTTCTTTCTTGTTTTACTTCTTTTCGTTTGAGTATTTCATGAAAATATATTTTTTTACCGTCTCATATTTTTACCTAATCATGTTTTTACTTACACGCGTAAACCGCATTACATTTTTACTGGAAAAAAAACACTCTCGTGAAGTACAAGTAAAATTTTACTCGAGTATTTGCATTTTTTTTACTTGATCGTTTTGTGCGTGTGTCGTCATGGGCCGATCTTTTGTTTTGGACTTGATAAATGTAATGGAATTAATAAATAATAGTTTAAGTAAGAAGTAAAGCATATTGCATTTGTAAATTGTTTTCATCTACATTTATTTTGTACTAATTTGTGGATTTAAATATTCAACTTATTTAAAATCGAGGTGAGGAATAGATTACAGGTTGATTATGGTACACCTGATTTATTATTTACTGCTTGAATATTCTTGTACACAATTTTTCATGAAGTAACCTTTTATTTAAAAAATTTAACTCTCAAAATGCACATTGTAAAAATGTTGGCTATTTGGTTTTTTGGGCAAACCCCGAAAACTGTAATTTGCTACCTGTTGTTACATGCTCTAATGCCAAAATCTCTTTATCATTTTACGCGCGCTGTTCAATTTCACATATATTATTTCATATTATGTGTAAGTATTTTTCATAGTCTGTATTTCACCTTCAATCGGTATTCAAATTAAACATGCGAACATCTTTTTGACCTTCCAACATATAAAAAAAATGTATTTTAGGGAACTATAGATTTTCGAGACACATTTTTATACCCACCTCTATTTTCTGTTGAATTATTTTTGCATACATTGTTTTGTAGGCAAAATAATTGTGATATGTTATCGCGCATGGCATGGACAAAAAATAAATATACAATTTCTAAGTGATTTAAACTGTACAGAACGAATATATCGGAATATGGAGTAAAGAAACGTGCTAAACGGGCAACTAATTTCTGGCAACTGATGAGAAATTCAGCAAACAGAGCATCAAATGTATTTGATAAGTTAACAATTAGTTGTGAATCGAGGCAGATGTTAGGCAACACAATATACCATGCTTTTGCTATGCTTTTCTCTTGAGTTCTCTCATATGTACGTCTTAAAATTCTTGAATATCCATCTCGAGACGGTTTACTTGAATGAAGGAAAAACTTATTTATATAAATACTTTTGCCATCTTTGACTTGATATGCTTGCTAAATTGTAAAACATAATGAAAGATATTTGCATACCCTGTGAGGGTATACAGCGTTTGATTTCACTAGTATGACGGCATGAAAGCTGAAATCTCAGAAATGCTAAGAGCTAGAAACATAAAAGTTGGTTATACATTCCTTGTGTGTGCCGTATGTACTCAAAAAAAGTACAGGGTCTTTTATGTTTGTCAGAAGCAAAATGTGTGTTACAAGCGTATGGAAGCTGTTCTGACACTATAAGGTACATGTATTCTTGACCACCATCAGCAATCAAATCGATATAGCAGTGCACGTCTGATGGACCATCCGTCTCTCTAAGACTTTATGAGCTGGAGAGAAAATATTTGGAATGAATGTTTGTTTATTTCTTAGGCAGATCTAGATTGTTAACAATTTTTGCTACGTCCCCCACCGCCATCGAGAATTGTAAATAAAATATTTTCCCATTACCATAATTTGAAAATTATTAGACCTATCGTGCTTTTATAGGACAAATCGGAAAATATCAAGTGTTATTTGAGCTATTGCAACGAAATACGATGCTGATCAAGAATATATATACTTTTTGGGGTCTGCCACGCCTCACTCTCCCTGTTACATACATTCCAACGATTACAGTATACCCTTTTACTCTACGAGTAACGGGTATAAAAATATATTAATACCTATGTGTGAAATTATGCGTGTTTGTTTCTAATAATAGATGCTGTTAATTATATACCACAGATCTGCAACGGGTATACTAGCCTTTTCCTCAAAACGATAAAGTAAGCGTTACGAGGGCTTTTAATAAATAATTGTAAAAGATGAAATCTGATTATGCAAATTTTAAATGACAATGCAACTATGCTCTCAGTAGGAACCTCCCTTCCCAAATTGCTGATCCTAGGTGCCATAGTTACTGAGAAATTTGCCGGAAACACCGATTTTTCCCGAGGTGTATCCAATTTTTTGCTTATTGTGGGCGAATGGGGCGTGGCATCGAAAAAAAAATGATTCTTGTATTGACTGACTAAATATCTGATCGTTTGACACCAAGCTCGAACTTGTAGCTCTTACCATCTCTGAAATCTGCTTGTTCATACGGACAGACAGACAGACAGACGGACATGGCTATATCGGCTTGGCTTGTGATGCTGATCAAGAATATATATACTTTATGGGGTCTACCACGCCTCCTTCTGCCTGTAACATACTATGCACAAACCCAATATGCTCTTACAGAGAGTATAACAAGACTCGAGACAAGAGAGTATAACAAGACTATATTGCTCTACTGCCCGACTGAATAATACTCTCCGTATTTTTGCCGATTAAATTATAAAAATCAGTATCCAGATATTACAATTGCGTTAAAACACGTTGAAACAAAATAAACAAGAAAGAAAAGTACAGTCGAGCGCGCCCGACCGTATAATACTCTCTGCATTTGTGCCGATTAAATTATTAAAATCGGTATCGAGATATTACAATGTGAATTACTTTTATTAAAACACGTTGAAACAAAAACAATCTAAGCATAATCAAGCATCTGTTTTTTTTGAATGCGAATACACATACGTTTGACAATATATGATGCAAATATGTATGTATGTGTGTATTCGGTGCGGCCAGTGACCGCGGGCAGCGCTGCCGCCACACAGGCAGCGAAAACGTTCGAACTTCGAACATGTGCTTGTGTGTTTCTATCTCGCTTGCACCAATGGCCTGATATTGCGTTCAAGTATCAATATTGTAACGATTCTAGTTTTCTTGTTTATAGTCCGATTTTAAACCGCCTTTCAGTATAGTTTAATATAGTAAGTCTCCACACGAATTATGAACTACAATATCGATAAGAATAAGATCGCCAAAAACGGCATTGAAAATTGATGACTTTTTTATCAAATGTGGGAGAAGTGGGTGTGGCAGTCCAAAATTTTAAATGGCAATGCAACTATGCTGTCGCTAGAAACCTCCGGTACCAGAATTGGTGATCCAAGGTGCCAAAGTTATTGAGATATTTGCCGAAAACACAAATTTTTCCCGAGGTGTGTCTAGTTTTTTGCTCATTGTGGGCGAATGGGGCGTGGCATCGAAAAAAAAAGATTCTTGTATTGACTGACTAAATATCTGATCGTTTGACACCAAGCTCAAACTTGTAGCTCTTACCATCTCTGAAATCTGTTTGTTCATACGGACGGACGGACAGACAGACAGACAGACGGACATGGCTATATCGACTCGGCTTGTGATGCTGATCAAGAATATATATACTTTATGCGGTCTGCCACGCCTCCTTCTGCCTGTTACATACTTTTGCACAAACCCAATATACTCTTGCAGAGAGTATAAAAACTATTATAATCAAACATACATCTCTTTGTTTGCATGCGAATACACATACGTTTGACATTGTAAATTAAATTGTTGCGTTGTCCCACGTTGCTGTCCAGAACTGCAGCTGCTGATGTGGGAGTAAGGGTTCCGTAATGTTCCGTGCTTTAGGATGATTATGGTGGAGAGATTACTTGTCTCTCGTATCACTGGGCTTGTGCCACAGCAATGCAGAAATAATTATTTCAAAGTGTTTTACGGCTAGTTGCCGGAGCAGAGTTTATTAAACGAGCTTTTCGCTTTCGTTGTAAGAACAAAACTTAACCACCAGCACGCTGGGGCGTAAGCTAAACCAAAGGAATGTAAAGATATAAAATATACGTACTTAAAGCTACCAAACTACAGCCGGCGAGCCGACTGGGCATAAGTGATAACGCTGGTCTTGCAGCATGTGCAAGATATCAGGTTACCGTCGGGCGCTGAACTGAACTTTCGCTGAGACGGCAACTACAGCGTAACTGCTGGCTAACATTTTTGCATTTATTTATGTTACACAACAATGTTCGAGGGGCACTCGTTAACTACTCCCCCCTCAGAAGTATGACCGTCCCCGTTCTTCTTTTAGCTGTCCACGATCGCCTGTATCTTCTGTGAGGCTCGTCTTCTTCTCAAACTCTGGTAGAGGAGAATGGAACGGCTGAGACTCAGGCTGACCCCAACTGCGGCAGCAGACCATGCCTTAGGCGACCCGGCCGATGTTACCTCTTCCTGAAGTTCTTGGATGATATGTAGGTTGTGGTTGTTCATTATTTGTAGTAAAGGGATGCTCAGGACGATGAGCACAGTACCGTTGATTGATACTGTTGCGCCGTCATCGGTGCTGATACTGGCAGGACTCTCGTTTAAGACCATGATTCCGTCATCTACTATTGTAATACGCCATTGTGACTAGGTTGCGTGTTACAATGTGCTGTGCTTCCAGCATGCAATTCGCGTGCGCAGGTGTCATGCGTTGCCAACTTGCAGATCGAGGCGTAAGTTGTTGTGGTGCAGTTTGTTACCGCTAAAACGTCGTTGTCGTATTCAGCTACGGTGTCATCTTGAAGCTGAAGTACAGTGTGCTCTTGGGATACCGGGAGAATATTGACCTTTCTACATATAAACTTAATTCTGAGATATTCGATTAAAATGTGGACAATAATTTCGGGCTGGAAAATCTTAATACTAGATGCCTCCATCAGGCTAACTATAAGAACTTCTGCGGGATGTTTGATAAGCAAGATTTTAAATCATCGTGATCAAAGACTGTTGGGTTTATTATGTTGGCTTTTGCAAGAGTGATCGTGAGAACTAAAAATTTTGATTTCATTTATTAACATTCTATTTCTGGCCAATAATGCCTCGCACAAATGTGGCGTGTCTATTGGATCATTCTTCTTTGCTTTAATTATCTTATTCACTGTATCGGTTAATTGATTTATCTGCTTCTGGGTTTCAGTGTTTATTACTACCTGTTTGTTGTTTGATTCGATTAATCTTCTTTCGGTCATTCTGATATTTTCAAAATCTTTAGCGTCCGGTGTGCCGACCACTACCTTAAGTGCTGTCCCAAGAAAATCCAAGCTTCTGGCAATTCTGTGGTGCACCTCTTAAACGGACAAAAGACTTCTAGTATGGTTAACATTTACCTCCAATAGTTTTTTCATATGAGACTGGGGAAAGTACTCCGACAATTTTTCTGTTTCTTCTATCATACTTAAAAATTCGGTCAAATTAATTGAGTGTCGTGCATAGTCATGTTGTTCACAAATCATTACATTTCCATCTACTATGGATATGTAATTTGAATGAGAATAGTCGGTGATCCTAGCGTTTATTATACTTATTAGGGATAAAATCGACCAAATAAGCCTACAAGAAAAAAAATAAAATTGGATTAACCCTACTGTGTTTCTTAGTTCTAGTACTAATTTATAATCGCTAATCTAATTCCTATTTTATGTTGTCTTTGTGGACCACCCTCCCCTTAATTAGTACAGACGTTCCTAGGTCTGCTTGTATTACCGCTTCTGAGCACAAGGGGGTAAGCTTGTTTCCAAGTCTCTTGTTGGATTTGATGAAGACTTTTTCTCCTACCTCAAATATCCTGTTTTGCCTGTGTGGATTGTTTCTGTCCAGTTGTACCTGTTGAGTTTTCTCTCTCTCTTTGCTCTAATGGCTTCCCTAAATTCATCAGTTGATGAATGTATCACTTCTATCGGTTTCTTGCCTGTCACTGAATGCAGTGAACGGTTGTACTCTAGAGTTGCAAGTAGGATAACTTCGATCGTATCGTCGATCTTTCTTTCCAATTTAATGCATCTAGCAATTTCCGACAACGTGCTGTGGAATCGTTCCACTTGGCCATTAGAAGTACTATGCAATGGTGGTGCATTTACCACATCGATCCCAAAGTTGTTCTTTAACAGTGACGTTATGGTTTCGGAATTAAATGCTGCCTCATTATCACAATACACAACCTTTGTTTTGGGAAAAAAGTTAATAATTTGGATGTTAGGGCCTTTCACGTCTGTTATGGTACGTGATATTATTGGTTGCACTATTGCGAATTTAGAAAACTTATCGACACATGTCAGACATTGTTTCTTATCGGTCGAGAAAATGTCAATGTGCAACCGTTCGCTGGGATATGATGGTGTTGGTGTTTCTCCGAGAATTTGTTTTTTCGGGTGCCTGTCGTATTTGGACTTAGTGCAATTCTGCAGTTAGCCACAACATCCTTAGCCAGCCTGGCCATTTTCGGAAGGTAATACTCTTCTAAAATTTGCTTGATGTTTTCCTGTGCGGCTCTGTGCGCCCGATTGTGCTCTGCTATGACAATGTCTCTTTGTTCCGTTTTGTCAACTATGTCGATTACCATATTTTTACAGTACCAAAACTTTGTTGACGGAAATGTTCTCACTAACTCATGCTGGATGAATGCCAGCGTCGGCAGATCACAGTGTATAGCATTGACCACACTAAGATTAACTACTGCGTTAACTTCCTTTAGGATTTCATTTCTATCAGTAAAGTGAATTTTGTGGCGTGTATGAAGTTTCGTTTTAGAGAAAACCTTGATTCCTCTAAAACTATCTGGTTTCTGAAACAATTCAAAGGTTTCTCAGTAGCTTCTATTGTATAAGTTACAGATAGTTTACTATGAATTGTTGCTGCGTCGGATATTACTTCACTTTGAAGAGCATTTACGTTCTGTCGCAAGAGTGAGTCTGCTACGTGGTTTTCTTTACCCGGTTTGTAGTGGATCTTTGCGTTATGCTCGTCGATATACACTTTCCACTTTCTTTTTATCTTTGCATTGGGGTTTCTATCAGACACCGCAAACGTTAATGGCTGGTGGTCTGTGTATATGTTAATGTCCCTTGTATTATATAGGTATTGTTGTAATTTTCCCAAGGCCCAAAATATAGCTAATAGTTCCCTCTCGTTGGTGACATAATGTGACTCACTCTCTTTTAATGATCTCGAAATCATTGTTATGGGTCTGTTCTCCTGACACAGTACTGCGCCAATACCATGGGCAGAGGCATCTGTCGTCAAATCGAATGCTTTCCTGAAATCTGGGTATCTGAGAGTAACGTCCTCTGAGGCTAGAACAGTCCTTAATTTATCGAACGCATCTCGCTCTGGAGTGCCAAAATCTATGGTTGTTTTCTTTGACATGTGTTTACTGACGAACCCATTCTCTCCTTTTAACAAATTTGTCAATGGCCTTGCAATTGCTGCAAAGTCTTTAACAAAACATCTGTAGTAGCTGGCCAATCCTAGGAATGATCTAAGCTCATACAGGGATTTCGGTTCCGGATATTCCTGAATAGCCCTTACCTTTTCCGGGTCTGTTTTAGCGCCACCCAGAATCACGATGAACCCTAAGTATTCTACGCTCGTTTTGAAAAAATGCGTTTTTTCTTTTGAAACTTTCATGTTGGCATCGCATAGGCTCTTTAGAACCCAATCTATGTGCTTTACATGATCCTTTTCATTTTCAGAAAAAATTATCACGTCGTCTACGTAAACATAACAAGATTTTCCGATTTGTTCACGCAACACGTCGTCTATTGCTCTTTGGAAGGTGCTTCCCGCATTCTTCAATCCGAACGGTAGTCTGCAGAATTCATACTTTCCGCCGTTTACGGAGAAAGCTGTTTTCTCGCGATCTTGCTCTGCCAAGTAAATTTGGTGAAAGCCGGACTTTAGATCTAATGTCGTAAAGTATTTGGCTTTACCCAAGTTCAACAATATCATGGATATGTTGGGCATTTGATACTTATCAGCGATGGTCTTTTCATTTAGTTTCCTAAAGTCAGTAACCAGTCGCTTATTCCTGCTCCCACTTTCGTCTATACCCTTTTTGTCAACGACCCATGTTGGGTTATTGTAGGGTGACCTTGAAGGCCTAATGATGCCATTCTGCAGCAATTCTTTAATTTCTTTTTTTACAAAGTCATTGACCGCCATGGGATGCGGATATAGTTTCGAATATACTGGCTTATTGTCCTCTGTACGAATCGTAGCCACAACAGATGTATTGAACGGCAACGCCTCGTTAGAGGTCGTGAATGCTCTAGCTCTGTTCAAAATCATACCCCTAAATTCAGCTTTTATGACTTCCGGTACGACAATATCATTCACGTTGGTGAAATTGACGTTGTCACAGTAATGATGCTGCAGCTTTTCAGATACAGATCCATGATTGATTGTACCATTCTCGGTATCTAGGGTTGCTCCTACTTGCGTTAGCAAGCCGAAACCTATAATACCATCAAATGGTATTAAGGAGTCTAATAAAAAAAAATAGCTGATTTCCCGAAAATGTTCATTAAACACTTATGGGTTACTTTTTTAGAACCGTGGATGGAACTAACCGTGAAAGGGGAGCTGACCGGGACTACATTTTTTAGCTCTTGATGTAGTTTTTGGCCGCTCCTGTGTCAATCAATATTTTTAGTTTTCTCCCAGCCAGCCGTTGTTCGACGAACGGCAACCGGGAGCGCTCACAAAAAAATTTACCAAGTCATTGTCACTTGCTGTTTCAGCTTCATAATCGGTTTCTGCGACCGCGGCTTCGGCTGCCCTATAATAATCCTGGTCTTGGTCATTGTTCGCTTGCTGAATGGTGTTCTGCACACGCTGACGTCTCTAGCCCGTCATCCGTTCAGAACCCTGCCTCTTTTGAGCCTGCGAGTTTTCAATCTGGTTGTTAGACCCTTCATTCTGTCCAAGTGCTGTAGTTTGTCTAAACTTAGTCATGGCGGATCCCGTATTCATTGGTTCTGGTACTGACCTTTTATCCTCTTTAGGATTCTGATTACTGTTGCTTTGCTGTTGCCTATTTGGTTTTTTTAAAAACTGTGGGTTTCTATCTTGGCCATATTCGGCTCCATTGTTTTCTCCCTTTTTATCGTATGAGCGCGCCTGGTATTTGCTATTTTCACCTGACTGAGCTCGGTCCTCCATAGCTTTTGCATACATGGCTGAAAAATTGCTACGCTCTATACTCGCTTCTGCCTCTCTGGCGGAAGCTAATGCAGATGGCAAATCTCTGGACTGGGCCGGGAATACCACTGCTTTCAGTGATTTCTTAAGGCCTGAAACAAAGGCATGCAAATCATCAGCTCTGACTTCTTCGTTGAGGAGTTTAGCTGTATCCGCTTGATGCGTCATCACGATCTTATTCGCAACCAACGTCAATCTGCGTTCAACCTCATCGTAGTATTCCATGAGGCTGGAATTACCCTGTCTGACCATATCAAGGTTCTGGCGCAAGAGCCTAAGTGACGTCTTGTCTGCGTATGTGCAGTCCAACCTTGCTATTATGGGGTCAAAATTTAATACAGTGTTATGTGACACCAATAGCGCTCTTGTTGTACCTCTGATTTTGTTCCGAATAATAGTTAACGCTTGGTAATGCGCGCTACTACCCACGAATGGCTGGAAAAGTTCATAGGCATCTGTGGCGGATTGTCTCCATGCCACATAATCATCCTGAGTTCCATTGAACTCGGGTACTGATTTTATAATATCTAATTTTATATTGCACTGGATGTCTGGATTTACGGTAATCCTCTGATATGCTTCGAGCTGAGGTGCTTCTATGTTCAATTTTTGAATATCTTGTTGTAGTAAATTAAACTGCTCATTAAATCTGATTTCTTGCGCCGCTAATGCCTGACTGACAGCATTCGCTACGAACGCTTGCACTTGGTTCATGTCCATGTTAACTGTCGGTTGAAAGCCTACCTGATCGTATTCCCACTCGTTTTCACCTTCACTATAACTTATTATTTCTTTCTTTACTTCCCTATACGGGCCAAAGCTAGTCATTATCTTTCTCTTTAGGGACACTTCACATTAAATCACGGCCGAGTAAGTATATTCTGCAATGGCATTACTTGAACAGAAATTTAATATATTTAAATTATAGAAAACGAATATTATATTCGGCTTGATTCAAGATCACTTATTTGTTTTTATTTCATTCAATTTTTATACCCGTTACTCGTAGAGTAAAAGGGTATATTGTAATCGTTGAAATGTATGTAACAGGCAGAAGGAGGCGTGGTACAACCCATAAAGTATATATATTCTTGATCAGCGTCAATGGCCGAGTCGATATAGCCATGTCCGTCTGTCCGTCCGTCCGTCTGTATGAACAAAAGGATCTCAGAGACTATAAGAGCTAGAACAAGTAAGAAAGGCTACAGTCGATCGAGCCGACTGTAAAAGACCCCGTACTCCCATGGTAGTGCGCAATTGTATTCAATTTGAATTCAAATTTTCGAATGAAATTTAAAATTTTTAATTTTATATGTTCATTTAGAATTGAAATTTAAAAAAATGAATTAACAATTAAATTAACTATCAGTTGCACCACGCGCCACTTTCAAGAATTCTCCGATAATCAGCATTTACATTTTATTCTTACAAACACACATTCGTTTGAAATTATATGTATGCATGTATGTATGTATGTGTGTATTCGGCGCGGCCAGCGTCTGCCGGCAGCGCTGTCGCCACACAAGCATCGAAAACGTTCGAACATGTGTTTGTATGTTTCTGTCTCGCTCTCGCGCGTAAGTGATATTGCAGTTAAATAACAAACTTTGTAACGCAGTAGCTCTTTTGTTAAAAGTAGTATGATGATGGCGCTTTCAGAATAGTTTGATTTTATATGTCTCTATACTTATGTTGAATTACAACACCCTACTATATGACTAAATGCCTTAAACATGGCATTAAAGTGAAAACGTTTGGTTAACTCTCAGGAGAAAAGGGGGCGTGGCAGCTCAAAATTTTTAATGGCATTGCATTAAGGATGTCTCTAGCAACCTGTTTACCAGAAATGGTGTTCCTAAGTGCCACAGTTACTGAGTTATTGGCCTAAAAGTAAATTTTTTTCGAGGTGTGTCTGGTTTTTTGCTCATTGCGGGGGCGGTAAGGGGCGTGGCAACAATTTGAAATAAACTTGATCTGCTCGCGAAGATAACGGACTTTCATTCCAAATTTGGCGTCTCTAGCTTTTGTAGTTTAAAAGATCCAGGTGTTCATACGGACGGACAGACAGACAGACGGACAGACGGACAGACGGACATTGCTATATCGACTCGGCTGTTGATGCTGATCTAGAATATATATACTTTATGGGGTCGGCCACGCCTCCTTCTGCCTGTTACGCACATTTCGCTTCTGACAAACCTAATAGACCCCTATACTCTTTTTTAGAGTACGGGGTCTAAAAATGATTGTGGTCGCAAATGAAAGGTACAATACCCAAGCAGTACAAGTTTTTTTTTTTGGTTTTTGACACGCCCACTTTAGGGCGTTTTATTTGCATATAAAGGTAAATGTACAGGTAAAAGTAGAATGTTTTAGTATAGAAAACTTTTTTAGCTTTGTTAGCTATGCTATATGAATCAAATTTACACGGAAAGTACATGTCTAGGAAATACATGTACTGACCAAGTTTGATCCAAATCGGACAACTATATCGTATAGCTTCCATAGGAACGATCGGTCGAAAATATGCTCTAAACATGAATTTGTATGAAAATGTTCTGTGTTTGCCAAGCTATTATATCCATCACCATTGTTAATAACAAATTGAAACTGAGTAACGGGTATCCTAAAGTCGCGAGGCGACTATAGCATTCTTTCTTGTTAAATCTGTACTGATTAAACATTCCACTTACATGTTTTCTAAATTTATTTCTTATCTTCTACCCTGGGTGTTGGGTTCTTAAAAGTTGGGCGCCAATTAAATAGTTGCGTTGTGCCACGTTGCTGTCCGTAAGGTTCCGTGCTTTAGCATGATTATGGTGGAGAGATTACTTGTCTCTCGTATCACTGGGCTTGTGCCACAGCAATGCAGAAATAATTATTTCAAAGTGTTTTACGGCTAGTTGCCGGAGCGGAGTTTATTAAACGAGCTTTTCGCTTTCGTTGTAAGAACAAAACTTAACCACCAGCAAGCTGGGGCGTAAGCTAAACCAAAAGTACTTCGTTGCTAAGGAATGTAAAGATACAAAATATACGTACTTAAAGCTACAAAACTACAGCCGGCGAGCCGACTGGGCATAAGTGATAACGCTGATCTTCCAGCATGTGCAAGATATCAGGTTACCGTCGGTTGACCGTCGCATCTAGGGCGCTGAACTGAACTTTCGCTGAGACGGCAACTTCAGCGTACTGCTGGCTAACATTTTTGCATTTATTTATGTTACACAACAATGTGCGAGGGGCACTCGTTAACTTATACACACATATAATGTCAAACGTATGTGTCTCCAAACGAATTATAAATTTCAATACTGTACGATAGTGGCAGTCCAAAATTTTTAATGACATTGAATTTACACTATTTCTAGCAAATTGGTGATCCTTGGTGCCTAAACCATCGATTTTTCCCGAGGTGTGTCCCGGTTTTGGCTTATTGTGAGCGAATGGGGCGTGGCAACGGAAAAAATGGATTCTTAAATTAACTGACTAAATATGTAGTTGATTGACACCAAGATCAAACTTGTAGCTCTTACCATCTCTGAAATCTGTTTGTTCATAAGGACGGACAGACAGACGGACATGGCTATATCGACTCGGCTTATGATGGTGATCAAGAATATATATACTTTATGGGGTCTGCCACACCTACTTCTGCTTGTTACATACTCTAATATACTCTGCTGACTTTCGGGGACTAAACTAAACTTCAACTAGTGATGCTGACTGAAATAGCGACGAAAGCGATTTGGTAAAAGCATTTGAGCCAGATGATATGCAGGATGACCGAATGTAGAGTTGCATTGCAGTATACACAACACAGAGTGGCATCCCTAAAATAATAAGCGGGCGATGTGGGTCTCAACCGACTAAAAAACTGGTATCGATAGATGAACCAAAACAAAACACGACAAAGCAAAAAGAAGAAGCACGCTCGGTCTCGCATTAACCATTTTTTTATACAAATGACCTATTTTCGACCGATTTGTCCTATGAGAGCTTTGGGATATAGTTGTCCGATCCGGACCAAACTTGGTATGCATAGTTTTAACAGTACTTTACACATAATATATAAATTGGTCTCAATAGCTTAATTAGTTTCAAAGTTTTTGAGTTTTCAAATTTTTTTTTACAATTTGCGGGGGCGGTAGGTCGCATGACAAAAATTTAAATTCAGCATGATTTACCTGCACATTGAAGTAGTCTGTATAGCAAATTTGGTGTTTCTAGCTTTCTTGTTTATAGTCTGATTTTTATGCAACTTTCAGGATAATTTAATATAATAAGTCTTAATTATAAATTACAATACTATAGCGAGGCGACTATAGCATTATTTCTTGTTTGATTTAGATTTTTCAAATTATTCTAAAGTTTAAGCAGCCTTTACCCCTATTAATTTTCAATTCTATGAAAATTATTAAGTATGCTGCAAAAATCATTTTGCGCGTGATCCTAAACAATGCTATAACTTTGTTGGATCATCAGCTTAGGAAGATAGTTTAAGGAAAATAATAAAGTTTTAACCTAAGTCAGAAACTGAATACCCTGAATTGACCTGTAGTGTATGTTAGATAATGGCTTATACTAAAGCTACAGTCTCCCACCATTCTCACCTGCCCAAAACAATTTCAGTTGTAAATACTCTGAATATAGACAAGTTATCGGTCTGTTTAATAGTTTGATAGACTCTGCTCGCGCGCTGTCAAATATTGAAAAATTCAAATAATGGATATCGTGTTTATCAGATGAGGCTTTAGACACCATTAGAGCATACCAGGTGTCTGATGCAAACTACTTCAAGGCTTTAGAGAGTATGAGTCGAGTGGATGACAATAAGTGCCTAATTTTATTTGACACTCTCGCCCAGTTGTTGTTCGTAAAATGGTAGACTCGTTTATGTCGGTTAGGTATGAGCAAGATTTCGCTAATATATTTATAATTCACAAAGTCATGTCAAAGGTAGATGCTAATACGAAATTACAGCATGAGGAGAAGGTTGACAACAATACATTGCCGAAATGGTACGATTGTGTTGTGGCTTTGAACGGCGATATCAGCATTTATCTGCCGAATAAAGTTCAAAGTCCAGGATGAAGCAAAAATCCGACATAAAATATACAAAAAATCGTCATTTGCATGCACATATGTCGAGAAAAAGTTAAACCGACATGCAACTTTTGCGGTGCCAAACACACAATTGAAACTTGCCAGTCGACGAAAGATTTAATATCATAAATCCAGTCAAATCCAATCCCATTTTAGCTTTGTTATATTCAAGTTCTACCGTGAGCTTTATGACGGAAAAGCTGGCTCAAGCCTTTCGGCTTAAACGCAAAAACAAGTGCTTAACCGTAACGTCTAGCAGGCAGCCTATGATCTAGAATTGGAATGTATTGAATAATTAGCTGAATTTTATAAGCCCCACCGGATAGATCCGCTGCTGAGAGCAGATTCTTTGTACATTTTGATGATCAGATGTTTCTAGCGTTAGCATAAATGCATTGTAATTTAAAATTTTGGACTGCCACGCCCCCTTTTCTCACAATTGATGAAAATAATTCTCAACTTTCCTTCCGTTTCTAAGGCATTTGTTGATATAGTACAGTATCGTAAATTATAATTCGTATGGAGACTAATCATATCAATCTATCCTGAAAGGTGCATTAAAATCGAACTTTAAACAAGAATACTAGAAGCGTTACAATATTGATGATTGAACGCAATATCAATACATGAGTGCAAGCAAGCCAGAAACATACAAGCACATGTTCGAACGTTTTCGCTGCATGTGTGGCGGCAGCGCTGCCCGCGGACGCTACCTGCGCCGAATACACACATACATACATATATGCATCACATATTGTCAAACGTATGGGAATTCGCATTCAAACAAACAGATGTATATTTGATTATGCTTAGATTGTTTTTGTTTCAACGTGTTCTAATGCAAGTACTACACATTGTAATATCTCGATACCGATTTTAACAATATAATCATTTATTCGGGAATAGAGCATTATACGGTCGGGCGAGCTCGACTGTACTTTACTTTCTTGTTGTGTGTTTTCTAGTACTGGTTGCCCGGCCAAAACTATCGGCTTATCACGGTGACCCGTGCGGAGATCAAGAGCCCAGCACTTGAAAAACTCTGGTACGCGCGGCATCATCGAGCACTATTACAGCTTGGGCAGTCACAACCAAAAGGAAAGCATAATAAAGAGAATGACTGGCCCACGGAGGTCTCTTGACTGTCGATCGTCAGCTCAGTTGACGGTCTGACATGTCGGCAGATCTATCGTGTTTAGTTTTTTATTGTGCATTGAATGTGTGGCCATTCTCTATCGAACCATATGGTATTATATGTTGATTATATATGTTTATTTTTTGCGATATTGTTTTTTTGTTGGAATACGATAGTTATTTTTGTGTAATTGATTTATGCAGGCGACAACGAGCGGCTTCGCTAATAAGATGTAGGAGATGCTGGCCGAGAAGAGACACCGCTCCGCTGACAGTAATACGAGCGCGGAAGCTCCTGTCGGCAAACGACAGCGAAGCCCTAAAGGAGCGAACCCCAGAAGGCACGCAAAGCGAGCCACGATGACGGATGTCGCCAAACGACACCTTATGGTGGCTCTCATTGACGAGAACGGCAAAATCTCAGAGGACCGATGGAAGATCGTCCACAAGAGGCTGGTCGGCCTATTGCTGCAGAAAATGGATGAGGATCTGGAGGCCCCCATGCCTACCTTTGACGGTGCTGGGTGGCTCAATGGAGCCAAGATCCTGAAGTGCAACGATGAGCCGACACTCGGATGGTTGAGGCTGAAGGTCCCGACATTGGGCGCAATTTTTTTTTCAAACAGAGGCACTCCCCAGGGAGGAGTCCTGTCTCCGCTTCTGTGGAACTTGGTTGTAGATGACCTCTTAAAGAGATTTGATAGAGGAGTCCTAAAAATAACTGCATACGCGGATGACATATGCATAATTATAACAGGTGTCTGCCCATCGACTCTCAGCTCCATTATGGAACGGACCATAAGGGAATTATGTAAGTATGCGGAAGAAGCCGGGCTACACATAAACACGGACCTCATTCTCTTCACCAAGAGGTACAAGGCAGCGCGCTGGTCCCCACCGATGATAAACGGTAAGCGCCAACCAAAGCGCAAACCAAGCACCCATGTGAAGTACCGCGGCACAGTGCTGGACAGCAAACTGACCTGGAGAGCCAATGTCGAACAATGGGTAAGAAAGGCAACCACGGCGCTGTATACATCCAAGAAGATGCTCAGTTGCTCTTAGGGTCTGTCGCCCAGACTTATGCACTGGATCTACATCTCAGTCGTTCGTCCCACACTCGTGTGGGCCTACTCGAGAAAGCATGTCGCGAGCTGGTGAACTAGTTGAATTGTCGGTGCAGTGCGTCGCTTGATCATTGGTCTCTTAAAAATTCCAATCGACCTTCTCCTTGTGTTGTTTAGAGCAGGCAGCCTATTTTAGGGTCGATTTCTGGTGCGCTTTTGAAATAGCTCCAGAGGTAGTGAGAGCTAAAGCGCCAGAGTCGAAAACCGGGTGGAAAGTCTCTGCGATGACGGAATAAATTGCACATTTCGTAGACGACGAGGCCGAGGAAGCCGAGCCGAACAGATTGGAGCAGGAGGCAGCCTTAGAAGAAGTAAACGAAAAGTTTTCGGGATTCGAGAAGGTAGGACCTGGAAAATCGGCATTAGTAGAGCATAAAATTGAGTTGGTGGCAGGGGCACAGCCAGCGATGCAGCAGGTGTTGTGGCACGAGATCGACAAGATGTTGGTCATAGATATCATCGAGGAAAGTAGTAGACCGTGGAGTAACCGTACAGTAGTCATGCAGCACAACGCCTCTATCGCTTGATGGACAAAGTAAGCCCAACACAGCTGGGAACCAATGTTATTGTCTATCTAAACGATTTGCTTATTTATAGGCGAGGGTACGTTACGGATCGACCCAGCTAGGAAAACAGCCATAGAAGACATCCCAGTGTCGAGATCGCTTAGAGAAGTATGATCCTTCATAGGCACGGCTGGATGGTATCGTTGGTTCATCCGTAACTTGGCAGCGATAGCGGTTCCCTTGACAGAGGTTTCGAAGGGAGGTAAGAAGTTCAGTCTTGGCGAGGAAGAAGTCAAAGCAGTGCAGGCATTGAAGCAGGTTCTGAAAACGAGCCAGGTTCTGGTACATGTCGGGTTGTGGCCTACGCTGACGACGCACAATGGGGCAGCCGGCCGAAAAACGTGTCAAAAATCATTTTTGTGATGGTAGCGTACGACAAAAAAAAAATGCGTTTGGTTAAAAAATGATCATGGGTGATAAATCCGAAATTTTTTTCAAATCGGTTGAAAATTGTGGGTGCTATAGCCCCTCAAAGTTGACCTATTTCCTGAAATGTGACAAAATGCATAAATTTTCCGTGCAAAGTATCAATTTTAAAATTGAATTTTGGGAGAAATAATCGATCAATCTTAAAGTTGTTATTTTTTTATTCAAATATAATTAATTATTTATTAAATTTAGTAAAAAATTTAATTTTTGTTTTATAACTGAATATTCCAAAAAAGTTTAAAAAATATACTATTTTTGGGCAGTTTTTTTATATTTAACATGGACATAACTTCTAATGTTCACCGATGTTCACGAGGAAACTATATACATATGATAGAATAAACCTTCTTCTAATATGCTTATGTAATTTCCTTTGCCCTAGTTTGCCCGTTTAGAATTTAAAGTCATTTTATGTATGGAAGAAGAAGAGCCCATGTAAATATGGGTATTTCCTGAGTGGGAATTTAATAAAAAAATTGTGTAAAACATTTTGTAAATAATACCTGAGTTAGTTAAATTTAACAAATATTATTTTTTATGTGTTTTTCCAGTCTTAAGACATTTTGGGTACAGGTAACTAAATAAATTGTTCTTTTAAGGTACAAAAAAAATTTTCGAGTTTGGATGATTCCATGAGGGAGAAACACTTCAATGAGATTTCTTAACTGCATTGTAAATATAAGTACACTGAGTTTTTTTGTTGAAGCGAGCTTATTCGATTAATTTTGACTTAATTTAATAAGATTAGTTTTAGAAAGAATGTATACTTCGTAAGCATTTAAGCAGCATCTTCAGATGCTCGTATTTCCGAATAATTTTAAAGATAATACTTACATTTCCAAAATACTAAACTTATTATATATTACAACAAATGTTTGAACTCATTTTAATGAAAATTGGCCACAAAAAAAAATTTGAAATATAACCTCAAAATAATTCAACCAAAAATGTTCGTAACAAATTTAAGTAAATTAGTAAAGAAAACTAATTAAAACATATTGACATGTTTGGTTAAAGTTAACACAATATTAAAAATATTACTTTGTGATAAAAAAAAGTATTTTTAATTTTCATTTTATACGTTTAATATGGGCAGAAACATTAAAGAACTTTGACCTTAAATGAAGCACCCTGTTGACTGATCACCCTGTTCGGACATTCCTTTTAAAGCTTAATAAGTTATCTATTAAATGCTTTTTAATTTGTTCAAATACCTCCCCTGGTTCCCCTGGATATGATTTTTGCAAAATTTTTCGGCCCGCTGCCCCACTGTGCGACGTTGCCCTCATCTTTACTGGCAAATTTACCCAGACTCTATGTGACCGGATGAGCAACTCCCTTCATTTCTTATCTAATTGGTTTACAGTCAATGGACTAGGGGTAAGTCATAGCAAAACTGAACTTATCCTTTTTAGACCCCGTTTCTAAAAATGAGTAGAGGGGTCTATTAGGTTTGTCAGAAGCGAAATGTGCGTAACAGGCAGAAGGAGGCGTGGCCGACCCCATAAAGTATATATATTCTTGATCAGCATCAACAGCCGAGTCGATATAGCAATGTCCTTCTGTCTGTCCGTCCGTCCGTATGAACACCTGGATCTTTTAAACTACAAAAGCTAGAGCCACCAAATTTATAATGAAAGTCCGTTATTAAGTCAGGCAGGTTATGTTTATTTCAAATTTTTGCCACGCCCCTTACCGCCCCAGCAATAAGCATAAACCAGACACACCTCGAAAAAAAAAAGTAGTTTTAGGCCAATAACTCAGTAACTATGGCACTTAGGAACACCATTTCTGGTAAGCAGGTTTGCTAGAGACAGCCTTAATGCAATGCCATTAAAAATTTTGAGCTGCCACGCCCCCTTTCTCATTAGAGTTAACCAAACTATTGCGCTTTAATGCCGTTTTTAAGGCATTTATTCTTATAGTAGAGTGTTGTAATTCAACATTCGTATAGAGACATATAAAATCAAACTATTCTGAAAGTGTCATCAAAATACTACTTTTAACAAAAGAGCTACTGCGTTAGAAAGGTTGTTATTTAACTACAATATCACTTACGCGCGAAAGCGAGACAGAAACATACAAACACATGTTCGAACGTTTTCGATGCTTGTGTGGCGACAGCGCTGCCGTCAGACGCTGGCCGCGCCGAATACACACACACATACATACATCCGTATATTCATACATATAATTTCAAACGAATGTGTGTTTGTATGAATAATATGTATGTAAATGCTGATTATCGGAGGATTCTTGAAAGTGGAGCATGGTGCAACTGATAGAGTTGCGGCAATGCGAATTGTTAATTTAATTTTTTTTTTAATTTCAATTTTAAATGTACATATAAAATTAAAATTTTTAAATTTCATTCGAAAATTTGAATTCAAATTGAATACAATTGCGCACTACCATGGAATTACGGGGTCTTTTACAGTCGGCTCGATCGACTGTAGCCTTTCTTACTTATTACTAATAAGTATAAAATTCCTCCACTTAGACTACACACCTTACGCGGGGAAATACTAAAGCTAAGTAACCGGGCTAAGTATCTGGGTGTATACCTTGACAGAAAGCTTAATTGGAATGAGTGTATAGTAAACAGAGTACAAAATGCCTCAGTCTCTCTCTTCACGTGCAGGTAGACAATTGGCCTAAATTGGGGTATAAGCCGACACATCACCTGTTGGATTTATACTGGTTTTTTTAGTCTGGTGGCCCGCACTAAAAATGTTGACAATCCTTGTCAAACTCAGAACTCTGTACTCTGGGGCTCTGCGCACTACTCCAGTGGAGTCTTTCGATGCCATTGCTACTCTTTCCGCACTCCAGAGGAGATAAGCCAATCTCTGGAAATCGAACGGGCTGGGTCATTCCAACATTCTGTCGGTACTTCCCTTCAGCATCCAAAACACCGACTACTATATTGCCATGTAATATACCAATACCCCTTTCAAAGAGGTTTTCCCATCTAGAGAAGCCTGGAGAAGCGACTCTCCCTACCAAAATATCTTGCTGGAATGCTATACTGATGTCTCGCGCTCAGCGGGTCATATAGGCGGGGGCCTATATAGCTCCGAGCTAGGCATTGTCAAATCTTTAGAATGCCTAATCACTGTCTTTCAGGCAGAGGTTATGACCATCAAAAAAGCCCTAGATACGATATTCTTCTTATATGGTTCCCTGCCCACAGTAAGACGGAAACTGGAAAACTCGCGAGGCTGAGAACAGTTTCCACTTCTTACAACAAGAATGCACAGACGTTTATGCCTTTGGCGTGTAGGCTCTCGATTGAAAAACATTTCGAGTATCTAGCAGACCTAAGGTGGGAAACCACTAAAAGATGCAGAATCTTTAGTTTCGCAGGATGGAATCACATTGTGGGTGACCCTATCTGATTTTTTGACCACAACATTTTTTCTTTGAATGAGCCCTTGACACCCACATGGTATCACAACGAGCCGCTCTCTCTCTGCACCAACAGCCATTCAACCAAGTCAAAAACGGGAATCCTAAAGTCGCGAGGCAACTATAGTATTCTTTCTTGTTTTAATTTTGAAAATTTCTAAAATATTTGACGAACAAGATAATAAAATCCGTCAGCTCCTATGTGTTATCATTGTCCCACAAAAAAGATCTAACATTGCCTTTTTTCCCAATTCATGAGAAGGTCATATTTAATATTTAACCTTATTGGTATCAGACCTGCACTCTTTGGACTTTTTTTACCATTGATATCTCTGAAACGGCTAGACCGATGCTCATGATAGTTGTAGTGTTTCTCAAAACCACAAAATATACATTATAGATTAGGTTCCGAAAACTTTGGATAATTTTAAGCGAACTACAAACATGAACATTTGCGACAAAAATGGGTAATTTCAACGTACTGTTCTTGCGTGCAGATCTGCACGCTATAAGTAGATTAGTATTATACATAAATTTTAACAAATGTCTAAGGTTAAGAAAGCGGAAAAGATGGTTTATATACTATCCATCTGGATAAATTATGAATTCCATTTCAAATTTTCTGTTTTAATCTAAGATTTAATTTTGATTATGAGGGTATTTTAAACTCTAGTGCGTTTACCAAAAGTTGTGTTCTATCACTTAGAGCCTTTAGTTCTTAAGGATACTCTGTTTAACGAATTTATTTCAAAGAGGTTTAAAAAAAATTTAAAAAAAATTTTTAATGAACGGGAGGAAGATAACTCCTGCCCAAACTTCTTACATGGTTTTCCCATTTTGAGTCTTATATTTTAAATGGTATGATTGACCCCATAGATGGAACTCCATCTTAATTACCAATCTTTGAGGGAGTTGAGAATTCCTGTGGGAGACAAGGCTTTTCTGCCGACGGTAACTTGTCATGGCGTGTGAGTTCACATATTTGTACACCCTGGGTGTACACTTCCAACAATAAAGAAATTGACGAATTAACGGTTACTACAGCAAAGACAGAATAAATGAAACTACAGATATCTCAATTTAAAATAAAAATTTTGATATCTTTTGAGATGTCCAAGCGAAAAAAACTAATAATAATCAGACAAATGAGTAAAATAATCTTAAGTCTTGGCATTGACAGAGTTATAGGTGAAAAACATACATTACACCGATTACAGATTAACCTTAAATCCGACGAGTAACAGGTAGAAAAAGAAATCTCAGTCTCAATTTGTTATTAACAATGGGGTATATACAGAAAATTTTTTAGAAATTCATATTTAGAGCATAATTTCGACAGATTGTTTCTAAGGGAGCTGTACGATATAGTTGTCCGATTGGGATCAAACTTGGTCAGTACATGTACTTTTTAGACATGCACTACCCTACACTGGGTGGTTTTCTATACTTAAATATGCTTTTGTACCCATTACTCGTAGATTACAATGTATATTGTAATCGTTAGAATGTATATAAGAGGCGTGACAGACTCCATAAAGTATAACAAGACAGAAAACGAGTAACGGGTATAAAAGTACAGTTGAGCACGCCCGACCGTATAATACTCTCTGTATTTGTCCCGATTAAATTATTAAAACCGGTATCCAGATATTACAATGTGTAGTACTTGCATTAAACCTCTTTGAAACAAAAAAAAAAAACAATTGTAATCAAACATACATTTGTTTGTTTGCATGCGAATACACATACGTTTGACATTATATGTGTGCTTATAGATATGTATGTGTGTCTTTGGCACGGCCAGCGTCTGCGGACAGCGCTGCCGCCACACAAAAAGCGAAAACCTTAGAACATGGGCTTGTATGTTTCTGTCTCGCTTTCACCAATGCGTTGGTAATGCGTTCAATTATCAATATTGCAACGCTTCTAGTTTTCTTGTTTTTAGTCCGATTTGTAAGCACCTTTCTTAATAGTTTGATATAGTCAGTCTCCACACGAATAATAAGTTACAATACTGGACGATAAGAATAAATACCTTAAAAATGGCATGGAAGTTAGATAATTAGTTGATTAATTTTGGGAAAAAGAGGCGTGGCAGTCCAAAATTTGAAATGGCAATGCAGCTATGCTGTCGCTAGGAACCTCCGTACTAAAATTTGTTGATCCATAGCCACTGAGATATTAGCCGGAAACACCGATTTTTCCCGAGATGTGTCCCGAGATTGTGGGCGAATGGGGCGTGGCATCGAAAAAAAAATTCATTTATTGACTGACTAAATATGTGACCGTTTGACACCAAGCTCGAACTTGTAGCTCTTACCATCTCTGAATCATACAAATTTTTGATCAGCATCAATAGCCGAGTCGATATGTATGTCCGTCAGTCTGTTCGTCCGTCCGCCTCTATGAACAAAAGGATTTCAGAGACTATAAGAGCTAAAAAGGTAAACAAGGTTGCAAATGAAAGATCAAACAGCCTAGCAGTACTAGTTTGTCCTACTTTGGGTCGTTCAATTTTCAAAAAATATGTAAATTTACAGGTACAAATAACATGTTATCTATGCTATCTGAATCAAATTTACACGGGTAGCACATGTCCAGGAAAAACATATATTAACCAAGTTTAACGCGCCAAATTTTTGCTATTGTGTTTCAAAATTGTGACAATACAATTAGTGGTACAAGTTAAACTTGAGGTTACAGTTAAATAAAAAATCTAATCTATGTGAGACATAGTGTACATACATATTTAGTTACTTTTTTTTGCTGTTAACGCATGCGCTATAGTCAGTTGTATTTTTAGTATTTTACTCTTGTTTTACAGTTGAGAGCTTTTTTTTGGATTTGTCTAAAAGACACTCAAAAAATAACGAAACTAATAAAAGTGTGCTTTGTTGTTTAGGCATTTCTTGATGCTGTCATGAGTTTTCTTTTCAAAAGTACTGTTGTTACAAAGCATTAATTCCCAGAAATAACTAGCTCATATAAAAATTAATTGAAGGAAATAAAATGCAATTGTATATAAAGTTGTATTCATATTTTTGCATTTGTATAGAGTTAGTGGTAAGCGGTTTAACTCACCGTCGGCATTAATATGATGTGTGTTGTTTGGTTGGACATGCTGATACATGACTTGTTGCGGAATCCTAGTATCGTCACTTTCATGTCAGTTTAAACACTACAAGAGAATGAAAGCACTCGCGATTGTCTCTGACTTTTTATACATCAGACGCCGTAAACTTAACATCGATGTCGCTGCTAATCCTACAGCTATGTGGTTGCTTTTACTGCATGCTATACTGTTAACGAAGGTTACACACACCAACAAGGCAAAGTGCAAGCTTTACACTAATATAATGATCCAATAAAAAAAATTGGGTATTTACAAAATTATTTGTAATGCGAGATTAAATGTTAATTTTTGTTGTATAAATATTTATATATTATTTTTGATTTCTATTAGCTTTCAAAAACAAACAAACTATTAAGGAGATTTCTTTATAGATAGAGTGCAGTGGGAGAGAAGTGGACCACATTTTTTGTTGTCGCTGTAAAATGTAGAAAATTTGAAATTTTACTTATTTTTGTAGACACAACAGTAACTCAAAACGCATCTTTCCATTGTACTAGAGTTTTGATGTTGAGTGCCTAAATATACGTAAATAAATTTTTTTCAAAAAGCGTTTTATAGTTTGTGTTTTTTTTTAAATTGCAGGGAAATTGCACCCAACTTTTCTTATTGAAAATGCTGCGATTCGCTAAAAATTAGAGACGGGTGTTTTGTAGATCGCTAATTACTAATTCGTTTTCAAATTTGCAGAATTAAAGAAAAACTTTTCAAAAAGAGGGAGGAAAATTAACACGCTCAAACATTTTTTTAATCCTCACTTGCTTATGGGCAGCAATCAATTTCTCATATTCGATCTCTTTTTTTTTTGAGTTTTTTTTCCTCTTTTTTCGATGAGTTGATAGTGGAAACTTTATTAATAAGTAAAATATACATTGAAATAATTTATAGAAATTATGTACTGTTTGGAGAAAGGCATTATTTAAGTGGTTAATCTCTATCTACAAATTGGGTTCACTTCTGTCAAAAAGCGACTTTTTTCACATGCGTCCCACAACAACACACTGTAAATAATGAGATAATGCATCCCAATGCATATAGTAAACTATCTTATTGCGTGAAAAGTGAAGTTGTTGGTCACGACAATGAGTTAAGATGCACAACTCTTCGGCAACACTATCGCGAAGAGCAATATTTTCTGCACTACGGGCTCCACGGATGCACGGATATTTTTACACTTCCTTGGCACAAAAATTTGCATAGAAAACTATGGTTCAGTGTGTTTGTTTGAAATTGAAAAATTTTAAACATATGACTTTAAAATGTAACCACCCCTTATAATAATTTTTAAAATCTTTGGCGTCTAACTATGATCCCTTAAATATTAAATGAAACCAGAGGGTACTTGAAATGCAGACATAATTACAATATTGTTGCCCATTTAGTAATTTTTATGAAAGTAATGCAATGCAATTTAATTTTTTTTTTATTGAAATTTGTTCAACAGTGTAACCACATGTTCCAAAAAGCTTATTTTGAAAGTTTAACTCATCGAAGAGCTTTTGACTTTCTAACATCAATTATAATTATTGAATATAGCAGAAAGCGTTGCTTATGTGCACCAGAGTTCTTAAAATTACCCTTAAAATACTAAGAATTGTAAAGTGGAAATAGTTTAAAATGTATTTTTAATTAACTGGTTGACTAGTACGCTAAAACACTTATTTTAAATCATTAAACATTTTAGTTGGAATTTGCAAAACAGTCTGCATTTATGGTTTTTTTTTTCTTTTTTACAAATTAATATATATTTCCAATAATACAAGCAAAAAGCTGCATTAACATTGAACTCTCCTATGCCGTCATAATTGGAATAGTAGAGCTATTGGAATAGTAGAGCAGACCGTTTTGTAAATTCGACCTAAAAAGTTTTAGCAGTTATTGATTATTTGATGAGCAGCGCTTAAGCTTTTTGTGTTGAACTCACGAATAACTATATAATTCAGGAAGGTTTTTATTCCGTGCAGAGGGTATAATGTTTTTGCTGCGAAATTTGGAACGCATTGAAGGAGTCTTTTCCGACCCCATAAAATATATGTACATATGTATTCTTGATAAGCATCATTAGCCGAATCCGTTTGACTACCACCAAATTTGGATTTAAAGACGCAGACCAAGGTTATTTCAAAATTTTGCTACGCTCCTTACCGCGCACGCAAATTGTAAAAACTATTTTCACATCACCAAGACTTGAGTAGGCCATACTCTAATTCACACATTACAATTCACAAGTTACCATTTTTACTATCCTCACCAAGTTTGATCTGGATCGGACAATTATGGACTATAGCTCACATAGGACAAATCGGTCGGTAATAGGGCATTTGCATGAAGACAAGAACCTTTCGCAACCACATTTAAATATTATATGTATAGAAATCTTGTAGCTATCCATACAAAATTTTGTTCGTATCGGAAAACAATATTTTAAGCTCGCACAAACAAATCGGTCAACAAGAAAGAAAATCGAACACGCCCGACCGTATAATACTCTCTGCATTTTTTCCCGATTAAATTATTAAAATCAGTATCGAGATAATATAATGTGTAGTCAATGCATACGTTGAAACAAAAACAATCTAAGCATAATCAAACATACATCTGTTTGTTTGTATGCGAATACACATACTTTTGACAATATGTGATGCATATAGGTATGTATGTGTGTATTCCGCGCGGACTGAGTCCGCGGGCAGTGAACGTTTGAACATGTCATTGTATGTTTCTGTCTCGCTTGGACTCATTCATTGATATTGCGTTCAATTATCAATATTGAAACGCTTCTCGTTTTCTTGTTTATTGTCCGATTTTAATGCACCTTTCAGGATAATTTGATATAGTTAGTCTCTACACGAAGTATAAATAACACTACTGTACGATACGATGGTGCAAGCGAGATAGAAACACACAAGCACATGTTCGAACGTTTTCTCTACCTGCTTGGCGGCAGCGCTGCACGCGGACGCTGGCCGCGCCGAATACACACATGCATACATATTTGCATCATATACATATTGTCAAACGTATGTGTATTCGAATACAAACAAACAGATATATGTTTGATTATGCTTATATTGTTTTTGTTTCAGCGTGTTTTAATGCAAGTAATTCACATTGTAATATCTCGATACCGATTTTAATAATTTAATCGGGAACAAATGTAGAGAGTATTATACGGTCGGGCGTGCTCGACTGTACTTTTCTTTCTTGTTAATATACATATGTATGTGCATTGATTTTCACAGCACACATAATTAAAAGCTAGATCAGAACATATTAGAGAGCAAAACTGATAGTACGCGCATCATGCTTGAAACTTGTCGTGGTTTATGTGTATTCGTGCGAGCAAATATTGATATGTTTTAGCATACCACGCATTTCGCTTATATTTTTTCAAAGAAAAAGAACCCAAATAGAAGTGTCAGACTACCTGCTGCACAAATTGCGGTAAATGCAAAACACCCCATTTACAAAAATCTGTATTGTCATATGCTGGCCAATCAAGGGAATTTCCAATAGGTCAGCCCGTCTATGTTTAAATGTTGGGAGTGACAAAGGGTTTCAATAAATAATTGTAATGTAGATTTTTATACTCTCTGCAAGAGTATATTGGGTTTGTGCAAAAGTATGTAACAGGCAGAAGGAGGCGTGGCAGACCCCATAAAGTATATATATTCTTGATCAGCATCACAAGCCGAGTCGATATAGCCATGTCCGTCTGACCGTCTGTCCGTCTGACCGTCTGTCCGTCTGTCCGTATGAACAAACAGATTTCAGAGATGGTAAGAGCTACAAGTTCGAGCTTGGTGTCAAACGATCTCATATTTAGTCAGTCAATATAAGAATCTTTTTTTTTTTTTCGATGCCACGCCCCATTCGCCCACAATGAGCAAAAAACTGAACACACCTCGGAAAAAATTTGTGTTTTCGGCAAATATCTCAGTAACTATGGCACCTAGGATCACCAATTCTGGAACGGGAGGTTCCTAGCGACGGCATAGTTGCATTGCCATTTAACATTTTGGACTGCCACGCCCACTTTTCCCACATTTGATAAAAAAGTCTGGAACCTTCAATGCCGGGTTTGGCAAACTTGTTCGTATAGTACAGTATTGTAGTTATATAATTCGTGTGGAAACTAACTATATTAAACTATACTTAAAGGCGCATTAAAATCGGACTATAAACATGAAAACTAGAAGCGTTACAATATTGATAATTGAACGCAATATCAACCCATAGGTGCAAGCGAGATAGAAACACACAAGCACATGTTTGAACGTTTTTGTTGCCTGTGTGTCGGCAGCGCTGCCCGCGGTCGCTGGCTGCGCCGAATACACACATACATACATATTTGCATTATATACATATTGTCAAACGTATGTGTATTCGCATGCAGACAAACAGATGTGTGTTTGATTATGATTTGTTTCAACGTGTTTTAATGCAAGTAATTCACATTGTACTATCTGGATACCGATTTTAATAATTTAATCAGGACAAATGCAGAGAGTATTATACGGTCGGGCGCGCTCGACTGTACTTTTCTTTCTTGTTAATTCTGTAAATAAACTTATGAACAGAATATTCAAAACAAAATTGTATTTATTATTAAATTTGCCCCACGTTGGGCGCCAACTAAATTGTTGTGTTGTCCCAAGTTGCTGTAGATGATCTCCAGAGCTGCATCTGTTGATGTGGGTGCAAAGGTTCCGTAAGGTTACCGTTTTTTATGATGTTTTAGGTGGGGAGGTTACTCGTCTCTCATATCACTGGGCTTGTTCCACAGCGATGCAGAATTAATAATTCAACGTGTTTACGGCTTGTTGCCGGAGTAGAGTTTATTAAACGAGCTTTTCGCTTTCGTTGTAAGAACAAGACTAAACTAGGTACCACCAGCAAGCTGGGTCGTAAGCTAAGTTGAAAGTACTTAGTTGGTAAAGAATACAAAGCAACAAAATATGTGTACATAAAGCTGTAAAACTACAGGGCATAAGAGATAAGGCTGATCTTGCAGCATGTGCAGGATATCAGATTATCGGTTGACCGTCGCATCTAGAGCGACAGAACGTGAATGCTCTGCAAAGTGAAGTAATATCCGACGCAGCAACAATTCATAGTGAATTATCTGTAACTTATGCAATAGAAGCTACTGAGAAACCTTTGAACTGTTTCAGAAAACAGATAGTTTTTAGAGGAAACAAGGTTCTCTCTAAAACGAGACTTCATACTCTTTGGCGAAAAAACACGCCACAAAATTCACTTCATTGATAGAGACGAGATCCTAAAGGAAGTTAACGCGGTAGTTAATCCTAGTGTGGTCAATTCTATACACTGTGATCTGCCGACGCTGGCATTCATCCAGCATGAGTTAGTGAGAACATTCCCGTCAACAAAGTTTTGGTACTGTAAAAATATGGTAATCGACATAGTTGACAAAACGGAACAAAGAGACATTGTCATAGCAGAACACAATCGGGCGCACAGAGCCGCACAGGAAAACATTAAGCAAATTTTAGAATAGTATTACTTTTCGAAAATGACCAGGCTGGCTAAGGAAGTTGTGGGCAACTGCTAAACTTGCACAAGGGCTAAATACGACAGGCACCCGAAAAAACAGATTCTCGGAGAAACACCAACGCCATCATTTCCCTACGAGGGGTTGTACATTGACATTTTCTCGATCGATAAGAAACAATAGTGTAACCAATTATATCACGTACCATAGCAGACGTAAAAGGCCCTATCATCCAAATTATAAACTTTTTTCCCAAAACAAAGGTTGTGTATTGTGATAATGAGGCAGCATTTAATTCAGAAACCATTACGTCATTGTTAAAGAACAACTTTGGAATTGATGTGGTAAATGCACCACCATAACATAGTACTCCTAATGGCCAAGTGGAACGATTCCACAGCACGTTGTCGGAAATTGCTAGATGCATTAAATTAGAAAGAAAGATCGACGATACGATCGAAGTTATCCTACTTGCAACTCTAGAGTACAACCGTTCACTGCATTCAGTGACAGGCAAAAAAACCGATAGAAGTAATACATTCATCAACTGATGAATTTAGGGAAGCCATTAGAGCAAAGAGAGAGAGAGAAAACTCAACAGGTACAACTGGACAGAAACAATCCACACAGGAAAAACAGAATATTTGAGGTAGGAGAAAAGTCTTTATCAAATCCAGCAAAAGACTTGGAAACAAACTTACCCCTTTATGCTCAGAAGAGGTAATACAAGTAGACCTAGGAACGTCTGTACTCATTAAGGTGAGGGTGGTCCACAAGAAAAACTTAAAATAGGAATTAGATTAGCGATTATAAATTAGTACTAGAATTAAGAAACACAGTAGGGTTAATCCAATTTTATTTTTTTTCTTGCAGGCTTATTTGGTCGATTTTATCCCTAATAAATATAATAAATACTCGGATCACCGACTATTCTCATTCAAATTACATACCCCTAGTAGATGGAAATGTAATGATTTGGGAACAACATGGCTATGCACGACACTCAAGTAATTTGACCGAGTTTTTAAGCATAATAGAAGAAAGAGAAAAATTGTCCGAGTACTTTCCCCAGAGTCATATGAGAAAACTATTGTATGTAGATGTTAATCATACTAGAAAACTTTTGTCCGTTTTTTGCCAGAAGCTTGGATTTTATTGGGACAGCATTTAAGGTAGGTGCCGGTAGAGGTGCAAAAGAGCACTATCGAGCTACTGAACTATCGATGGTTCAATGTTTCGATAGTAATCGATAGAATCGTCGATAGTGCCATTTACACATTACCAAGCAAATATTCGCGCTTTTATTAATTTGTGGCGTAGCTTTTCAACAAATATTTATGATTAAATAAAGTGTTTCTTTAAAATATTTAAATATCATATAAATCATAAAAAGATATAAATGGATCGCTTCCTTAAAAGAGGTAATACATTTTTGAAATAATTAGTAAGAATGTTTACAACATTTTTGTCTAATTTAAGGTAAACGTAGCATTTCTGCAACAAGTTGTGATTGCAACAGCAGTGACAGCGACAAAAATTCCGTGTCGGCAAAGCCTGCACAAAAAAAGAAAACTAAAATTTCAGATGTCTGGAAATATTTTTAAAGGTCTGATGATACAAAATTTGCCAAATGCCTTAATTGCGGCAAGGAGTACAAAACCAGTGGCAACACATCGAACCTGCATGATCACCTTAAATGGTTTCACCCGAATTAAGACAGAAATGCTCCTGATACCAATGTGCAAGTTGCTGAAAATGCTGTACAAGATGAGAACATTGCGTCTTCCAGCAGCAGTTGCCGGTCGAGTATGCGGTCAGTGGAGTCATATTTTAAACGGGCTGTGTTGTATGATGCAAACTCCAAGCGCAAAAAGGACATTGATAAAATCTTAACGGAGATGGTTGCTAAGGATGTGCAGCTCTTTAGTATAGTGGAGAACGAAGGATTTATAAAATATACACAGGTTTTAGATCAAAGAAGAACATGTAAACGTTTTACTGTTTTTAAACAAAAATCTTTGGCTACAATAAAAACATAAAAAAAACAATCCTTACTAATTTTCAATAATAAGAAACACTGTTTTTTTATTTCGACTATCGGCCACTATCGATGGTGCTATCGACCACCATCGATGGTTTGGAAATTACTATCGTCCACAATCGATGGCGCCCACCATCGATAGTTTTGCACCTCTAGTGGCCGGCACACCGGATGCTAAAGATTTAGAAAAGTTCAGAATGACTGAAACAAGACTAATCGAATCAAACAACAGACATGTGGTAATAAACACGGAAACCCAGAAGCAGATAAATCAATTAACCGATACGGTAAATAAGATAATTAAAGCAAAGAAGAATGATCTAATAGACACGCCATATTTATACAAAGCATTTTTGGCCAGAAATAGAATGTTAATAAATGGAATCCAAAATTTAATGTTCAATCACTTTTGCAAAAGCCAACATAATAAATCCAACAATCTTTGACCACGATGATTTAAAATCTGTGCTTATCAAACATCCCTTAGAAATTCCTATAGTTAGTCTGATGGAGGCATCTGGTATTAAGATTTTTCAGTCCGAAAATATTGTTCACATTTTAATCGAATATCCCTGAATTAAGTTTATATGTAGAAAGGTCAGCATTCTCCCTGTGTCCCAAGAGCACACTGTACTTCAACTTCAAGATGACACCGTATCCGAATGCGACAACGATGTTTTAGCTTTAACAAGCTGCACCACAACACCTCGATCTGCTAATTGGCAACGCATGACACCTGCACACGCGAGTTGCATGCCGGAAGTACAGCACATTGTAGCACGCAGCCCAGTCACCTGGAGCCTATCACAATGGTAGATGACGGAATCATGGTCCTAAACGAGAGTCCTGCTAGTATCTGCACCGATGATGGCGCTTTTTGAATTATTAATTCTGCATCGCTGTGGCACAAGCCCAGTGATATGAGAGACGAGTATCCTCTCCACCATAATCTTCATAAAAAACTGTAACCTTTTGGAACCATTGCACCCACATCAACAGTTGCTCTGGAGATCATCTACAGAAACGTGGGACAACACAACAATTTAATTTACATACTCGAGTAAAACGAGTATAAGCATACCCGCGGTACGCACACAAACGATCGAGTATCAAATTTGTTCGAACAAAGTAAGTGTAACGTAATGTCCTGCGACCTCCTTTTCTAAGCAATTACATTCTGAATGGCAACTCTCTTCAATGAATTGACTCGGTCATTGATTTGGGTATCCTTGCGGATCCAAAGCTTAAGTTCGATAGTCATGTTTTGTCAATTACCAATCATGCTTTTGGTGTCCTTGGCTTCATAAAGCGCTGGTCGAAAGAATTTAAGGATCTCTTACTACCTTGGTACATCCATCTTGCAACATTCTCCCATTCCTCCAGGATCAACATTAAATTTCCCTTTCCTTTTAGCTTCTTGAAGCGAACTCATTATTTCACTATACTAAGAATCGCTTAAAAGCAGACCACAAACTTTCAATTGGTTCGATTTTGGGACCCAGGCCTGACCACATTATAAACCTAAAATGCTGGTTCCATAAACATTCCATACCAAAGAAATGACGAAATTGGTATTTAAAATCGTGGACGGTGTCGTCGACGGGTAACCGTAGGACTACTTATCCTCAATCAGAACAAATAGGCCATACTTTCAGCTTAGAAAACCAAACCCTTAAAAGTTTAACATGGAATTAAAAACTGAGAGTGGTGTTGGTTGTAAAAGGATGGCGGACTCAAACTTTATGAAGATAATTCACATGGAAAGTAATATTTCTGGAAACGGGTCAGAAAAAAGCCTAAAAAAGGCACTCCTAAGAAGCTGTAAAACACTGAAGAGATCATTTTATATTTCAAGTCTGTGTTATTTGGTAAGATTGGTATCATTGACTAAAATTTATGGTGTTATGTTAAAAGGTCATCCAGATGATGCTTCATATTTAAAGAGCAGTGCTTGACGTGTCGTGTATAAGACAACATCGTCATATTCTCTCAGCGAGTTATTGATGGTGAAACCTATTACACAGAGGGATCTAATTCGTATATTTCGTAGGTTCCGTCTAAGCCTATATGCCCTCACGTTTACGGTATTGGGTCATCGACGTCGCGTTGATAATTCGGTTGATAATTTAATTTCCGCATAGAGTTCCTTGAGCGCCAATATACGTGGCCGTACTGCGATGCTTCCACATTCTCCTCGAAAAAAGGGCGAAAGATTGGTATTGGCTGCACGTGCAACAGTTTCGAGTAAAGCGATGGGACGAGTTGCAGCGTGCTTTATTGGCAGGATTCAGTGGCAAAGAGGTAGTGCCAGTGTCGATGACATTGTCTTCTGGACTGTTGAAACCCTTGCCTGAGGCTCGTCTCATTAACAAGGGGCTATGCGCAGGACTGGTACGGTACTTGTATGCACTTAAAATGTACAACTTGGACCAATTGGGGTTGAGCGAAGCGATGTGGGATTGCTCACCAAGGCACAGAAAGTCTTCAGGCCGGACACATTCTATCCACTGTCCTCAGAGCCAACAAATTGGGCGAAAACGTACAAGGAAGACCAATTCAGGATCACCAATTCTGGTACGGGTGTTCCTAGCGAAAGCATAGTTACATTGCCATTTACAATTTTTGACTACCACGCCCACTTTTCCCACAATTTATAAAATAGTTTTCAAGCTTTAATGCCGTTTTTTCCGTATCGTACAGTATTGTAGTTTATAACTGGTGTGCCCGCGGTCGCTGGCTGCGCCGAATACACACATACATACATACATATTTGCATCATATATGTACATATTGTCAAACGTATGTGTATTCGAATACAAACAAACAGATGTGTGTTTGATTATGCTTAGATTGTTTTTGTTTCAACGTGTTTTAATGCAAGAAATTCACATTGTAATATCTCGATACCGATTTTAATAATTTAATCTGGACAAATGCAGAGAGTATTATACGGTCGGGCGCGCTCGACTATACTTTTCCTTCTTGTTCATTAATTGTTTTATGAAGGCGTTCAATATCTGAAATTCCTGTTTTACATGTGGTGATATCGATATGCACATTTTTGAATTTAACCATAATTTAAGTGAATTGCTCATGAATGCTGAATCTTTGTCTGCTTTGATTTTTTGGGGTTCCATGTCATTGAAAATTCTAATAAGGGCACGTTTGGCTTCAAGCCAATCTCGAATATTTGTTTTTATGGGTGATGCAAATTTGGAATAAATGTCTATGCATGAAAGGTATTGGTCGTTGGTAATTGCGTAAAAGTCTATAACATAAACTTCTCGTGGGTTATTTATTTCTGGTGTTAAGTCAATAAGTAATTTTGTTGTTCTATGTTCTGTTTTTGCGATGTTGCAGACTCCGCATTCGTTTATAATGTTTTGTATGAACTTGTTGTAATCTGGGTAGTAATAAGTTTCTTTAAAAAGTCTAATCATTTTTTTCAATTCCAGGATCGAATAATTTAATGTGTTTGGAGGTAATAAGTTCTTTAAATTCTTAATATGTTTTTATATCTTTTAATTTAATTAGACATTTAAAGATTTTAATATTGCTGTTTGGATTTATAATCTCTTGATACGCCCTGTGGAATAATAGGAAATCTTTATCGTTTTCCATGTAAATAATACTGGTTTGATTAAGAAAATAGTTAATATGGATATCTTTAGCTTTTGAAAGTGTCATTTCCGTATATTTAATTATACTCTCTGCAAGAGTATATTGGGTTTGTGCAAAAGTATGTAACAGGCAGAAGGAGGCGTGGCAGACCCCATAAAGTATATATATTCTTGATCAGCATCACAAGCCGAGTCGATATAGCCATGTCCGTCTGTCCGTCTGTCTGTCTGTCTGTCTGTCTGTCCGTATGAACAAACAGATTTCAGAGATGGTAAGAGCTACAAGTTCGAGCTTGGTGTCAAACGATCAGATATTTAGTCAGTCAATACAAGAATCTTTTTTTTTCGATGCCACGCCCCATTCGCCCACAATAAGCAAAAAACTGGACACACCTCGTGAAAAATTGGTGTTTTCGGCAAATATCTCAGTAACTATGGCACCTAGGATCACCAATTCTGGTACGGGTGTTCTTTGCGAGAGCATAGTTCCATTGCCATTTAAAATTTTTGACTGCCACGCCCACTTTTCCCACAATTTATAAAATAGTTTTCAAGCTTCAATGCCGTTTTTTTCGTATCGTACAGTATTGTAGTTTATAACTGGTGTGGAGACTAACTATATTAAACTAATCTGAAAGGCGCATTAAAATCGGACTATAAACAAGACAACTAGAAGCATTACAATATTGATAATTGAACGCAATATCAACCCATAGGTGCAAGCGAGATAGAAACACACAAGCACATGTTCGAACGTTTTCGCTGCATGTGTGTCGGCAGCGCTGCCCGCGGTCGCTGGCTGCGCCGAATACACACATACATACATACATATTTGCATCATATACATATTGTCAAACGTATGTGTATTCGAATACAAACAAACAGATGTATGTTTGATTATGCTTGTTTGTTTGTTTGTTTGTTTTTGTTTCAACGTGTTTTAATGCAAGTAATTCACATTGTAATATCTCGATACCGATTTTAATAATTTAATCGGGAAAAGTGCAGAGAGTATTATATAGTCGGGTGTGCTCGACTGTACTTTTCTTTCTTGTTTTTATCTGGGTTTCTGAAAAGTAACGATCGGACAATATTTCATCTGTTGAACATTTGATCATTTCTATCTGTCTCGCGAAATAGTTTATGGGTCTTTCAGTTATCGGTATGCAATTTTCGTTGTCTTCTGAAGCATAGTGCATTATATCTGCTTTTGAGATTGTTGTTGAAATATTATCTTCGACCCCTGGCATATTTTCTTCTATCTTTATTCGAGATAGTGCGTCTGCGACATGGTTTTGTTTACCTTCTAAATATTTTATTTTAAAATCATATTCGCTGAGTTTTATTTTCCATCTTTAAAGTTTCATGTTTGGTTCTTTTATGTTTTGTAACCAGACAAGAGGCTTATGATCACTTAATATTTCAAAGGGTACTCCATATAAATATGGGCCAAAATATTTGGTTGCCCAAACAATCGCTAATAATTCTTTTTCTATTGTACTGTAATTTTGTTCGTTTTTTTTTAGAGTTATACTTACAAATCTAACAGGTTTATTTTCCTGCGAAAGGACAGCTCCTATTGTAAAATTACTTTCGTCAGTAGTTACTTGAAATGGTTTGGAAAAGACTGGACAATGGAGGACTGGGTCGCTCAATATTAAAACTTTTAATTTTTCAAATTAATTTTTATAGTCTTCACTATGAATATTAATGTTTGCGCCTTTCTTGAAGGAAAGAATCATTTGTTTTGCCATTTTTGCAAAATCGGGAATAAACTTACGGTAATACTCACTTAAACCTAAAAATTACTTTATTTCTTTTGGAGTTTTTGGAATCGGAAATTTTCCTATTGCTTTAAGTTTATCAATGTTTAGACGGATACCTTCTGGGCTTATTGTATGGCCTAAAAAATCAGTATGCCTTTTTTAGTGAATACAAATGTTCTTTGAGAGATGTGGAGTAGACGATAACGTCATACAAACAAGACAGTGATCCTTAAGAACAGAATTCATACAACGCTGCAATGTTGCTGGCATTTTCCGAGATTGCCTAAAATTTCATCCATATTAGGAATCGGGAATTTATAGTTTACAGTTATGTCATTTAGATTACGCTAATCGAGTACCAATCTAAATTTTCGTTTTCCAGAAGCGTCAGCCTTTTTTGGGACAATCAATAATGGACTACAATAAGGGGAATCGCTTTTGAGAATTGCTGTAACTTCAGCATCAAAAGCAAATGGGTAACTATACGGACGTTTGTAAATAGGATTGTCATGTGAAGTTTTGATTTCATGACTTATTACACTTGCAAAAGTTAAATTGTCGTTCTCTTGGTATAGGATGTCTTTGAATATTTTTAACACTTTGATAATTTTAGTTTTTTTTTCTGAGTTTAAATGTTCAAGTCTGTATTGTTTATTACTAAAAATTTAATTTTTCATTGTGTAATTAAGTTTTTTGGTCATTAACATAATCAACATTTGCATTATTGTCCATTAAAACTTTTCCACCAATAAGAATGTCATAATAAGGAGAAAAATCGTGTAGAATAAAGTTTATTTCTTATTGGAATAAACCATTGGCTGGAAGGATAAGAAATTTATTTAATTTGGACAGCCCGGTTAAACTTCGAACTGAAACATCTTTACTTTGGACTTGAAGATTAAAAAATTTTTAGTCATCATGTTCCTTGATGATGCAGTATCAATAAGACATCTGTATCTGTGACTGTTGAACATAATTTCTACGTATTAGAAAATTTTCAGATTGAAATTGCTGATCTTGTTTTGTTTCGGATTGGTTATATATATATTGGTTATATATATATATATATATATATATATATATATATATATATTTTTTTTTTTTCGTTAAATAGGGATCGTTAAATTCTTTCGACCAGGGCACTAAAAGCACGATTAATAATTGACAATACATGTCTATCGAACTTGAGTTTATATCCAAATCAGTGACCGACTCAATTCTTTTAAGAGAGTTGCCATTCAGAATGTACATGTTTTGAAAACTACATAGATCAATATATATATATATATATATATATATATATATATATATATATATATATATATATATATATTTTGAAAACTACATAGATCAGATTGTAACCTGGTTCCAAGAACAGACTCAGAAGCCGAAACACAGAGTTTAACGTCGTCGGCATACATGAGCACACGAGAGTAAATAATCGGAGATGGAAGTTCATTTATGAACAATATAAATAACAAGGGACCGAGACGGCTTCCTTGTGGAACACCCGAAGTTACTTGAACAGATTTGGACAAAGTCTCTTTAAAATAAACATATTGTGTTCTAGAACACAAGTAATTTGAAATCCAAAGAATAAAGTTATGGGAAAGACCCAAAAGATTGAGCTTATATATTAATAGGCTGTGATTAACGGAGCCGAAAGCCTTACTGAAATCTGTATAAATGACGTCAGGTTGCAATTTTCTCTCAAAGCCCTTTAGTGCAAATAATGTAAACTCTAACAGGTTAGTGGTAGTGGATCTATATTTCACAAACCCATGCTGGCAGGATGAAATCATGGATCTACAGAAATGTTGCAATTCCGAAGTTATTTATTTCTCAAAAGCTTTGGGAATAGCAGACAACTTGGAAATACATCTGATTTGTTTCCTTTACAGTTTATACAGGGGCTTTAAAAGGCCGTCAGCACAGTTTTTAAGTACACAGCCAGGGACTCCGTCTGGACCAGGTGAAAAAACAGATTTAGTAGCCTTTAAATTACATAAAAGCGAACTTTCGGTGATGATTGGTGTAAAATTACAATTGAAGGAATTTAAATGATAGGGGTAGGGTGAGGTCACACTTATACTCGTGCTTACTATAAGTCGTTTGGAAAAAATCGGCAAATAAGTCGCCGATATCCAAATTAGCAGATTCTCTTTCAAAGAACACGCTAGATGGAAGCGTGGATGATTTACGCTTCGAATTAAGGAAGTTATAAAACCGTCTTGGATTCCCTTGGAACTATTGCCCACAGTCAGTAATGTATTCCTTATAACAACGGTCATTCAAAACATAAAATTCAGAACGAGCAATCAGATATCGAGAGAGATACAAGGAAGAGCCAGCTTCTCTGAATCTCTTATAGAATTTCGACTTTCTATTTTTAAGCAATGTTAACTCACGGGTAAACCAAACAGGCTTGTTAGACCTGGTTGGAACGCAAAGCGGATCACAGACATCAATTAAGGAATTCAAAGGAATTAAAAGGTTTTGATTGCACTATCCATATCTCTACACATGAACAGTCGGGACCAGTCAGTCTGAGATAACAATACATTTAACTACGGGTCACCCGGGTGGTGCGGGAAATAGAGAAACAGGATGGATCCAAAACAAAAATCAAATCAAGCATTGTATTTAAAGAGTTTGGAATAGCACTTATCTGAAGCAATGAAATTCCAAACAGATCGTCAAGAAAATCGTGCTGAGTCGTGGGGGTCAACATGGCAGAGTCGGGACATGAAATCCATGTAGTAAATGAAAAGTATAAAGAGAATATAGGAGCAAGTAATGGCAACTCTAATGTTATTTAGGCATAAATTGATAGCAACAAATTCAATATCCAAAGAGCCATCGATTGTTACTTCTTCAGAGGATAAGTTAACATCGACGGCAATAATCACACCACCACCTCGGCGATATGTACGATCTTTTCTATAGATAGCGAATTTATTGGAAAAGATTTCAGAGTCTAGAACATCGGGCCTTAAGCATGTTTCAGTAAAGGTCACATTATAAAATTGAAAAGACACACTATTTAAATACATATTGCTAAGCTTACTACGAAGACCTCTTACATTTTGATAGGCAAACGAGAGCAAGTTAGTTTTTTCCGGAATCAGAGGCCGGGACACGGTTAGACGGCAGTGCAACCGGGGTTTCTTTTCTTCGCTGTATACTCCTTTATTATTAAATGGTCCGCCCAAAATTCTTTACAACAAATTTTACTAAAATATTTGGCAGGAACACTTACTTTAAATGACGAAATTTTCCGATGATAAGAGAACTTAAATTTTTCCACTGTAATATTGGCTTCAGATTTAGCCTGAATAAAGGCCTTGACATCATCCGACACAAATTTATTTAAATTGGCTTTTAAGTTTATTAAAAAAATTTGTATCAACACAACCAATGTAGCACACAATGTTGCAAAGGAATTAAGTCATAAATATGATACAAATTAGAGCGTTTAAACAATGAAAACTTGAAAAGAGATAGAAGCGATGTAAAACACGTCCGTCATCAAAAGCGAATCGAATCGAGTTGCACCAACACTTACCAACCCAGTCCGAGTCAATCGCAGACCGAGTCCAATCCTATTCCTTCTACTTTTTTTATCGATACCGGATCCAAGGGCATATTAACTTCCGACGGCATTTTCCCCGTGATTTAACCAGCCTTTCGACAAGTCACCGCGCAAGTTAGTAACCTTCACGGCTCGGTCTATGCCCGATCCTGGAGACGTGCCTCTTGCAATTCCCTCTGCCTGCTGAGCATTTTGGTCCACCTTCATTCCCGACCGTATACTCAGAGATTTCCCAAATTTCCAATTGGCCGATCCGCTTATTGTCTGTAGCTCACAAATAAATTCCTATTCTAACTCTGACTTGCAGTTCTATGCTGGCATAAGAAATTATTTTTGGGTGGGTTTTTAGCTATCCGATCCTCAGCATCTATACCAAAGCGATCTAGATTCTATATCATTTCATGTACGTTGATGACGTCCTAGCAGGAGCTCATAGGCCAGAGGGTTTACATGGTTTCTTAAAATATTCGCCGCGTTGGCCCTCATGTTCTATACCCGAAACAAAGATCGAGCAAGGAGAATACTGCTACACAACTAATCTTCTTTCTCCAATAGATCTACTCGAACTATTTTCTGACTTTGCAAGAGCCTTGAGAGTGATCGTTTATGTCCAAATCCTATCCGAGTTGTAATATTCAACACGAAGAGCAATTCACTGCAGAGGGGCTGCTCATTACTATAACACAGCATTTAGACTTAAATCCTTTTCTGGATCAGTATGGCATCATCAGAGAGTGCGGGCGACGGCTAGCCTCGGAATCGCTCACCAACTTGGAATCACCACTCATGGAATCACACTCCATGGCGGCAATCAACTCATGCTTCGAGATGTTCGCGCCAGATCTGGATTATGAAGGTCAAAACCTTGATATAATCTCAGTCTTACATCAGTGAGGCGTGCATTCTGTATACACGTCAGCTCCATTCGCAGGTAATGAGACATCTCCCACGTGATTGTATAACTTTCTCTAGACCCTTCACTCCAACAATTCAGATGACCTCGCAGGTCCCTTTGATTACCAAAGGTTACGGCTGCATGTGTGTGTGTTTCATCGCTAAGGGTATTCATCTGGACGCTGTATCTGATTCACAACAGGGAAATTCGTTGCAGCGTTTTCCCATTTTATCGCGAGACGCCGTTGTCTTATGCGCATTTATTCCGACAATGACATACGGTGTTGAACAAGCACTTTATGAAAGCCACCAAGCATTCACCGCTATATTTGCGGTAGCTACGGATCTTGAGACCGTGGAGTAAAGTAGTAATATGATGGTAATATGGTTAGAATGTAACTCCCTCTCTCTTGCAGCCCACTAAACATTTTGAATCTTGTTTTAATATGTTTGAAATTATTTTATTTATTTTTAGACCTCATACTTTAAAAAAGAGTAGAGTGGTCAATTATGTTTGTCAGAAGCGAAATGTGCGTAACAGGCCAAAGGAGGCATAGCAGACGCCATAAATATATACAAGGCGAGTCGATATAGCCATGTCCGTCTGTCTGTCCGTATGAACAAACAGATTTTAGAGATGGTAAGAGCTTGGTCTCAATCGATCACATATTTAGTCAATCACTACAGGAATATTTCTATTTTTCGCTACCACGCCCCTTTCGCTCACAAAATTTGTGTTTTCCTAGCGACAGCAAAAATGCATTGTCATTTAAAATTTTAGACTGCCACGCCCCTTTTCCCCACAGGAAATATAATAATTTTGTCCTTATCGTACAGTATTGTAATGTGGATAATTGAACGCAATATCGGTGCATTTTTTTTTTTTATTCCTTTAAAGCTTACACAATATCTTATATAATATTAGACTATTATAGTAGTATATCAAAATCTTAGGAGTAGGGAAGAAGGGAAAGAAAATAAAGGCTAGTTTCCGATCCCTGCGGTACGGCCGTAAAGCAATGCTTCACAGGGACAAGGATGACTGCCCTCTATCCCACGAGTCTTCTCAGACGCTCTGTTCTGCGAAGTTCTATCATTGCTCCAGCTGCAAAGTTGCTAACAGCAGTCCATATACCTGGGTCTCGGATCATCTCATCGACAATGCTCGACGTGGTCAGATCACGTCCACTGGCGCTTCTTAATTGTCTCCTTTGAGCCGCAAAACAGCCACACACAAAGATTACATGCTCTGCATCTTCGATGGGGTAGGCGCACCATCTACAGGAAGGGGAATCTTGATGTCCAAACCTGAACAGGTATTGACCAAAGCAGCCATGCCCGCTGAGGAGTTGGGTGATGTGGAAGTTTACCGAGCCATGCGCCCTGTTCAACCATCGCCTAATATCAGGGATGAGCTGTTGTGTCCAACGCCCGTTCTCAGTGGCATCCCAGCGACTTTGCCATTGGTTTAGACTTACTTCTCCTGCTGCCATCCGTGCAGTCATTTTGTTGGCACCGGCTTGAGTGGCTTGCACAACTACTCGCTGTTCTGCGACAAGTAAATCTATTGGCAGCAGTCCTGCGATAACAAGTGCTGCTTCATCCGAGATTGTGCGGAATCCACAGCAGATCCTTAGGGCACAGAGTCGGTGTATGGACTTTATTCCTCTGGCATAGCTTGGGACCTGCATTCCGTCCGCCCAGATAGGTGCAGCGTATGTGATCACTGACCGTATCACGCTTGTGAGAAGCAGCCTACGTTGTTGTCTCGGCCCACGTGCGTTTGGCATAATCCGGAACAAGGCGCGGCTTGTGTTTGCAGCTCTCTCCTGGACATATGACAGGTGCTCACGGAAACACAGCCTGGTGTCTATCATGACCCCAAGGTAGCGAATAGCCCGGCTTGATGTTATGTTTTAAGCGCCGACACATATATGCGCTGTCTCAACGACCGAACGAGTACTAACCAGGAATGCCTCCGTTTTATGTGCGGCTAGCTCAAGGCCCACTGAATCTAGCCAGCTGGATAAATCAGAGATGGCCATGTTGCACGTGGTCTGTACATCCAGCAGGTGTTTGCCAACCACTGTCAGAGCGACGTCATCTGCATAGCAGGTTAGCTGGCAGCCGGAAGGCAAAGGTAGCCTCAAGATATCGTCATAAACGATATTCCACAGTAGTGGACCCATCACCGATCCTTGGGGTACGCCTGCAGAGACGTGGTACTCATGCGCTCCGACTGCAGAGTCGTACCTAAGCACTCTTCCTTCAAAGTAGCTGCGCGCAATCCATTGAAGGTATTGAGAGATTGCAAGCCTACGTAGTGCGCTGAGGATTCTATCTTATTTCACCGTGTTGAAGGCGTTCTTGATGTCAGAGTGACAATCAGGCAGTATTCCTTCGAGCCTCCCTTCCACCTAGTGCCCTCTGTAGCAGCGCGCGCAATTCCCACAACTCTCTCAATGGCATCAACTGTAGACAAGCTTTTCCGAAAGCCAAATTGGTAGGGCGATAATCCTCCAACTGCATCGATAGCCCTCATTATCCGGGTGCAGATTAGGCTCTCCAGCATTTTTCCCATTGAGTCGATAAGACATATCGGGCGATACGATCCTGGACTACCTGGGGCCCTTCCAGTTTTTGGAATTAGCACAAGGTGTTGAGCCTTCCATTGTGTAGAAAAAAGTCCCTCACGAAGGCATTGCGTATATGCCATCGCATAGGCAGCGGGTTGGCAAGCAACAGCCAGTTTGACTGCACGGTTGGGGATTCCATCGGGACCAGGGGCCGTGCTCGAGCTCATTTTCCTGGATAATTACAAAATCTCATTAGCCGAGACCGGTTCAATCGAGGATGGCAAATATGCTACTTCGCATGCCAGCGGCAGAGTGGAGTTGCACGCGGGAAAAAGAGTCTCTATGATTGTCTTTATCTGATCTGGGTCAGATGGCGCTTCATCCTTCTTGATGTGGAGTCCTTTCACAACCATCTTGTAGGCCCTTCCCCATGGGTCGTTATCAGCTGAGTCACACAGTTGAAGAAAACGTTCCCGCTTGCTGCACACTATTGCCTTCTTCAGAGATAGCCTGGCTGCCCTGTAAGCTATATGCAGCTCAGGCCAGTTGCTCCTGCTTCTTTTGCGAGCCCTCGTGTATTTCCTTCTGGCTGAAAGGCAGATGCTTGTGGCATTGGCGATATCTGCGTTCCACCAATATGTTGCCTTCTGTGTTCCGGCGAACGGCCTCCTTCGGTCCATGCTGGAGTCGCAGGCGTTCAAAACATATCTCGACAGTTGATTGGCCATCTCCTGCGCCGATCCTTCAATGCTCAGGTTTTCCATCACCCGTACGAAGTTCGGGACACAAAGCGATCCTTCTCGAAATGCAGTCCGTCGCACGGGGAGGAGGTGGTTCGTGCTCGGGTCTTGTCTTACACCCAGTGTGAAGATCAGTGCCTCATGGTCGCTGGCAGTGTAGAAGTTGCCTATGGACCAGGTTGATCGGGGAGACAGATGGCTGGAGACGAATGTTAGGTCAACGATCGAGCCGGCGTTTCCACGATTGAACGTGTTCACTGAGCCACGGTTGAGGAGGCATACGTCAAGCGCGGCAAATGCTTCAAGAAGGATGCGACCCTTAGCAATAGCATCAGAGCTGCTACTCCTGGATATGTCGCTACCCCACTCCTGAGCCCAAGCGTTGAAATCTCCTGCTATAATGGTCGGTTTATGGTCTCTCGCATCGACAGCCAACTCGTCTATTGCTGCAGCAAATCCATACCGACTTAAGCTTGGCGGGAGATAGCAGCTGTAGACTCAGAGGTATCCCAGTTTAGCCCATACAAAATACCTTGATGAGGCAGCAGACGATGGCCGAAGACATGGTCTCCCACAAGTCCAAATCGCAGCTTTTGAGGACAGACGTTGGATCCAACAGCTCGTGTCTGGTGTGCCATAAGGCTCGCTGATGATAGCAACATCCGATTTTTGCTCACGCACTGACTGTGTCAGCAGATCCCAAGCGGCCGCGCAGTGGTTCAAGTTTATTTGAAAAAAGGCGGTCATTGAGAAAGTGGTTTGATCTTCTCTGAGCCCTTTAAGGAGATCAGTGCATGAGTGCAAGCGAGACAGAAACATGCAAACACATGTTCTAACGTTTTGGCTGCAAGTGAGGCGGCAGTGCTGTCCGCGATGCTGGCGTGCCGACATATGGTACACTTACATACGACTGTACTTTTCTTCCTTATTTTTTGTTTAGTATTAAAATATACTTTCAAAGAAATACACATTTTTTTATTTTATTATACTCTCTGCAAGAATATATTGGGTTTGTGCAAAAGTATGTAACAGGCAGAAGGAGGCGTGGCGGACCCCATAAAGTATATATATTCTTGATCAGCGTCACAAGCCGAGTCGATATAGCCATGTCCGTCTGTCCGTCTGTCTGTCTGTCTGTCTGTCTGTCTGTCTGTCTGTCTGTCTGTCTGTCCGTATGAACAAACAGATTTCAGAGATGGTAAGAGCTACAAGATCAAGCTTGGTGTCAAACGATCACATATTTAGTTAGTCAATACAAGAATTTTCGATGCCACGCCCCATTCGCCCACAATAAGCAAAAAACTGAACACACCTCGGAAAAAATTTGTGTTTTCGGCAAATATCTCAGTAACTATGGCACCTAGGTTCACCTAGGTACGGGAGGTTCCTAGCGACAGCATAGTTGCATTGCCATCTAAAAGTTTGGACTGCCACGCCCACTTTTCACACATTTGATAAAAAAGTCATTAATCTTCAATGCCGTTTTTAGCGAACTTGTTCTTATCGTACAGTATTGTAGTTTATAACTAACTATATTAAACTATCTATATTAAACTATCCTGAAAGGCGCATTAAAATCGGACTATAAACAAGAAAACTAGAAGCGTTACAATATTGATAATTGAACGCAATATCAACCCATAGGTGCAAGCGAGATAGAAACACACCAGCACATGTTCGAACGTTTTTGCTGCTTGTGTGTCGGCAGCGCTGCCCGAAGTCGCTGGTTGCGCCGAATACACATATACATACATATATGCATCATATATTGTCAAATGTACATATGTATGTGCATTCGCATGCAAACAAACAGATGTATGCTTGATTATGCTTAGATGATTTTTGTTTCAACGTGTTTTAATGCAAGTAATTCACATTGTAATATCTCGATACCGATTTTATACCCTTGCAGAGGGTATATTGTTTTTGTCACAAAGTTTGTAACGCATTGAAGGAAGCGTTTCCGACCACATAAAGTATATATATTCTTGATCAGCATCAACAGCCGAGTCGATATAGCCATGTCCGTCTGTCCGTCTGTTTCTATGCGAACTAGTCTCTCATATGTAAAAATCGGCCAGTTCGGACCACTATATCATATAGCTCCCATAGGAACAATCGGCTGAAAATGCTTAGTTTGAACATTTTCGGTGTCTATTGACCGATTTCAACGAAATTCACGAAGAATTTATTTCTGATTGTCCCCCATCTGTTGACCAAATTTCATCCAAAACGGACCACTATATCATATAGCTCCCATAGAAACAATCGGCTGAAAATGCTTAGTTTGAACATTTTCGGTGTCTATTGACCGATTTCAACGAAATTCACGAAGAATTTATTTCTGATTGTCCCCCATCTGTTGACCAAATTTCATCCAAAACGGACCACTATATCATATAGCTCCCATAGAAACAATCGGCTGAAAATGCTTAGTTTGAACATTTTCGGTGTCTATTGACCGATTTCAACGAAATTCACGAAGAATTTATTTCTGATTGTCCCCCATCTGTTGACCAAATTTCATCCAAAACGGACCACTATATCATATAGCTTCCATAGAAATAATTGGTTAAAAAAACCAAATTAATGCAATATTCATGACTGCAAGGGTATTTAATCTTCGGCGAGCCGAAGATTGCCGTTTTTATTAGTTTTGATTAGAATTTCATGTTGTTAATACATTGTAAACATCTGGTTGAATTTCCTGTTAAATTTTGTGGTCTAAGTATAAAATAATTTTCGAAACTATTGTAATCTAGTTGACAGTTGAATTCTTTAACGAAATCTATTCCTATTATTCCATCGCATGGGATTGCGAAATCTAAATGAAACAAGAAAGAAAAGTACAGTCGAGGGCGCCCGACCGTATAATACTCTCTGCATTTGTCCCGATTAAATTATTAAAATCGGTATCGAGATATTACAATGCGAATTACTTGCATTAAAACACGTTGAAACAAAAACAATCTAAGCATAATCAAACACACATCTGTTTGTTTGCATGCGAATACACATACATATGTACGTTTGACAATATATGCTGCATATATGTATGTATGTGTGTATTCGGCGCAGCCAGCGACAGAGGGCAGCGCTGCCGACACACAGGCAGCGAAAACGTTGGAACATGTGCTTGTGTGTTTCTATCTCGCTTGCACCTATGGGTTGATATTGCGTTCAATTATCAATATTGTAACGCTTCTAGTTTTCTTGTTTATGGACCGATTTTAATGCGCCTTTCAATATAGTTTAATATAGTTAGTCTCCACAACTATTATAAACAACGATACGAACAAGTTCGCTAAAAACGGCATTTGAAGTTTTTCCAAGTGTGGGAAAAGGGGGCGTGGCAGTCCAAAATTTTAAATGGCAATGCAACTATGCTGTCGCTAGGAACCTCCGTACCCAAATTGGTCATCCTAGGTGCCATAGTTACTGAGATATTTGCCGAAAACATCAATTTTTTCCGAGGTGTGTCCAGTTTTTTGCTTATTGTGGGCGAACGGGGCGTGGCATCGAAAAAAAAAAAAGATTCTTGTATTGACTGACTAAATATCTGATCGATTGATACCAAGCTCGAACTTGTAGCTCTTACCATCTCTGAAATCTGTTTGTTCATACGGACAGACGGACAGACGGACAGACGGTCAGACGGACAGACAGACGGACATGGCTATATCGACTCGGCTTGTGATGCTGATCAAGAATATATATACTTTATGGGGTCTGCCACGCCTCCTTCTGCCTGTTACATACTTTTGCACAAACCCAATATACTCTTGCAGAGAGTATAACAAATAAAATTCGTATGGAATAGTAAATTTGTCTCTTTGGAGTTGAATTGTGGCTAGTCCTTTGGAGTTGATTACACCTTCTCCTATTCCACCAATGGCAATTTGTCTAACTGGATGTAATGACGGACATCAGATATCTTTAATAAATTTCTGCACCAGTATCATCATGAATATTATTTTTTCATTTGTGGCAGCATTTTTTAATGATACGCAATTTTTAGACTAAGGTTGATTATATTTAGACCCCGTACTCTAAAAAAGAGTATAGGTTTGTCAGAAGCGAAATGTGCGTAACAGGCAAAAGGAGGCGTGGCCGACTCCATTAAGTAAATATATTCTAGATCAGCATCAACAGCCGAGTCGATATAGCAATGTCCGTCTGTCCGCTACTGCGTTAGAAAGTTTGTTATTTAACTGCTATATCACTTACGCGCGAGAGCGAGACAAAAACATACAAACACATGTTCGAACGTTTTCGATGCTTGTGTGGCGACAGCGCTGCCGGCAGACGCTGGAGAATTTTAGTTTACTTTGTGTTACTTTCTGTGTGTCTAAAATTGTGCATACAGTTCTCGTGGCTCAGAGCTGCGACGTAATTCGACCCATCTTTTGACGGCCCGTTTTATTTTTCGCGGCCACTGGCCTGCGTATGTCACGCTTCAACCCATATAGAAACCCTCGCAAGCAGTCTAGTGACTCAGATTCCGACTGTGACACTCGCATCAGAGTCCCGGCTACAAGACATTTCCCTGCAGTTCCCCCACCATCAGGTAAAATGGATCCAGATCAGCTTAGGGAAGTGATAAGGTCGGCTATAAGCAGTGCTTTAGCCGAACAGGCCGCTGCAAATCAGCAGAGGGAGCAAGCAGAGGGAGCAAGCAAAGAATTAATGAGTTAGCTGAGCAAATAGCAGCAGCAAACGTTGCCGCCCCACAAGTAGTAGCGTATGCTGCTATAGAAATTCGAAACGACATTCACTGTGACGAGCCGCTAGACGCCGTCAAGTGCTTACCTGAGTTTGCAGGTGTACAAGAATCTTATGTATCTTGGAGGCAGGCAGCATTAGCAGCTTACGAGATTTTCAGACCACATAATGGCAGTTCTCGTCATTATCAGGCTGTTATCATTATAAGAAGCAAAATAAGGGGCCCCGCAGACGCGGTGCTGGCCTCATTTGGTACTGTATTGAATTTTGATGCGATAATAAATCGCCTTGATTTCACATACAGTGACAAGAGACCAATTCATGTCATTGAACGTGTCATATGAGCCGGCCTTAGCAAAGGGCTTATGTGAAAAATTCCGCGACGATGCGTTGCGTGTGTTCATATCGGGTCTCAAGCGCAGTCTTACAGATGTGCTCTTTGCAGCAAAGCCCAGAGATTTGCCTTCAGCCCTAGCTCTCGCACAAGAAGTCGAGTCAAATCATGAAAGGTACGCATTCGCGGCTAATTTCGCAAGAAGTCTAGAAGACAAAGAGCGCAAGCCGCATGCAAAAGCGCAGGGGCACCAACAGGAGAGACATTCGCAACAAGCCGAAACACAAGCTAGAGGTACAGAGAATCCACACTATAGTAAGCAAAGCAGGGCCCCAGTTCAGACTGACCAACGAAGCAGCAGACAGCACAATAATAATGGCGCACCGGTGCCCATGGAGGTCGATCCTTTCTTTTCGAGGGTTTTGCAGCCCACTCAGGCCCCTGCTTACGCGAATAGGAAGCACCCAGCATCTGACCGCACAGGCGGTCAGAGAAATCAGCAGAGGTGTAACCACGTCACGCAAGACGCGGGACAGGGGGCACAGGCGTATGCTGGTGCCGCCTCCAGCGCAGCGGCACAAATCAATGACGATGCTAGTTATGACTCTGATGCCCTCAATTTTTCAGGAGCAAATCCCTGCTACCCGTCACCAGACGAAGAGTAGCAGGGACTCACATGCGATTCCTTATAGACACGGGCGCGGCCAAGAATTTCATTCGGCCACATGAAGGGTTGAAAGGCGTCCGCTCGGTAGAGTCCTCCTTCAAAATGCATTCCATTCATGGCGAGACACAAATTACCCACAAATGCTTTGTTTCAATGTTTGGGTTAAAGGCAACCATTTTCATTCTGCCGGACTTGTCAACTTTTGATGGGATTGTAGGCCTGGACCTGTTAAAGCAGGCAGCTGCTTCGCTGTGTCTAGCTTCAGGACAACTTAAGTGGGGCACGGAGGTCGAACAAATCACCTTCCACACGTGCAAAAATGTAAATTTCACAAATGTAGACTGTGCAGAGGCATCCCCATTAGCTAGAAGTTCCTTTTTGAAAATGCTAAAGACCAGACAAAAACCCTTTGCAGACCCAGACGAGGCGTTGCCGTATAACACATCAGTCGTGGCTACCATTAGGACCATAGATGAGCAACCGATCTATGCCAAGCTTTACCCATATCCAATGGGATCAGCTGATTTCGTTAATAAAGAAATCAAAGATCTGCTAAAGAATGATATAATTCAAAAGTCCGTCTCTCCCTACAATAACCCAATATGGGTAGTAGACAAGAAGGGCACTGATGAAGCGGGCAATAGGAAAATGAGGTTAGTAATGGACTTTCGTAAACTTAACGAAAGAACCGTGCCTGACAAATATCCTATGCCAAATATATCAATGATATTGGGGAATTTGGGGAGAGCCAAATTCTTTTCAACATTAGACCTCAAGTCTGGTTATCACCAGAACATACTCGCTGAACGCGACCGTGAAAAAACCTCTTTCTCTGTGAACGGGGGGAAATACGAGTTCAAAAGACTCCCCTTTGGATTAAAGAATGCAGCAAGCATCTTCCAAAGAACCATCGACGACATACTGCGAGAGCAAATTGGCAAATTTTGCTATGTTTATGTCGATGACGTAATCATCTTTTCAGAAGATGAGGAATCCCACATTAAACACGTGGATTGGGTCCTAAAAAGTTTACACGAAGCAAACATGAGGGTCTCCGTCGAAAAGTCACGTTTTATTAAGAAAAGCGTGAACTTTCTTGGTTTCATAGTCACCAGCACTGGCGCCACGACGGATCCTGAAAAAGTTAGGGCAATACAGGAGTATCCAGAACCTAAAACACTATTCGAGGTCAGATCATTTCTAGGTCTCGCAAGCTATTACAGGTGTTTCATTAAGGACTTCGCCGCAATAGCAAGACTCATTTCGAACATATATTGAAGGGAGGAAATGGAACTGTCAGTAAGCATAGGTCCAGAAATATAAAAGTTCAATTCTCTGAAGTGCAGCAAAGGGCGTTTCAGAAGTTGCGCGATATTTTGTCATCTGAGAATGTAATGCTCAGGTACCCCGATTTTAAAAAGCCATTCGATCTAACGACCGATGCTTTCACCAACACCATTGAGACAACAGACAAACCCTTCAACTGTTTTCAAAACCAAATAGTGCTAGAAGAGGCACGTTTTCCCTTAAAACGAAATTTCATTCTTTTTGGGAATAAGAAACGCTACTTGATCAGCTATACTTGCATCGAATCGCTGCTAGACGAGCTCGAAGATGTAGTCTCACCCAAATGCGTAAATGCCCTCCACTGTAATTTACACACGCTTGCAATGATACAGATGGTTCGAAGATACCCAGCCACAAAGTTCTGGCACTGCAATAATCGCGTAGTGGACAGATTTGCGTTTGGAGAAAGGAGGGGAATCCTCACAAAAGAGCATAATAGGGCCCATAGGTCTGCACAGGAAAATGTTAAGCAGGTACTCTCGGAGTACTACTTTCCAAAGATGGCAAAAATAGCCAATGAAATAGTACAAAATTGCAAAACTTGTGCTAGGGGTAAATACGATAGACACCCCAAAAAACAAGAGCTTGGGGAGACGCCCATCCCTTCACATGTAGGAGAGATGTTACACATAGACATTTTCTCCACTGACAGGAAATACTTTCTCACTTGCATCGACAAGTTCTCTAAGTTTGCTATTGTCCAACCAGTCCCTTCAAGAACCATTGTGGATGTAAAGCCTGCCTTAATGCAGCTAATGAATTTTTTTCCAAAAGCCAAATCCATTTACTGTGACAATGAACCGTCATTGAATTCATAGACCATCGTGACTATGCTAACAAACAACTATGGAGTCAGCATTTCAAATGCACCACCATTGCATAGCGTCTCGTATGGACAGGTTGAGCGCTTTCACAGCACTCTATTAGAGCTAGCCAGATGCCTAAAGATCGATAAAGGCATAAGTGACACCGTAGAAGTCATTTTACTGGCTACAACTAAGTACAATAAGTCGATCCATTCGGTCATCGACCAGAGACCAGTTGATGTGGTTCCGGCGCACCCAGAAGAGCCACAAGAAAAGATCAGAAACGCTCAGACGACGCTCAGAGCTAGGGAGAACGCAAATCTGCAAAATAGGGTCTTCGACGTTGGTGACAAAGTTTTAGTCAAGTCCAACCGACGGCTCGGAAACAAACTCACACCTTTATGCGTTGAGAAGGCCGTTGAAGCAGACCTGGGGACCGAGGTCCTCATTCGAGGAAGGGTGGTCCACAAGAACAACCTAAAGTGACTTCCTTGTTTATTACACCTTTTTTTTAAGCCACTAGGCATACTCGTATAAGTTAGATATAGTTTTTCAATTTACTTTTAGCCACTTGGCATAGTTTTTATAAAACATTTTTGGTGGTGGACAGACCTCTTTAAAAAAGTTGCTAAAAAGAAAGAAAACAACTTAATTTCGCAGGTTTGGATCAATACTACGCCTTTTCTTATCAGTGGCTTCGGCACACGTCACCGACTACTCGCGCACCAAGTACATTCCCATCGTCGATGGCGAGATCTTGATATGGGAAGAATACGCATATGTTAGGCACTCGGCAAACCTCTCAGAGTAAGTGCGAATGGTGGAAGAAATGGTCAAATTAATTGACATGTTCCCGCTATCGCACATGAAAAAACTTCTAAGTGTGGACACGGCGCACCTACAAGACCTCTTGCAGGCGTTAGGCACACACCATAGAGTCGCCAAGAGCTTAGATTTCCTAGGATCCATACTGAAGGTTGTGGCGGGTACACCCGATGCCGGTGATTTAGAGCAGACTAGGTTCACTGAAAGGCAACTAATAAATGCCAACAATATACAAATAGAAATCAACACTAGAGTTCAACATCAGCTTAACCAGTTAACAATAACTGTCAATAAAATTCTCAAGATAGCCAAAAACTCACAAGTTGACACTAGCCATTTATTTGAAACACTACTGTCTAGAAGCAGAATGCTGATGATGGAGTTGCAAAATTTAATGCTTGCTATTACTCTCGCGAAGGCTAACATTGTTAGCCCAAACATTTTAGACCACTCAGATTTGAAATCAATTTGGCTAGAGGAACCCACCAACACTCCCATAGGAGATCTTATGTCCGTTGCGTCCGTAAAAGTTCTTCAATCCATGAACACTATACATTTTATAATCAAATTCCCAAAGATTAACAAGAAAGAAAAGTACAGTCGAGGGCGCCCGACCGTATAATACTCTCTGCATTTGTCCCGATTAAATTATTAAAATCGGTATCGAGATATTACAATGCGAATTACTTGCATTAAAACACGTTGAAACAAAAACAATCTAAGCATAATCAAACACACATCTGTTTGTTTGCATGCGAATACACATACATATGTACGTTTGACAATATATGCTGCATATATGTATGTATGTGTGTATTCGGCGCAGCCAGCGACAGAGGGCAGCGCTGCCGACACACAGGCAGCGAAAACGTTGGAACATGTGCTTGTGTGTTTCTATCTCGCTTGCACCTATGGGTTGATATTGCGTTCAATTATCAATATTGTAACGCTTCTAGTTTTCTTGTTTATGGACCGATTTTAATGCGCCTTTCAATATAGTTTAATATAGTTAGTCTCCACAACTATTATAAACAACGATACGAACAAGTTCGCTAAAAACGGCATTTGAAGTTTTTCCAAGTGTGGGAAAAGGGGGCGTGGCAGTCCAAAATTTTAAATGGCAATGCAACTATGCTGTCGCTAGGAACCTCCGTACCCAAATTGGTCATCCTAGGTGCCATAGTTACTGAGATATTTGCCGAAAACATCAATTTTTTCCGAGGTGTGTCCAGTTTTTTGCTTATTGTGGGCGAACGGGGCGTGGCATCGAAAAAAAAAAAGATTCTTGTATTGACTGACTAAATATCTGATCGATTGATACCAAGCTCGAACTTGTAGCTCTTACCATCTCTGAAATCTGTTTGTTCATACGGACAGACGGACAGACGGACAGACGGTCAGACGGACAGACGGACAGACAGACGGACATGGCTATATCGACTCGGCTTGTGATGCTGATCAAGAATATATATACTTTATGGGGTCTGCCACGCCTCCTTCTGCCTGTTACATACTTTTGCACAAACCCAATATACTCTTGCAGAGAGTATAAAAAAGCTGGCAGAAAAATTACGATATATCCTGTCGTCCACAAGAACTTCATATTGCGATTGTTTGACAATGTCATAGCCGAATGCGATGGAGAAACCCACACACTGCGGAGTTGCGCCGCTTCACCTGGAGCCACTTTTTGTCGTCTAGCATTAAAGAGTTCATGTGCCAAGGAGCTTCATGCAGGTGGCACGGCACACTGCGAAGTCCAGCCGAGTAACCTGGAAATAATCACCCATGTAGATGACGGAATCATCATCCTTAACGACGCGTTCGCACGGATTCAGGTGGACAATGGCACTGAGATCCATGTTCAAGGCACGCATCTCATAACGTTCGGAGACTGAGTCGCAATTAACGGGACTCTGTTTTACAATCACAACAACTCACGCAATAGAGTCCCGGGTATTGCCAATTCTCCCTTGCTGAACATCACTGCTAGCCAAGATGTCCTTAGCCTCCCTTACCATCGTTTGAATGAACGTAATTTGAAGTTATGAGAAGTTGTCGCCGGAATTGGGTCGGCCGAGGACGGCCTTATACTTGAGGGGGAGTAGTTAACACATAGTACTTAATATAGAATATTAAGCAACCCTCGCTATAGAGGGATTTGTAAGTTAAGGAACAGCCCTCGCAATAGCGACACTGCATAATTTGTATCAGCGCGCTATAGATGCAATGGTCAGCAGCGGTAACCGGACACTTTTGTTTTGCTGCAAGAGTTTCCGTTATTGCCTAAGATTGCTGAGTCGGCTTGCCGACCATGACATTGTGTCGTGATGCGAGTTTTGGCTTATGTTAAATGAAATATAATTTGTATTAAGAAATCAGTTTTGAATACAGCGCTCTTCCAGTAAGTCGCTTAAATAAATATTCACTCCGGCACTTGGCCGTTAAATAATTTGTTTCATTGTCTGAGCCCGAGGCCAGCAATAGGAGGCTCAGTCGCCTCCCAAACTAATCATCAATCCTTGGAGAAACAAGGAAAACAATTAATTTGTATATCCGTCATACGACATCCCAGTTGGATATTATGTCAGGTCTTGACAAAGTCAGTACGGCTGCAGTACTGACATTGTCAGGTTTTGGTCAATGGGAATTTCTGAGTAAGAATTTTATGTTTTGCTAATTTCAATAGCTGAAACATTTGAACAGCCTTGGGTATAAAATTTGCTGCTAAGAGTATTTCCTATGTCATATTATTAATGGAATGATTAAAGTTATGTTTATATTTATATATTTATAATATGTTTGCACATATTGAAGTTTTCTATTAGATTTAATATTGTTAACAGTCGATAATAAAAATAAATAATTTTTTTATATATGTATTGAAAAAACAATTTAAGCTATTATCCAAATTCATATTCTTGGGGAACTGTAAGAAAATATTTGGGGAGTCAAGACATTTTCAAATTTAAATAAGAAAACAATTTATATTATATTAACAATTGTTGTATGGAATTTTTACAAGTCCATGATAACAATTGCCGATAAGTACGTAAGATTGACTATCGAAAATCGGTAACACTAATTATAAATTTTTTGGTGTTGCCAAACAATTTAAAACTATTTGATGCATTTTAAAAATTATTTATTTATTTAATAAGTAGTTTAAAATAAAATAAATGCATTATTTTAATGTTAATAAGTGAAAAGTTTAACGATCGCTGTCATCGATAAATACTCAGGGGTGCTAATGCGTGTATCGGCTTTTCGACACATTTTCATTGAGTTAGCAGCCCTTTTTCTAGCAATATGCAGCGAGTGATTAAAAGATCGTAAAAAATGTGAATAGGTGAGTTATATTTAAATAATTGGACAATAAAAGTGCTTCAATTACTTCTGTCTTTAGTACTGATATAAAAAATTTTACAATTTGCATATTTTAAATGTTTCTATCAGCTGTTGCCACGGGCGGTGAAATTCAAGCTTGCCAATTGCGTCGCTAAAGCGTGACTCTAAAATAACACAACTTTCCCGAATTTTCTCCAGATAAAAATGTAAGTTTTATATATTGGTAATAAAATTCAAATAATAAGTAACAAAAGTTAAATACTCGGTTTCAGATGTTTGCTTCAGTAGATGGATGTCGACACAAAGGCTATCAGATGGAACCTGGATCGGTAATAATATTATTATTTTGTAATTTATTGTATTTGTTAAGCCCATTAGCCCAATTATAAATCAAATTTTTAAAATTTATAAAAATAAATAGAATTTATATTAAGGGGAGGGGGATCCCTATTTAAATCCAAATGGAATTACAATAAGAATTCCAACTGGAATATTTGTGACGAAAAAACCCACTGACAAGTTTATGCACACGGTCAGCGGCGGCGTCACACAAACGAAATACTGCATGGCTGACCTGTCAGTTGGTTTGGATAAATTTCCTATTGACATTCGTGGACACTTCCATGTTAAAGCGAATAAGGTTTTTCACAAATATGGTGTACAACCCTGTGACTAAATCAAGTGAAAAACGTACGTTTTTATTGCGATTTCTCCTTCTGGGATCGTGAGTCACAGACAACACACTTAATTGAAGAAGCAAGTCGCTCCGAAGGCACTAAACTACCATGAGTTGCTAGGTGTTTAAAGGCGAGCTTTGCGAGTCCTGGCACAGTTTTGCGTTCGCTATAAGAGAGACCAACGCAAATATATCTTAAAATATCGTAAAAATGTATCGGATATTCGATATTTGGGGGAAAAATTATCCCGATTTAAATATTTATTTTTATGTACAAAATATCGATATATTGATATTTCGATACAATATTTTCGGACTGAAGGATCTTAAACTTCCATTGGAACGTCCATTAAATTAACTATGAGAATTTTTGCGGGATATTCGACAAGCTCGGAATTTAAATCGTTCTGTTCAAAAATGGTTTGGCTGATTAAGTCTGATTTTGCGAGAGTTCTGAATTTCGGTTATTACCATTCTATTTGTGTCTTTGAAATCAGTAAGCTGATTTATTTGTTGTCTCCGTGTTTAGTCTCGGCTCCCTAGATTTTTTTCGAAGTCGCTGGCATCCTGCGTACTGGCAACGACCTTGAGTGCTGTTCATAGAAAGTCTAGGCTTCTGGCGATTATACGACGAACCTTTAAAGTAGACAAAAGACTTTTAATATGGACTTCATCTATATCTAGTAACTTCCGCATATGGGATTGGTGAAATAAAGCGGACAACCTAATAGTTTCTTCTACTATGTTTAGAAATTCCGTTTAATTGCTTGAGCGCCTGACATCGTCGGTTTGCTACTTCTATTCTAAACCTGTTTCAGTGACATAATGTTCTCCGAATTAAAGGACGCTTTATTATCACAATGTATAACCTTGGTTTTTGGAAAGAATCTTATGATTTATAGTAAGCGACAATATCGGCTGTTCTATTGTAAACTTCGAAAATTTATCAATGCACGTCAGGAATTGTTTTTTGTCGGTGGAGTAAATGTCAATGTCTAACCGATCGCCAAGGTATGACGACGTTGGTGTTTCTCCGAGGAACTGCTTCTTCGGATGCCTGACGTACTTGCCTCTGACGCAAATTTTACAGTTGGCCACTATTTCTGTGACCAGTTTGGTCATTTTGGGGAAATAGTCAACTTACAGGATTTGCTTGACGTGCTGACGTGCTCTTTTGTGGTTTTGTCGTTGTTCTGTTTTGCCGATTACATCGGTATACATATTTTTACAGTACCAAAATTTCGTCGTCGGGAAAGTTTTTACTAACCTTTGTTGGATGCATGCCAGTGTTGGTGGATCACAATGTAGTGCATTTACCACATTGAAGTTAACTACCGCGATCTAAGACTGTGTTCTTATCTGTGAAATGGATCTTGTGGCGCGTTTTTTTTTTTGCAAAGAAAATTAAGTTTCGATTAAGGAAAATAATGATTCGTCTAGAATAATTTGGTTTCTAAAATAGTTCACAGGTTTTTCTGTTGCTTCTAATGTGTAAGTTACTGATAACTCGCTATGAATCGTTGCAGTGTCGAATATTACTTCATTTTGCAAAGCATTCACATTTTGCCGTGAGAGACTGCAACATGGTCTTCTTTACCCGGTTTGTAGCGTACTTTTGCGTTATGTTTGCAATATAAGCTTTCCATCTTTTTATTTTTGCGTTAGAGTTTTTGTCCGACACAGCGAACTTTAATGGCTGGTGGTCTGTATAAATATTGATAACCATTGCTCCATATAGGTAATGTTGAAGCGTACCCAGGGCCCAACAATTCTCTCTTATTGGTGGCGTAGTGCGACTCACTTTCCTATAATGATCTAGAAATCATTATGATGGGTGTATTATCTTGTGACAATACTGCACCAATACCATGGTCAGAAGCATCCATCGATAGATCAAAAGGCCTTCCGAAGGATAACATCCTCTGAAGCTGGGACATTTCTTAGTCTTTGAATCTTGTTCGGAATTGCCAAAGTCAACAATGGTTTTTCCTGACATGTGTGTTGTTTACTAACCCGATTTCGCATTTTAGAAAGTTTGTCAATGGCTTAGCTATTGCTGGAAAATCTTTAACAAAGCATCTATAATAGCTAGTCATACCCAAGAAAGATCAAAGTTCATATAAGCTCTTTGGCTCGGGATACTCCTGTATAGCCTTCAGGTTCCCCCGGTCTTCGCACCACCCATGGTTACAATGAGGAATTCTATGATTTGTTTTAATAAATGAGTTTATTCATTGGAAACTTTCATGATAGCCCGCGACTCTCTCGTCGACAGAACTCTTTATATACAATTTATATACTTATGTATATACTGTAAATTTGATTAAAGAATCAGTTCAAATCTGAGAGTCATCAGCTATAAACCTTTTAATCTTTAATTGTTTAAACTATTTTATTACATGGCGACCGTGACAAGTGTCACGAGTATGCTGAATATTAAATGCTGAACATTAATCATACATTTACTTTCCTCAGACATTAAAAGGAACTATTACATATTACGAAAAAGAACTCTAAAATATGGGTGCACCCAGAACATGTGCCAATTTCACGACGCTTTCAACTTCAAATACAAATTTAAGAAAATAATGAAAATCGACGCTTAAAACTAAATCCAACAATAAGTGAAATAATATGCAACCTTAAAACTATTTAACACACATAGCAACAAAACAAAAACATAAAATCAGAAAACATCAAATTGTGACATAAAATTGAAAAAGCGCAACATGAAACAAACAAATTAAAAATAAATGAACCGGGAGAAGACCCAGTTTCTAGATACTGCTCCTATTGAGCAAAGGGATTTGCCGACATTGCAATATGCCTTGCAGGCAAATCCCAACGATGAATCACACCCAAATACAATAGCTGAGTACCGGGCTAGACTGGAAAAGAAACAAAAAGGAAAACTAAGCGAGGAGGACAAGTGAGAAGACTACTACAACAAAGAGCTTTTGCCCATCGCGGGATCACAGGAGGACCGACAACGCTACATATAGCGTATCAAGGAACTTAAAACAGAACTTTACTAAAGATGGAAAAAACTGAAGCGGGCCGCAGAAAAGCGCAATCCCTAACTTGCCATAATGTTAAGTAATACCAGCAAGTTATACTAATCAATGTGGTTGGATAATTTTTTTTTAAGAACAAGAAACAAGCGCTACACAAGTTCGAGTCGACTGTAAAAGACACCGTACTCATTTAAATTAAAATTTTAACATGAAATTTTAAAAATTTTAATTTTTTATTCGCTTTTTTAGACCCCATACTCTAAAAAAGAGTAGAAGTGTCTATTAAGTTTGTCAGAAGCGAAATGTGCGTTACAGGCAGAAGGAGGCGTGGCCGACCCCACAAAATATATATATTTTTGATCATCAGCCGAGTTTATATAGCAATGTCCGTCTGTCTGTCTGTCCGTCTGTCCGTATGAACACCTGGGCGGTATGAGTGGGCGTGACCTGATACGTTTAAAACTTCTCCAATTTTTCTATATATCAGTACAATAAGGTGTACCAAATTTCAAGTGCTTACTGACAGTATCTTAATTTATGCCGCTATTTTCTTCAAATCTGCCACTGTGCAGGGTTAAGAAAAATTCACCATGTTTTTTGCAATGAACAGTGTATATTATAAGTAGCTCAAACATATACATATTTTTAGACCGCGTACTCTAAAAAAGAGTAGACGGGTCTATTAAGTTTGTCAGAAGCCAAAGTATAAAGTATATATATTTCTGATAGTCTATATAGCCATGTCCGTCTGTCTGCCTGTCCATCTGTACGTCCGTCAGTATGAACACCTGGATCTTTTAAACTACAAAAGCTAGAGACACCAAATTTGGAATGAAAGTCCGTCTATATGTCAGGCAGGTTAAGTTTATTTCAAATTTTTGTCACGCCCCCTACCGCCCCCGCAAATTGTAAAAAACAGTTTTTATTACACTACAACTTTGAAACTATGAAAGCTATCGTAACCATTTAATTTAATTTACACAGTAGGTGTATGGTACAACTATAACTATCCTCACCAAGTTTCATCAAGATCGGACAACTATAGCCTATAGCTCTCATAGAACAAATCGGTCAAAAACAAAAAAATAGTATGTAGTATTTGCCAAGCGATCGCAACCAAACTGACACAGAATGTGTACATAATTATTAAAAGTAACCTCACCAAATTTGGTCCAAATCGGATAACTACAACATATGAAACAAATTGGTCAAAAATGTTAAAAATTGTAATTTATGTACACATGTTTGAAGAAAAGTGGTAAATCAATGTTTATCTACTTTAGCCGTCCTGATTGTCAACAGTGCTGTGGTCCAAGTGATAGACATGCATTAGAAAAACATGAGGTCTGCGGTTCGAAACCCAGCACAGACAGGCATTTCTTTTCTTTTTCTTTTTCTATAACAAAACAGTATTATATGTAAATGCAGATAATCAGCAGTACCTGCAAATTGAGGTGTGGTGCATATGGTAGAGTGGCGACATGTGAGAATCCTGTCTGATACCGCGGGTTCGATTACAGCTAGCGCGTAACTTTTTTTTAGCTTTTTAAAATTTAATTTAAACTATTATCTTTTTTTAAATTTGTATTTTAAAATATGAATCATGAACCGATGTTCACGAGGAAACTATATACATATGATAGAATGACCCTTCTTCTAATATGCTTATGTAATTTCCTTTGCCCTAGTTTGCCCGTTTAGAATTTAAAGTCATAAAACGAGCGCAACCTCGTGCTAAAAATGCGCGTTTTATGTATGGAAGAAGAAGAGCCCATGCAAATATGGGTATTTCCTGAGTGGGAATTTAATAAAAAACTTGTGTAAAATCATTTTGTAAATAATACCTGAGTTAGTTAAATTTAACAAATATTATTTTTTATGTGTTTTTCCAGTCTTAAGACATTTTGGGTACAGGTAACTAAATAAATTGTTCTTTTAAGGTACAAAAAAAAATTTTCGAGTTTGGATGATTCCATGAGGGAGAAACACTTCAATGAGATTTCTTAACTGCATTGTAAATATAAGTACACTGAGTTTTTTTTGTTGAAGCGAGCTTATTCGATTAATTTTGACTTAATTTAATAAGATTAGTTTTAGAAAGAATGCATACTTCGTTAGCATTTAAGCAGCATCTTCAGATGCTCGTATTTCCGAATAATTTTAAAGATAATACTTACATTTCCAAAATACTAAGTTTATTATATATTACAAAAAATGGTTGAACTCATTTTAATGAAAATTGGCCACAAAAAAAAAAAATTTGAAATATAACCTCAAAATAATTCAACCAAAAATGTTCGTAACAAAATTAAGTAAATTAGTAAAGAAAACTAATTAAAACATATTGACATGTTGGGTTAAAGTTAACACAATATTAAAAATATTACTTTGTGATAAAAAAAGTATTTTTAATTTTCATTTTATACGTTTAATATGGGCAGAAACATTAAATAACTTTGACCTTAAATTTTGAAGCACCCTGTTGACTGATCACCCTGTTCAGACATTCCTTTTAAAGCTTAATAAGTTATCTATTAAATGCTTTTTAATTTGTTCAAATACCTCCCCTGGTTCCCCTGGATATGATTTTTGCAAAATTTTTCGGCCCGCTGCCCCACTGTGCGTCGACTGTAGCCTTTCTTACTTGTTAACACTGAATACTATTAACTTTCTCTTGCTCAAATCAGTTTCTTTTATAAATCCGGTCTTAACAAGTTTGAACATGTTGAATGTCTTGCAGGTGTTCCCGATTCAACGCAAAATTTAGTTCTCGATCCACATGCTTAGTATGTCCTATGTCATTAATTTTATTACTACTGTCACATTTAATGTGTTTTCTATAATCTACAGAGAATACTAATCAAATTGATTTTGTAAAGATCCCCTCACCCCCATCCTTCTGCTGATGGACACGTCTGAACATGTTGAAGAAATAATTAGATTAGTATGCTTTGTGTCTACTATCCTTTTAGCCCCCATTCCCCGAAAAATTAGGTATCGATAGGCTCAACAGATACCCCTTGACGAACTAATGGTATAAAGGTAAAAATCGCCTGCTGTAGGAGTTCAGTTAGTGCTACGTTCAGAACCGATAACCGTGTTTTCAAACTCTTTTGAACTCTTTAAAAAAAAACAAGAAAGAAAAGTACAGTCGAGCGCGCCCGACCGTATAATACTCTCTGCATTTGTCCCGATTAAATTATTAAAATCGGTATCCACATATTACTATGTGTCTTACTTGCATTAAAACACGTTGAAACAAAAACAATCTAAGCATAATCAAACATTCATCTGTTTGTTTGTATTCGAATACACATACGTTTGACAATATGTATATGATGCAAATATGTATGTATGTATGTGTGTATTCGGAGCAACCAGCGACCGCGGGCAGCGCTGCCGACACACAGGCAGCGAAAACGTTCAAACATGTGCTTGTGTGTTTCTGTCTCGCTTGCACCTATGGGTTGGTATTGCGTTCAATTATCAATATTGTAACGCTTCTAGTTTTCTTGTTTATAGTCCGATTTTAATGCGCCTTTCAGGATAGTTTAATATAGTTAGTCTCCACACCAGTTATAAACTACAATACTGTACGATACGGAAAAAACGGCATTGAAGCTTGAAAACTATTTTATAAATTGTGGGAAAAGTGGGCGTGGCAGTCAAAAAATTTAAATATAAATGTAACTATGCTCTCGCAAAGAACACCCGTACCAGAATTGGTGATCCTAGGTGCCATAGTTACTGAGATATTTGCCGAAAACACAAATTTTTCACGAGGTGTGTCCAGTTTTTTGCTTATTGTGGGCGCATAGGGCGTGGCATCGAAAAAAAAAAGATTCTTGTATTGACTGACTAAATATCTGATCGATTGACACCAAGCTCGAACTTGTAGCTCTTACCATCTCTGAAATCTGTTTGTTCATACGGACAGACAGACGGACAGACGGACATGGCTATATCGATTCGGCTTGTGATGCTGATCAAGAATATATATACTTTATGGGGTCTGCCACGCCTCCTTCTGCCTGTTACATACTTTTGCACAAACCCAATATACTCTTGCAGAGAGTATAAAAAAACAAGAAAGAATGCTATAGTCGCCTCGCGACTTTAGGATACCCGTTACTCAGTTTCAATTTGTTATTAACAATGGTGATGCATATAATAGCTTGGCAAACACAGAACATTTTCATAGAAATTCATGTTTAGATCATATTTTCGACCCATCGTTCATATGGAAGCTATACAATATAGTATGATAGATATGTCCGATTTGGATCAAACTTGGTCAGTATATATATATTATTGGCAGATGTATTCTGAGTGTTTGAGAGTTGAGAGAGTTTGATTAATATAGCTTAGGTAACACAAAAGTTTTCCATACTAACTCATATTTAGAGCGTATTTTTGACCGATCGGCCCTATGGGAGCTATTCGATATAGTTGTCCGATTCAGTATGATAGATTTGTTCGATTTGGATCAAACTTGGCGAGTATATATATATTATTGGCAGATGTATTCTGTGTGAGTTTTATTAATATAGCTTAGTTAACGCAAAAGTTTTTCATACTAATTCATATTTGGAGCGTATTTTTGACTGATCGGCCCTATGGGAGCTATATGATATAGTTGTCCGATTTGGATCAAACTTGGTCAGTACATGTACTTCCTAGATGTGTACTTTCTGTGTAAATTCAGATAACATAGCTAACAAAAAAGTTTTCTATACTAAAACATTCTACGTTTACCTGTACATTTACCTTTATATGCAAATAAAACGCCCTAAAGTGGGCGTGTAAAAAAACAAAAACAAACTTGTACTGCTTGGGTATTGTACCTTTCATTTGCGACCACTATCATTTTTCTAGCTCTTATAGTCTCTGAGATCCTTTTGTTCATACAGACGGACGGACGGACAGACGGACATGGCTATATCGACTCGGCTATTGATGCTGATCAAGAATATATATACTTTATGGGGTCTGCCACGCATCTTTCTGCCTGTTACATACATTCCAACGATTACAATATACCCTTTTACTCTACGAGTAACGGGTTTAAAATCAGTAATCTCCTATAAACAATTTCCAAACTTTAAACACAAAATTTCTAACAATTTTAAGTTACGCGCGTTCGTCAGTGGAAGCTATTTGTTTAAAATCGAACCTTTATTTATTAACACAAAACATTTTTTGTTAATAATTTCATATAAAACTAAAAACAAAAAAAATAATTAAAAAATGTGCTCCAAAATTGTGTGTGATATGTGCAACCGTGCTTTTGACGGGGTGGATGCTTTCGTTGTGCATTATAGCAAGTGCACCGGACCTGTAAACGCTGTAAACCAAGATTCGAGTGATCGTCCCTCTTCAACATCAACTTTAGACGTCGAACCAACTACATCTGCCAGAGCCTTGAAAAGAGCAGGAGCTATAATTAATCAACCCGCTAAGAAAATGAAAAGCGATGATATTCATTGTCAAGTATGCAAATGTTCAATTAAAATAAATGCATTTAAAATACACTTGCGCACTGATACGCATAAAAATGCGCAAGTTGCTCAAATAGTGAGAAACACTAATGTTGTATTGATTTCAACAGAAACCAAATTCCCTATTGAAAAATATCGTGTTTTTAATGAAAATGTAATTATTCTTCGTGATTTTTACAATCAAATAAAAAGAAACATTTTCGAAATAATTGAACTCTGTTTAGCTAAATATACCGCCATAAAAATTTCGATTAAACTTTAAGGCACATATATAAAGCAAACAGATGATGGAGAATTAATTGAATCAACTAAGCATTTTTTAACATCATATCAGTGTCTCTATGATTTAGAAACAACTGATGATGTTTTGGAAAACAAAATCGATTATTTAAATTTATTAACCAGTGAGTTCCATGAAAAAGATAGCGGATGGGCTATCCAATCATTTAACTATTGTGATTTAACAATAGTTAAAATGGAACATATTCCTTCTGGAGGATACTGTGAAATGCCCGAAACGATTAGAAAGAGTAATGCAACCGTCAATATTAAAAACAACGATGTTTTTATTTTAAATGGTGTATACTGGCATCAATAGAATACGAGTTCATTAAAAATGCCACCTACAATGATAACGACAAAAAAAACTAAGGAGGAATCTCAAAAACACTTCTTGCTATAACATAAGCAACATCGCTGCTCCTTTTATTACTTATAGGGGGCAGCAACTTAACTTCTCGGATATAGAATTCCCAGTCAACTCAAAAGGGGTTAAGCTTTTTGAAAAACTAAATCCCCAATTTAGTATAAATGTATACGAAATTGACTGTAGCAGAAAGAAACAAGAGATGATTGTCGGACCCACAATTCGAGCAGGCAGTCTACCGGAAAAACATATAAGTCTCCTGGGTATATACAATGATGCTGAAATGATAATACATTACGCCTACATAACAAATATGTCTACATTGGCTAAATCGCAGTTTACTAAGAGCCATACGCCAGGAGACTTTTGTCATAACTGTTTGCAATGCTATACTTGCAATAGTAAAATGCATACCAAAAGTTGCGGCAAAGTTGTATCTACTTTTCCTAAAGTGGGTTCATATGCCAGCTTCAAAAACTGTCATAAAAAACTTTCTCCAGCGGTAACCATCTACGCTGATATTGAAGCTGTCTTGGAAACTTTTCATAGATCACAAAATGACCCAAAGATGTCGTCAACTACGAAGGCTTGTGGCAACCCTGCCACTTTCGATACAACCATCTATAGTTGATATCGATATATGGCACCAAAAACAACTCTGTTTTAATTTCACAATCTGACGAAAACTTACAATGATATAATTTTGTCCTTAAATAAAGTGTGTAAATATTGACTTTCCGTCTTTTACTTTACCACGGTAGCCAAAGTGGTGACCCCGACGTGATCAATTTACTAAAATTGAAGCGCAACATTTAAAACATTTAAAAACAATTAGCAAAGTTCGTAGATTTGGCAGTCTATGCACAAACGACGCCACAATATTCGCTACGACCTACGCACACTCACTCCGCGGCGATTATATTTTGAAGACGAACCTCGAGTTAAAAACAATCTAATCTTCAAGAGCAAATCCGAGAGTTGCAGAGTCAACTTGAGTCATTAAGGGCAACAAACAACACAACACCAAATGAGCCTTCGTCGAGCCAGCGTTCTCATATGCGCTTGCCAAAATTCGCACGAAACAACCCTCATTTGTGGTTCGCACAGATCGAAAAATCATTCCGTTTCTACAAAATAGACGACGACGTTGACAAGTTTGATCTCATCACGGTGCATTTGGACGAAGAAATAATTCTTGCTGTTGAGGATTTAGTCACTCGCCCATCAACGACAAACAAATATCAGGCAATTAAAAACCGCTTGCTTGAAAAATTTGCTGAGTCTTCTGAATCCAAATTACGCCACTTGCTTCAAGGAGGAGAAACATCTGGCTTAAAGCCGTCCGAAATTTTGGCCAACATGCGTCGCCTCGCTCCGGATCCAGAAAGTGAGCCAATTATTTTAACACTCTTTCTAGCAGAAATGCCGCAGAGTATTCGACCAACGCTGACTGTTTGGGAAGAGACGGACTTAGACAAGCTCGCCAAAATTGCAGACAAAATGCTCAAGGCTGAAGGCAACAAGACAGTGTATGCTATGGAATCCGCTTCAAATGCTGTGAGTGTGGTCGCATCCACAGGCTCATTTAAAGATATTTCCGAGAGCCTCCGTTTGCTGTCTCTGAAGTTCGACTCGCTTCAAAAAGAGGTAAAAAATCTGCAAACAAGTCATTCTCGCTCACGCAGTGCATCGCGTGGTCGATCAACACGGAACAACTCAACGTCACGCAAGCCAGATGATCAACAACCGAATGTGTGTTACTACCACAAGAAATTTGGGGATGAGGCACGGAAGTGTCGGCCTACATGTGCCCGGTTCCAGCCGTTAAACTAAAACGGCTGTCGTCCAAAGCGCTGGTCGGTGACAGCAAACCCAACTCCGGCGATCTCAACACAAACATTACATCCGTCTCTGAGCCTCGTCTACACATCACCGATCGCGTTTCCCACATCCTATTCCTTATTGACTCAGGATCCGTTGTCTCCGTTGTTCCACGATCATACGTCAAGTACACAACTAAAACCTGCGATCTTGTTCTATACGCTGCTAACCAGACCGCAATTCACACCTAGGGCAAATATGTTACAGAGCTAAACCTTGGCTTGCGTCGCAATTTCACTTGGTCATTTATAATTGCCGATTTGCAAATGGCCATTATTGGCGCTGATTTTTTGACAAACTATCAGTTGCTCATCGATCTCGCTAATCAATGTTTAATTGATTCAGTCACTGGCCTCACAACACCTGCATGCTTATCTACTGTGAGACAACACTCGGTGTCCACTGTACAAAACGCATTATTGTTTCCGAAATTGCTGCAGGACTTCATAGACATCACCAAATCACCAGCTAAAACTCCTACAAAACTTCACGATGTTTCACACTTCATCGAAACAAATGGAAGACCTGTTTCGGATCGCCCACGTCGCCTAGTAGGCGAAAAACTGGCAGCCGCAAAAAAGGAGATAAATTTTTTACTCCAACAAGGGATATGTCGTCCGTCCAAAAGTCCTTGCGCAAGCCCACTACACTTGGTAAATAAAGGGAACGGAGGTTGGCGCGCATGTGGTGATTATAGGAAGCTCAACGCAATCACAGTACCTGATCGTTACCCTATAGCCCACATCAATGACTTCACCGAGCAATTACACGGTAAATCCATTTTCACGACACTCGACTTGGTAAAGGCATATTACCAAATTCCGATGGCAATCAACGATATACAAAAGACTGCCGTTTGCACCCCATTCGGACTCTATGAGTTTTTGTTTATGCCATTTGGGTTAAAAAACGCCACCCAAACTTTCCAAAGATTTATGGATGAAATTTTTCGAGGCATGGAATTTGTATTTTGCTACATCGACGACATTCTAATTATGTCAAAGTCAACAGAGGAGCACGAACAACATCTTCGCTCCGTTTTTCAAATTCTTCGAAAGCATGGTCTGAGTATAAACCTCAGTAAGTGTCAGTTTGAAAAACGAAAGGTCAACTTCCTGGGCTACACCATCAACGAGTGTGTCATTAAACCACCGCAGAACCGGATGGATGCCATTATCGATTACCCACGACCAGAAACCATAAGCCAACTAGGTCGATTTTTAGGCGTAATAAACTACTACAGGAAATGCATTATGCACTCTTCACACATACAAGCGCCACTGACTGAGCTCCTCAAGGACGTGAAGAAAAACGATCAGCGAAAAATCGAGTGGACATCATCACTAAATTCTGCCTTCAAGGATTGCAAAAATAGTGTAGCTAAAGCAGCACTATTGTCTTTCCCATCACCAGATGCAAAACTCATACTGACCTGTGTTGCTTCCGACGTTGCGATTGGAGCTGTTTTGGAGCAACATACAAGCGACAGCTGGAAGCCACTAGGATTTTTTTTCCAAAAAGCTTAGTAATTCCGAGCGCAACTACAGCACGTACGACAGAGAGCTGTTAGCAGTATTCGAAGGCATAAAATATTTCAAGCACCTTGTCGAAGCACGAAACTTTGTGATAAGAACGGATCACAAACCTCTAATTTACTCCTTCAATCAAAAACCGGAAAAGGCATCTCCCCATCAACTTCGGCATCTTAGCTACATTTCACAGTTTTCCACGACAATAATACATATAAAGGGTGAGGAAAACGTCGTCGCAGATGCCTTCTCCAGATTATGCGCTATTAGAATGCCCACAGCAATAAGCCTGCCGGAAATCGAAGAGGCACAGGCAACAGATGCTGAAATGTCGGAACTGTTAGAAGGAAATTCTGCACTGAAACTACAAAACGTCCAGTACGACGACAACGTGTCGCTATTCTGCGATATTTCCACAGGACACATCCGCCCGTATGTACCCAACAAGCTACGTTTTAGGGTCTTTACATTTTTCCACAACTTGGCACACCCCAGTGGACGAACGACGTTGCAACAAATTCGGCAAAAGTTTGTATGGCCATCCATAAGGAAAAATGTGATCGAGTGGTGCAGAAATTGTCTTCCTTGTCAACGTGCCAAAATCAATAAGCACAATCACATCGCACCAGAGAAAATCGCAATACCAGAAGGACGATTCGATCATGTACACTTAGACATAATCGTAATGCCTTTATATCAAAACTTTAGGTACTGCCTTACGATGATTGACCGTTTCTCACGATGGCCTGAAGCTGTGCCACTTACCGACATCACTGCAGAGACGATAGCGAAAGAGTTCTACGCTCACTGGATCGCACGTTTTGGGACGCCCAAAACAATAACAACTGATCAATTGAATCAGCGTTGTTTAAAGCACTAGCACAACTCGTCGGAAGCAAACACATCCACACCACTGCCTACCACCCACAATCTAATGGACTCATTGAACGATGGCATCGATCATTAAAGGCAGCTTTTGATGTGTAGCAGTAGCACTCCATGGACACAACTACTGCCAACTGCGCTCCTTGGATTGCGCACTAGTTTTAAACCAGACTTGCAATCATCGGCTGCGGAAATGGTGTACGGAACAGTAATCCGCTTCCCCAACGAATTTTTTGAAGATGTCGACAAGCCCACAACTCCAACATCGTTTTTAAGCGAATTCCGTGAGCATATTAAAAAACTTCGGCCAACACCTACAGCTCCTCACGTAAAGGAAAAAATGTTTTTATTGAAAGACATTGGTCAATGCTCTCATGTCTTTTTACGCACTGATGCAGTAAAACAACCGCTTGAGCCTCCATATTCTGGTCCCTATGAAATCATCAAATGGGAAACAGATCGGGTCTTCATCATCAAAATGAACGACAAGGAAGTCGCCGTCTCAGTGGACCGACTGAAGCCAGCCTTCGTCACAAAGGAGGACCGATAAGCCGACTCTGAAGAAACCACCACCAAGCTACGAACATACGAAAAACCGTTTCGTGTGCGATTCTCCCAAACATAATCATGACTACGTCACTGGAAGGGGAGTACTGTGGCAACCCTGCCACTTTCGATACAACCATATATAGTTGATAACGATATATGGCACCAAAAACAACTCTGTTTTAATTTCACAATCTGACGAAAACTTACAATGATATAATTTTGTCCTTAAATAAAGTGTGTAAATATTGGCTTTCCGTCTTTTACTTTACCAGCCAAAGGCTCAAAAACATACGGCTTGTGCAGTTTCATTTTACGTTGCACATAAATGTAGTTCCGAGCTAAACGAAATGTGGACTTACGAAGGTAAATTACCATTATGCTTTTAATCTATTAAAATACATACTTACAATTTTTTATTACTTTTGCTAATAGGGATCGATTGCATCTAAAAGTTTTGTCAAGCCCTTAATGAGAAAACAAGAATGCTTTACAATAAATATTGGAAAGCATTCAAAGTCCCCAACCATTTGCTGGACATTGACGAAGAGTGTATGCAGGAATACAACAAATGTACGGCCTGTAAAGATGTGATCGATGATGCTGAAAAGGATAATTTCTTTAATTTCTTTACCGGAAAATATGAGGGTCCAAGACATAAGAAATGTAAGTTAACTTAATACCTGTTGTGTTTCATAACTTAACTAAATATGACGTACATTTATTTATAACTAAGCTTGGTGGGGACTTAAGTATAATTCCTTGCAATAAGAAATTATATATATCGATTACTAAAAAAGTCATAATAGACAAAAATAAACAAGAAAGAATGCTATAGTCGCCTCGCGACTTTAGGATACCCGTTACTCAGTTTCAATTTGTTATAAACAATGGTTATGGATATAATAGATTGGCAAACACAGAAAATTTTCATAGAAATTCATGTTTAAAGCATATTTTCGACCGATCGGCCCTATGGGAGCTATACGATATAGTTGTCCGATTTGGATCAAACTTGGTCAGTATATATATATTATTGGCAGATGTCTTCTGTGTGAGTTTGAATAATATAGCTTAGTTAACGCAAAAGTTTTTCATACTAACTCATATTTAGAGCGTATTTTTGACCGATCGGCCCTATGGGAGCTATACGATATAGTTGTCCGATTTGGATTAAACTTAGTCAGTATATGTACTTCCTAGATATGTACTTTCCGTGTAAATTTGGTTCAGATAGCATAGCTAACAAAAAAGTTTTCTATACTAAAACATTCTACGTTTACCTGTACATTTACCTTTATATGCAAATAAAACGCCCTAAAGTGGGCGTGTCAAAAAACAAAAACAAACTTGTACTGCATGGGTATTGTACCTTTCATTTGCGACCACTATCATTTTTCTAACTCTTGTAATCTCTGAGATCCTTTTGTTCATACAGACGGACGGACAGACGGACATGGCTATATCGACTCGGCCATTGATGCTGATCAAGAATATATATACTTTATGTTGTCTGATACGCCTCCTTCTGCCTGTTACATACATTCCAACGATTACAATATACCCTTTTACTCTACGAGTAACGGGTATAAAAAAAGTCTTTTATATAATTATATCTTAACAAAAACTTTATTTGATCCAGATTTTGTAATTTTTTCAATCAAGTATGTGTTTTTATACTCTCTGCAAGAGTATATTGGGTTTGTGCAAAGTATGTAACAGGCAGAAGGAGGCGTGGGAGACCCCATAAAGTGTATATATTCTTGATCAGCGTCACAAGCCGAGTAGATATAGCCATGTCCGTCTGTCCGGCTGACCGTCTGTCCGTCCGTATGAACAAACTGATATCAGAGATGGTAAGATCTACAAGTTTGAGCTTGGTGTCAAACGATCAGATATTTAGTCAGTCAATACAAGAATCTTTTTTTTTCGATGCCACGCCCCATTCACCCACAATAAGCAAAAAACTGGACACACCTCGGGAAAAATTTGTGTTTTCGGCAAATATCTCAACAGCTATGGAACCTAGGATCACCAATTCTGTTACGGGAGGTTCCTAGCGACAGCATAGTTGCATTGCCATCTAAAATTTTGGACTGCCACGCCCATATTTCCCACATTTATTAAAAAGTCATCAATCTTCAATGCCATTTTTAGTGAACTTGTTCTTATCGTACAGTATTGTAGCTTATAATTCGTGTGGAGACTAACTATATTAAACTATCCTGAAAGGCGCATTAAAATCGGACTATAAACAAGAAAACTAGAAGCGTTACAATATTGATAATTGAACGCAATATCAACCCATAGGTGCAAGCGAGATAGAAACACACAAGCACATGTTCGAACGTTTTCGCTGCTTGTGTGTCGGCAGCGCTGCCTGCAGTCGCTGGCCGCGCCGAATACACACATACATACATATATGCATCATACATTGTCAAATGTACATATGTATGTGTATTCGCATGCAAACAAACAGATGTGTGTTTGATTATGCTTAGATTGTTTTTGTTTCAACATATTTTAATTCAAGTACTACGCATTGTAATATCTGGATACCGATTTTAATAATTTAATCGGGAACAAATACAGAGAGTATTATACGGTCGGGCGTGCTCGACTGTACTTTTCTTTCGTGTTATCTGGAGAAAATTCGGGAAGTTGTGTTATTTTAGAGTCACGCTTTAGCGATGCAATTGGCAAGCTTGAATTTCACCGCCCGTGGCAACAGCTGATAGAAACATTTAAAATATGCAAATTGTAAAATTTTTTATATCAGTACTAAAGACAGAAGTAATTGAAGCACTTTTATTGTCCAATTATTTAAATATAACTCACCTATTCACATTTTTTACGATCTTTTAATCACTCGCTGCATATTGCTAGAAAAAGGGCTGCTAACTCAATGAAAATGTGTCGAAAAGCCGATACACGCATTAGCACCCCTGAGTATTTATCGATGACAGCGATCGTTAAACTTTTCACTTATTAACATTAAAATAATGCATTTATTTTATTTTAAACTACTTATTAAATAAATAAATAATTTTTAAAATGCATCAAATAGTTTTAAATTGTTTGGCAACACCAAAATATAAATAATTAGTGTTTCCGATTTTCGATAGTCAATCTGACTTACTTATCGGCAATTGTTAATATAATATAAATTGTTTTCTTATTTAAATTTGAAAATGTCTTGACTCCCCAAATATTTTCTTACAGTTCCCCAAGAATATGAATTTGGATAATAGCTTAAATTGTTTTTTCAATACATATATAAAAAATTATTTATTTTTATTATCGACTGTTAACAATATTAAATCTAATAGAAAACTTCAATATGTGCAAACATATTATAAATATATAAATATAAACATAACTTTAATCATTCCATTAATAATATGACATAGGAAATACTCTTAGCAGCAAATTTTATACCCAAGGCTGTTCAAATGTTTCAGCTATTTGCAAGATAAGATATCAGTGGGTTTTTCAAACGTAGAGTCAAATAATTCCATTTGTCTCTCTCTGCATTTGTGCCGATTAAATTATTAAAATCGATATCGAGATATTACAATGTGAATTATTTGCATTAAAACACGTTGAAACAAAAACAATCTAAGCAAAATCAAACAAGCATACATCTGTTTGTTTGTATTCGAATACACATACGTTTGACAATATGTATATGATGCAAATATGTATGTATGTATGTGTGTATTCGGCGCAGCCAGTTTCCGCGGGCCGCGACAGCGCTGCCGGCACACAGGCAGCGAAAACATTCGAACATGTGCTTGTGTGTTTCTATCTCGCTTGCACCAATGGATTGATATTGCGTTCAATTATCAATATTGTAACGCTTCTAGTTTTCTTGTTTATAGTCCGATTTTAATGCGCCTTTCAGGATAGTTTAATATAGTTAATCTCCACACGAATTATAAATAACAATACTGTATGATAGGAACAAGTGCGCAAAAACGGCATTTGAAGTTTTTTCAAGTGTGGGAAAAGGGGATGTGGCAGTCCAAAATTTTAAATGGCAATGCAGCTATGCTGTCGCTAAGAACCTCCATACCTAAATTGGTGATCCTAGGTGCCATAGTTACTGAGACATTAGCCGAAAACACCAATTTTTCCCGAGGTGTGTCTAGTTTTTTGCTCATTGTGTTTGAATGGGGCGTGGCATCAAAAAAAAAATGATTCTTGTATAGACTGACTAAATATGTGTTTGACACAAGCTCGATCTTGTAGCTTTTACCATCTCTTAGATCTGTTTGTTCATACGAACAGACAGACAGACAGACGGACATGGCTATATCGACTCGGCTTGTGATGCTGATCAAGAATATAGACACTTTATGGGGTCTGCCACGCCTCCTTCTGCCTGTTACATACTTTTGCACAAACCCAATATACTCTTGCAGAGAGTATAAAAAGTTGCCTTTAACCCAAACATTGAAACAAAGCATTTGTGTGTAATTTGTGTGCGGATTCTTTTTACCGCTCGCTGGTGTTTCGGCTTGTTGCGAATGTCTCTCCTGTTGGTGCCCCTGCGCTTTTGCATGCGGCTTACGCTCTTTGTCTTCTAGACTTCTTGCGAAATTAGCCGCGAATGCGTAACTTTCATGATTCGACTCAACTTCTTGCGCGAGAGCTAGCGCTGAAGGCAAATCTCTGGGCTTTGCTGCAAAGAGCACATCTGTAAGACTGCTCTTGAGACCCGATATGAACACACGCAACGCATCGTCGCGGAATTTTTCACATAAGCCATTTGCTAAAGCCGGCTCATATGACATGTTAACTTTGTTAGTGAGAAAAGTGAGTTTCTTCTCTACCTCATCGTAATATTGAAGCAGGGACAGGCCACCTTGCCTCAAGGTACCTAATTCCTGTTCAATGACATGAATTGGTCTCTTGTCACTTTATTATCGCATCAAAATTCAATACAGTACCAAATGAGGCCAGCACCGCGTCTGCGGAGCCCCTTATTTTGCTTCTTATGATGATAACAGCCTGATAATGACGAGAACTGCCATTATGTGGTCTGAAAATCTCGTAAGCTGCTAATGCTGCCTGCCTCCAAGATACATAAGATTCTTGTACACCTGCAAACTCAGGTAAGCACTTGACGGCATCTAGCGGGTCGTCACAGTGAATGTCGTTTCTAATTTCTATAGCAGCATACGCTACTACTCGTGGGGCGACAAAGTTTGCTGCTGCTATTTGTTCAGCTAACTCATTAATTCTTTGAGTCGATACTTGCTCCCTCTGCTGATTTGCAGCGGCCTGTTCGGCTAAAGCACTGCTTATAGCCGACCTTATCACTTCCCTAAGCTGATCTGGATCCATTTTACCTGATGGTGGGGGAACTGCAGGGAGAAGTCTTGTAGCCGGGACTCTGATGCGAGTGTCTCAGTCGGAATCTGAATCACTAGACTGCTTGCGAGGGTTTCTATATGGGTTGAAGCGTGACATGCGCAGGCCAGTGGCCGCGGAAATAAAACGGGCCGTTAAAAGATGGGTCGAATTACGTCGGAGCTCTGAGCCATGAGAACTGTATGCACAATTTTGGCACACAGAAAGCAACACAAAGTAAACTAAAATTCATTATCTGTTGCAATATAAAATACTCACTAGTACTAATTAATTTTTTATAAAATAAACTTAACACTTTTTGTATTTGATAAAAAAAATTTGGCTAGAGTATCCACTTACATGATTCAACTAACACAAAAAAATTCTCTTAATAAACTCTGTCACTTGCAGCTCCCGCGCTGCAGGAGCAGCGCTACAGTGTTGTAATTCAACATTCGTTTAGAGACATATGAAATCAAACTATCCTGAAAGTGGCATCAAAATCCTACCTTTAGCAAAAGAATTTATACGTTACAAATTTGTTATTTAACCGCAATATCACTTTACGCGCGAAAGCAAGACAGAAACATACAAACACATGTTCGAACGTTTTCGCTGCCTGTGTGTCGGCAGCGCTGCCTGTGTGTCGGCAGCGCTGCCCGCGGTCGCTGGCTTCGCCGAATACACACATACATACATACATATTTGCATCATATACATATTGTCAAACGTATGTGCATTCGAATACAAACAAACAGATGTATGTTTGATTATGCTTAGATTGTTTTTGTTTCAACGTGTTTTAATGCAAGTGCTACACATTGTAATATCTCGATACCGATTTTAATAATTTAATCGGGACAAATGCAGAGAATATTATACGGTCGGGCGCGCTCGACTGTACTTTTCTTTCTTGTTTTTTTTTTGTTGCTATTTCACATTGCCTCCTTTTAAATGCATGTAATGCCCCTTGCCGGATATAATTATTCGCCAATATTTCAATTTGGCGTATGGAAGTGTTATTGAACAACTTAGGTATAGGGAGATTAAAAGAGAATGCGATAGCGACGGCGGGTTAGACTTAGAATCAGTTGGTTTTCGGCCATCCCAAAATAACACTGTAGAGATGAATGTGGACAAAGTGCAGAAATTGTTAGAAAGTGCGTCCACCCACGCATTAATGGAATAGGAAACAAGATTAACTAAACAATTTAACTCCCAAATAAATTTGTTGAAACAGGTAGAATCTCTTCAGGTAGAATCATATCAGAGAGTTTTAGTAAATCCAGAAATCAGATGCGATATAAATCCTCGTCACAAATAAAATCATTTTGACACATCAGCCAGAAACAGCAAAGGTGCTTAATGACGAAGTCAGAGCTGTGACTTTGCTCGCCTTTGTACCTGGGCTTAGAAAGTCACTGAAGGCGGCCCAAAGACTTACTATCTGCTCTAGCCTTAGCTAGGAAAGCTGAAGCTAGAATAGAACGTAGCATGCTTTCAGCTACATATGCAAAAGCTATGGAAAACTGAGCTCAGGCAAATGAGCACAACAGGTACCATGCGCATACTCAATATAAGCAGGGAAGGAATAGCGGCGTCGAGCACAGCCAAGACAGGAACCCCGATTTTGTAAAAAAGCAAAACAAGCATCAAAGTAACATGTATCAGAGCCCCAGACATTATCATGGTCAGGCACCATGACCAAGTATAAACAGCCTACAAGACAAAGTACAAACAGGATAAAGAATATTATATGTCGGCCGAAGCCGCTGATACAGAAGATGTATTCTGTGTGAGTTTGGTAAATATAGCTTAGTTAACGCAAAAGTTTTTCATACTTATTCATATTTGGAGCGTATTTTTGACCGATCGGCCCTATGGGAGCTATACGATATAGTTGTCCGATTTGGATCAAACTTGGTCAGTACATGTACTTCCTAGATGTGTACTTTTCGTGTAAATTTGGTACAGGTAGCATAGCTAACAAAAAAGTTTTCTGTACTAAAACATTCTACGTTTACCTGTACATTCACCTTTATATGCAAATAAAACGCCCTAAAGTGGGCGTGTCAAAAAACAAAAACAAACTTGTACTGCTTGGGTATTGTACCTTTTACTCTACGAGTAACGGGTATAAAAATACTAGTTCTAAATTCAATGAGCAATAAAAATCAAAAGTAAACGAGCGAAAACGTTCGAACATGTGCTTGTGTGTTTCTATCTCGCTTGCACCAATGGGTTGATATTGCGTTCAATTATTAATATTGTAGCGCTTCTAGTTTTCTTGTTTATAGTCCGATTTTAATGCATTTTTGAGGATAATTTGATAAAATTAGTCTCCATAAGAATTATAAATTGCAATACCGTACGATAAAAAGAACTGCCTTAAAAATGGCATTAAAAAGTCAGAAAATTAGTTTAATATTTGTGGGAAATGAAGGCGCGGCAGTCAAAAATTTTAAACAACAATGCATTTATGCAGTCACTAGGAATTGGTGATTCTAGGTGCCATAGGTACTGAGATATTCGCTGAAAACATCGGCTTTTTCGGAGGTGTGTCCAGTTATTTTGATCATTGTGGACAAAAGGGGAAAAAAGTAGATTCTTGTATTGACTGACTAAATATGTGATCGATTGCGATCAAGCTCGAGCTTGTAGCTCCTACCATCTCTGAAATCTGTTTGTTCATACGGACAGACAGACATCCAGCTAGACAGACACAGACAGATAGACAGACAGACAGACACAGACAGACATAGCTATATCAATTCGGCTTGTGATGCTAATTAAGAAAGTATATACTTTATGGGTCTGCCACGCCGCCTTCAGCTTGTTACAACTTTGCCCAAACCAAATATACTCTTGCAGAGAGTATAAACAAGAAAGAAAAGTACAGTCGAGCACGCCCGACCGTACAATACTCTCTGCATTTGTGCATGATTAAATTATTAAAATCGGTATCCAGATATTACAATGCGTAGTACTTGCATTAAAACACGTTGAAACAAAAACAATCTAAGCATAATCAAACACACATCTGCATGCATACACATACATATGTACATTTGACAATATATGATGCATATATGTATGTATGTGAGTACTCGGCGCGGCCAGCGACTGCGGGCAGCGCTGCCGACACACAAGCAGCGAAAACGTTCGAACATGTACTTGTGTGTTTCTATCTCGCTTGCACCAATGGGTTGATATTGCGTTCAATTATCAATATTGTAACGATTCTAGTTTTCTTGTTTATAGTCCGATTTTAATGAGCCTTTCAGGATAGTTTAATATAGTTAGTCTCCACACGAATTATAAACTACAATACTGTACGATAAGAACAAGTTCGCCAAAAACGGCATTGAAGGATCCAGACTTTTTTATCAAATGTGGGAAAAGTGGGCGTGGCAGTCCAAAATTTTGAATGGCAACGCTACTATGCTGTCGCTAGGAACCTCCCGTACCAGAATTGGTGAACCTAGGTGCCATAGTTACAGAGATATTTGCCGAAAACATCAACATTTTCCGAGGTGTGTTCAGTTTTTTGCTTATTGTGGGCGAATGGGGCGTGGCATCGAAAAAAAAAGATGCTTGTATTGACTGACTAAATATCTGATCGTTTGACACCAAGCTCGAACTTGTAGCTTTTACCATCTCTGAAATCAGTTTGTTCATACGGACGGACAGACGGTCAGCCGGACAGACGGACATGGCTATATCGACTCGGCTTGTGACGCTGATCAAGAATATATACACTTTATGGGGTCTGCCACGCCTCCTTCTGCCTGTTACATACTTTTGCACAAACCCAATATGCTCTTGCTGAGAGTATAAAAAAAACCACCCACTAGAATATAAGAAATGTTCGTAATCAACTATACATTTTGAATAAGTGTATAGAGATAGAGGTCTATCTCATGGTCAGGATTTCCGAATTGTAGCAGGCTACATAGTAGGAATAAACATAATGTTAAGTGCACAGTAGGTTAACATCAGAAACATAATATAAATGTAAACATGATATATCGATATTGTAAGCTATACAAATGAAAAACAGAGGAGATCGATATAAGCAAGAATAAGAAGAAGTTAATTCTTTAGAAAAAGAATAATGAGACAGACGCGAAAAGAGAAGAATAAAAAAATGTATCGCAAAAGGTCGGTCACACAGTGCTAAGACATGAACGAGCATGTCAACACAAGGCAACCAAAATTCAGCGTTGCAACTATCGAAAGTTGCTATACCCAAATTTGATGAAGATTATTTGAAATGGCAACAATTCCATGACTAATTTTTAAAAATGATTAATGAAACTCCATTACCCACAATTCAATAAATGTATTTAAAGGCAAATCTTTCTGAAGAAGCGGAAAGATTAATTTCCCATTTGTCCTCAACGGAATCAAATTATGAAACTGAATTCTTCTTATGTTAATAAAAAAGTTAGATCGGTTGAATCACACCATATATGAACAATCACTTAAAAATACAAGAAAGCTCCAACCGAAAAAGTGATCCTTGGCGTTTCTGGAACAGCGATTTTTAGCTTTGGAAACTATTGCAGGCAAGACAGCATCCATAGAGGAGAAACAAAGAACATGCGCGCAAACATCAACAAACAGAACACCCACATGTCAATTCAGCCAGCAAGGTGGCCATAAGCTGTAAACCTGTGAAAAATTCAAATCAGTAGTTACAATATAGGCAACCAGGAATTCTTGTTTGTATGCGCCGGCTTTGGTGTAACCGGCAATAAACTCATTGATGAGAAAAAACCCACAGACCACCAGACTTCACGACGTGATACTTGGAAATGCTCGTTAACCCTAGAACACTTATGAGTGATTAAGAAAAGGGACCGATATACAAAAGGATCACAACTGACCTTCGTAAAGAAAGGCAATAAAATGTCTTAACAACGATTGACAGCGGACTCAATTGAAAATGATCGGTACTGGCACATTTGTTTTGTCCTCAGATATTCGAGCTGTATGGCTACTTGTAAAACTCACCCCTAATACAGGTGGGCTGCACGTATACAGTACCTGTATACAGTAACTGGTTTACCCACCTCCCGGAGATTAGAGAAACTGACATATGGTTTGTGTCCTACATAAATAGTGAGGATCCAGTTTTTTTAACCCGGGAACATCAGGCGTAACAAATATTATGTGATTCAGTTTGGCCGATTTAATATCAGAGTCTCATCCCGGTTGCCTATATTTTAACTACTTGTTCTCCCTCTCTTTTTTCCTTTTTTCCCTTTTTTCTCTCTCTTTTTTGCGCTCCACGCGAAATTTTTTTAACAAGCGAACAGAATTAACTCTACGAAAATGAATCTAATTTCACTCTGCTTTTTATTTAGACCCCGTACTCTAAAAAAGAGTATAGGGGTCTATTAGGTTTGTCAGAAGCGAAATGTGCGTAACAGGCAGAAGGAGGCGTGGCCGACCCCATAAAGTATATATATTCTAGATCAGCATCAACAGCCGAGTCGATATAGCAATGTCCGTCTGTCCGTCTGTCTGTCTGTCCGTCTGTCCGTCCGTCCGTATGAACACCTGGATCTTTTAAACTACAAAAGCTAGAGACACCAAATTTGGAATGAAAGTCCGTTATCTTCGCGAGCAGATCAAGTTTATTTCAAATTGTTGGCACGCCCCTTACCGCCCACGCAATGAGCAAAAGACCAGACACACATCGAAAAAAATTTACTTTTAGGCCAATAACTCAGTAACTATGGCACTTAGGAACACCATTTCTGGTAAACAGGTTGCTAGTGACACCCTTAATGCAATGCCATTAAAAATTTTGAGCTGCCACGCCCCTTTTCCCCACATCAGCTAAAAAGCTTTTACGCTTTAGTGCCGTTTTTAAGGCATTTATTCATATAGTAGAGTGTTGTAATTCAACATTCGTATAGAGACATATAAAATCAAACTATTCTGAAAGTGCCATCAACATACTACCTTTAACAAAAGAGCTACTGCGTTACAAAGTTTGTTATTTAACTGCAATATCACTTACGCGCGAGAGCGAGACAGAAACATACAAACACATGTTCGAACGTTTTCGATGCTTGTGTGGCGACAGCGCTGCCGGCAGACGCTGGCCCCGCTGAATACACACATACATACATACATGCATACATATAATTTCAAACGAATATGTGTTTGTATGAATAATATGTACATAAATGCTGATTATCGGATAATTCTTGAAAGTGGCGCGTAGTGCAACTAATAGAGTTGCGGCAATGCGAATTGTTAATTTAATTTTTTTTTTAATTTCAATTCTAAATGTACATATAAAAATAAAATTTTTAAATTTCATTCGAAAATTTGAATTCAAATTGAATACTATTGCGCACTACTATGGGAGTACGGGATCTTTTACAGTCGGCTCGATCGACTGTAGCCTTTCTTACTTGTTTTCTATTGATAAATATAAATGTAATCCGGTTGCGCACACCGGTTGCGCACACCGGGAGGGTGGGTAAACCAGTTACTGTATACAGGTACTGTATACGTGCAGCCCACCTGTATTAGGGGTGAGTTTTACAAGTAGCCATACAGCTCGAATATCTGAGGACAAAACAAGTGTGCCAGTACCGATCATTTTCAATTGAGTCCGCTGTCAATCGTTGTTAAGACATTGCCTTTCTTTACGAAGGTCAGTTGTGATCCTTTTGTATATCGGTCCCTTTTCTTTATCACTCATAAGTGTTCTAGGGTTAACGAGCATTTCCAAGTATCACGTCGTGAAGTCTGGTGGTCTGTAGGTTTTTTGTCATCAATGAGTTTATTGCCGGTTACACCAAAGCCGGCGCATACAAACAAGAATTCCTGGTTGCCTATATTCTAACTACTCAAATCAAACCGAATCTCTCTGTTGGTCATCTGATTTCTCTTTAACGCTTCCTGTGTCGTTTTATGATGTAAGTTACGTACATTATCCTCTCCTAATTCTTTTTAAACTTTCTTTAGAATCCTTTGTTTTTCCTAATTTATGGAAAGAATCTTATATTATACCACTGCATAAAAAAGGATGTAAGTCGGATATATCCAACTACAGGGGAATTGCGAAGTTGTCCCCAATTCTACTTTGCAACATCTCTGCAAGTCAATTATTTCCCCTGCCCAAAACGGATTCGTTAAGAGCCGGTCGACTTCGACCAATCTATTGGAATTTACCTCTTTTATAAATGAGGCATTCCTTAATAGAATGCAAACTGATGTCATCTATTTTAGGCTTCCCACCTTCCATTCTTCTATGGATATCTTCATATCTAACAGGTATGACCCAAAGGGTTATGCTTAGATCAGCCATCTCTAAATCTTACTTACTTTTGGAGTTCCCCAGGGTAGTCACCTAGGACCTTTACTCTTTAATCTTTTTATAAACGACCTTCCCTGTTCGCTCTCCCATTGTCGCATACTTATGTATGCAGATGATGTGAAATTATTATTATTTTATAAGGACACATCGGATCAATTGTTAATAAAGCCAAGGGCACTCTTGGATTTATTAAACGCTGGTCTAAGGAATTTAATGATCCCTTCGTCACTAAACTTCTTTATACATCCCTTGTCCGGCCCATTCTTGAATATTGTTCATGTGTCTGGTCTGCTCAACATGCTCATACTCATGATTTAATTGAGTCGGTGCAGAAGCAGTTTTTACTCTTCGCACTTCGTGGACTTAATTGGGACCCTAACCTTCGTCTTCCATCCTACACCAACAAGCTCTTACTCCTCGATCATCCGTCACTTATAAATCGAAGGAGAGTTCTTGGAGTAATTTTTCTTCATCAACTTATAATTGGCGATATCTGCTCCCCATCCCTCTTAGAATACGCTTTGCACAGCGTAAACGTTTGGTTAACTCTAATGAGAAAAGGGGGCGTGGCAGTTCAAAATTTGTAATGGTATTGCATTAAGGCTGTCTCTAGCAACCTGCTTACCAGAAATGGTGTTCCTAAGTGCCATAGTTACTGAGTTATTGGCCTAAAACTACATTTTTCGAGGTGTGTCTGGTTTTTTACTCATTGCGGGGGCGGTAAGGGGCGTGGCAAAAATTTGAAATAAACTTAACCTGCCTGACTTAATAACGGACTTTTATTATAAATTTGGTGTCTCTAGCTTTTGTAGTTTAAAAGATCCAGGTGTTCATACGGACGGACAGACAGACGGACAGACAGACAAACGGACAGACGGACATTGCTATATCGACTCGGCTGTTGATGCTGATCTAGAATATATATACTTTATGGGGTCGGCCACGCCTCCTTCTGCCTGTTACGCACATTTCGCTTCTGACAAACCTAATAGACCCCTCTACTCTTTTTTAGAGTACGGGGTCTAAAAAGAATGAGAAAAGAAATTAATCAGAATCTGATGAATTGGAGTCATTAAATGCATTACAATTAATGAGCAACCCAATAACGGCTTCATCTAGTTTAATATCGTTTCTTAAAATTCTTGATGTTTTTGACAAAGATGTTATAAGGGGATCGATCAGATGAAACAAATAAACCGTTCATAACATCTTCCATGGTATTTCTTCTATTATTTTTACGTGTATGGTGTTGTCGAATATTCCGAAAATCTTCATTTCTGGCTTCAAGGGCTTCTTCAGACATCATGCCAATAGGAAGAGTTGCGTGGCTTATTATGTCTGCACCATGTATTAATATCTTGTGCACAGAAGACGGCATGTAAAACCAAGGATATTTATTTACAAATATCTCAGCAGTTTCCATGGCATATAAACGGAACGCGTCGGTATTAATATCATATCCGCTAGCCATCACACGTAAAATTACACTAAACTTGTATATTAGTGTTTCGCTAACTCCTGTTATTTGAGCAACCGACTCAGGATTTTTAAAAAACCTTCTGGCAGTATTCCCATTGTTAGTGTTTCCGCTACCAGCCATTGGTATGTCCACTAGTATACCCATGTGCTTCCTAAGTTGCAGTTGAATTTCTGATTATACCCGTTACTCGTAGAGTAAAAGGGTATATTGTAATCGTTGGAATGTATGTAACAGGCAGAAGGAGGCGTGGCAGACCCCATAAAGTATATATATTCTTGATCAGCATCAATAGCCGAGTCGATATAGCCATGTCCGTCTGTCCGTCTGTCCGTCCGTCCGTCCGTCCGTCCGTCCGTCCGTCTGTATGAACAAAAGGATCTCAGAGACTATAAGAGCTAGAAAATTGGTAGTGGTCGCAAATGAAAGGTACAATACCCAAGCAGTACAAGTTTGTTTTTGTTTTTTGACACGCCCACTTTAGGGCGTTTTATTTGCATATAAAGGTAAATGTACAGGTAAACGTAGAATGTTTTAGTACAGAAAACTTTTTTGTTAGCTATGCTATCTGAACTTGCACGGAAAGTACATATCTAGGAAGTACATGTACTGACCAAGTTTGATCCAAATCGGACAACTATATCGTATAGCTCCCATAGGGCCGATCGGTCAAAAATACGCTCCAAATATGAATAAGTATGAAAAACTTTTGCGTTAACTAAGCTAGATTAACCAAATTCACACAGAACACATCTGCCAATAATATATATATACTGACCAAGTTTAATACAAATCGGACAACTATATCGTATTGCTTCCATAGGAACGATCGGTCGAAAATATGCTCTAAACATGAATTTCTATGAAAATGTTCTGTGTTTGCCAAGTTATTATATCCATCACCATTGTTAATAACAAATTGAAACTGAGTAACGGGTATCCTAAAGTCGCGAGACGACTATAGCATTCTTTCTTGTTTTCTATTATCAACCTCCAACTTGTCTTCCTTGCGAACTTGCCATTTTTTAATTAACAGCCTGTAGGATATATGTATGATGCATTCAAAGAATCGAATCCAAGCATGTTTAATATCAACTGCATAAGTTTTTACCAAATTTAAATTGTTCATATCTTTTGGATGTGCTCTGCAGATTCCACATATCTGTGTAGATGCTTCTGCTAGGACGCTAAATGTTTTGCCATCAAGCATGGTACAATGAAACTCATGAGATATTGTATATGACATATAAATTGTTGGCTTAATTGAAAATATTTGATGTTTTATATTATCAGTCTCTTTATGAATTAACTCAGTCGTTTTTTTTTTTTGACTTATTAATTTTATGGGCCGACAATATTCAGCTTGTATGTATGCTTTGTGAAACCGGCATCTATATATAGAGCAAGTGCTTCTTTTGGTGAGTAAGGAGTTAAGACACTCACTTGTGCATCCATTGACCTTTTAAATTTTTTGTACGGCTGTGCCATCTGTAGTTAACGTCTGAACAATTTTTGATGCTGTTCGCTTTCCGGATTTATACAAGCTAGAACTTGTTGCCACTATTAACTCTTCACATTTTATATTTTGGACAAGGGTAGACACTTTTCTGCCTTAGAGGAAAGGTCAAGAAATTTTTTTGTAGGTCGACCCATTTCCGACCCATTTGCCCGTTTGTGTAGGAAAAGCGGCATATCAAGCCATTTCTGTTTTTTTTCTCAACAGGAAACCTTTGGTGGTGGACTTCCTTCCATTTCGCAGTAAGTCTGCTTACGAAATTTGTAATTTTTTTTTCTTCATGTTCGCTTTCTGAAAACTTAATATTCTTGAAAACATTGCCAAATACGAATTCCTCAACAACTAAAACTTTTCTGTTGGAGACTCGTTCGTCGCGCCATATGCAATACAGTAAGCGCTTGATGACCGACATTGCACCTAAAACGATCCACAGTTTTAACATATGGTCATATATGGTTATCATTTTGAAAATATTTGTACCACAGGACTTGCACTATACATAAATATCAAAATTAGGCTGAATCCGTTTGAATCCCGTTTGTTATAGACCATACAAATTGGTCTATACTCAAAAACTATATTTCAAATCACTACTTTCATTTAATTCTATATTTTATTTAAACGTAAAAAAGACAGGTCACACACATACAGTATTACGTAGTACATACCTTATATAAAGGATTTAAATATATATTGGGACAATAAACCTTAATATATTTATTAATTGAATGGATTCAAAAATGCAACAAAATGCAGTGAAACTTTCTCCGGCCACGTTCTAAACATCTGGTTACTTTGAAAGCTCGCGTCTGATCAGTAGTGCATCTAAAAGCTTTGACGAAAGCTTTTTAAGCTTCGCCAAGTGTGGCCAAATGAGGGGGAAAAATATTTAATGAATTTTAAATAAGTTAAATTTGACTTATATTCCTCTAGATTGCTTAGTTGGCCCACTAATGCATCAGTTCAAACTATCCTGAAAGCTGCATAAAAATCCTACTATAAACTAGAGAGTTATCACGTAACAAAGTTTTAGTTATTTAACTTCAATATTACTGTATGAGCGCAAGCGAGACAGAAACATACAAAAACATGTTTGAACGTTTTCTCTGTCTGTGTGGCGGCAGCGCTGACCGTGGACGCTAGCCGCGACGAATACATACATACATACATATATGCATATATATAATTTCAAATGTATGTGTGTTTGCATACAAACAAATATATGTATGTTGGTTTTTTTTTGTTTCAACGAATATAATAATCGGGAATACAGTGCAGAGAGTATTATACGGTCGGGCGGGCTCGACTCTACTTTTCTTTCTTGTTCTGTTTGTTGAGATTACCATGCGCAGACATCATATTACCATTTGGTGTACCTCATGTAGTCGCACTTGTATCCTTAAGTAAATCGTTACCACATGTTTTTATCTCAAAGATACTCACTCTATGAAACTCTTGATCCGTAGACTGTAAGAAAAACTGTATATAAACCCGTACATTGCTCTATTAAAATCAGTACTAAAAAATACACTCTCTGAACATCCTGATACTCATCCAATAACCTGCTCAAAGTGCTAGGTATTTGAAAACCCTGGTCTTACTCAAAGTGTAAGAAGAAAAACTCACTGACAAGCGAACATTTGGTGACCCCGACTATTTTAGATACCGAGTCAAATCTCATTTCCCCCACAAGTTGTAAGAGTCAGAAGAGACAAGGACAAATTGACAATTACGAATTTTAGTTAGACAAACTTTACAACTGGGTACCAACGTAAGATTACAAAATTACGACTGAAATGTGGAATTACCACAATTTGGATTCCAAATATTTTTGTTGTTTTAACCTCATCATCAATCGGTTACATTGGATTAACCTGGACTGCCCTCGACCATTGCATTAGAACAAAGGTTCCAGGAAATTAAATCAGAGTTTATTAGTGTATATTGACCACTTCAAGGGTGTGAGTAGAGCCATATTCAGCTACATCCAAATCAAATATCCTCCAACGGGTAAATACACTAAGACATCGAACTTGAAACATCATGGCTACTAACGCAAGTAAAGTAAAGTAAAGTAAAGTATATATATTCTAGATCAGCATCAACAGCGGAGTCGATATAGCAATGTCCGTCTGTCCGTCTGTCTGTCTGTCTGTCTGTCTGTCCGTCCGTCCGTATGAACACCTGGATCTTTTAAACTACAAAAGCTAGAGACACCAAATTTGGAATGAAAGTCCGTTATCTTCGCGAACAGATCAAGTTTATTTCAAATTGTTGCGACGCCCCTTACCGCCCCCGCAATGAGCAAAAAACCAGACACACCTCGAAAAAAATGTACTTTTAGGCCAATAACTCAGTAACTATGGCACTTAGGAACACCATTTCTGGTAAGCAGGTTGCTAGAGACAGCCTTAATGCAATGCCATTAAAAATTTTGAGCTGCCACGCCCCTTTTCCCCAAATCAGCTAAAAAACGTTTACGCTTTAATGCCGTTTTTAAGGCATTTATTCATATAGTAGAGTGTTGTAATTCAACATTCGTATAGAGACATATAAAATCAAACTATTCTGAAAGTGACATCAACATACTACCTTTAACAAAAGAGCTACTGCGTTACAAAGTTTGTTATTTAACTGCAATATCACTTACGCGCGAGAGCGAGACAGAAACATACAAACACATGTTCGAACGTTTTCGATGCTTGTGTGGCGACAGCGCTGCCGGCAGACGCTGGACGCGCCGAGTACACACATACATACATACATGCATACATATAATTTCAAACGAATGTGTGTTTGTTTGAATAATATGTATGTAAATGCTAATTATCGGAGAATTCTTGAAAGTGGCGCGTGGTGCAACTGATAGAGTTGCGGCAATGCGAATTGATTAATTTAATTTTTTTTTTTAATTTCAATTCAAAATGTACATATAAAATTAAAATTTTTAAATTTCATTCGAAAATTTGAATTTAAATTGAATACAATTGCGCACTTCTATGGGAGTACGGGGTCTTTTACAGTCGGCTCGATCGACTGTAGCCTTTCTTACTTGTTTTTAACTGTATGGAGCTATAAAATATCGTGGATCTAGAAAGCTGAAATTTGGAGGACGCGTTATGATATAGTTTAATATCTTAAGTTTAAAGTCTTAATTTAATATCTTTAAGTTAAAGTTTCATTTATGGGCGACTGAGGCGTGGCATCGAAAAAAGGATTCTTGTATTAAATGACTAAATATGCAGTCGATTGAAACCAAGCTCGAACTTGTAGTTCTTACCGTCTCTGAAATCTGTTTGTTCAAACTGTTACACAGTGGCTGGTGTGTCAACTGACATAATTATTATTATAATAACCGCGACCATGACCTCTAACATGATAATTATATCTGTTTGTTATAATTACCACGGCTGCTTTGGCCTGCCTCAAGGACTGTCTATTCCATTGAATTCTGGAATGGCATTCGAAATGTCCTTGATATCCGTTATGTTATGATGTCCGTCATAATGTTTTCTTCTATTTCAATTATATCTGTATTAAAGTTTAATTTTTCTTCCTGTTTATTTCATTATCTTGTCAGATCGTTTAGATCTCTTTTATTTCCGTTTCCTCGCTTGAATCGGACTCCTCTTCTTCACCTAAACTTTTATTAATTCTTGTTCCTCAGTAGGATCTGTTCTTAAGGGGCTGTTTTGAATTGTTGGTACAAAGATGTCTAATTGATAATTTTCTTTAATGGTTATTAAGTTTGAACGTAAAATGATCAATAATTTTGACCAGTTCGTTATATGTATTATTTCCCTATTGTCATGTATCAGTTTTCTTGCATTGTTAAAAAGAATCGACAAGAATTTTTGAATGTTTATTTAAAGTATCTTTTTGTATCATCCTATTCTGGCTTACACATTTGTAAAATTTATCAAAGGTTTCTTTTATTTCACGTATATTGAGAGTAAGCTGGTCCCGTTTCATGTTTACGATATATCTATATATTTAAAAAACAAATTTTTATAACCGTTACTCGTAGAGTAAAAGGGTATATTGTAATCGTTGGAATGTATGTAACAGGCAGAAGGAGGCGTGGCAGTCCCCATAAAGTATATATATCCTTGATCAGCATTAATAGCCGAGTCGATATAGCCATGTCCGACTGTCCGTCTGTCCGTCCGTCCGTCCTTCTGTATGAACAGAAGGATCTCAGAGACTATAAGAGCTAGAAAGATGATAGTGGTCGCAAAAGAAAGGTACAATACCCAAGCAGTACAAGTTTGTTTTTGTTTATTGAGACGCCCACTTTAGTGCGTTCTATCTTCATATAAAGGTAAATGTACAGGTAAAACTAGAATGTTTTAGCATAGAAAATTTTTTTGTTAGCTATTCTATCTGAACCAAATTTACACGGAAAGTACATGTCTAGGAAGTACATGTTTGATCCAAATCGGACAACTATATCGTATAGCTCCCATAGGGCCGATCGGTCAAAAATACGCTCCAAATATGAATTAGTATAAAAAACTTTTCCGTTAAAAAAGCTATATTAATCAAACTCACACAGCATACATCTGCCAATAATATATTTATACTGACCAAGTTTGACACACCTCGTGAAAAATTGGTGTTTTCGGCAAATATGTCAGTAACTATGGCACCTAGGATCACCAATTCTGGTACGGGAGTTCCTAGCGAAAGCATAGTTGCAATTCTGGTACGGGAGTTCCTAGCGAAAGCATAGTTGCATTGCCATTCAAAATTTTGGACTGCCACGCCCCCTTTTCCCATATTAGATAAAATAGTTTTCAAACTTCAGTGCTGTTTTTAGCGAACTTGTTCTTATCGTACAGTATTGTAGTTTATATATAGACTTTCTATATTAACCTTTCCTGAAAGGCGCATTAAAATCGGACTATAAACAAGAAAACTAGAAGCGTTACAATATTGGTAATTGAACGCAATATCAACCCATTGGTGCAAGCGAGATAGAAACACACAAGCACATGTTCGAACGTTTTCGCTGCCTGGTGGCGGCAGCGCTGCTCGCGATCGCTGGCCGCGCCGAATACACACATACATGCATATATGCATCATATACATATTGTCAAACGTATGTGTATTCGAATACAAACAAACAGATGTGTGTTTGATTATGCTTAGATTGTTTTTGTTTCAACGTGTTTTAATGCAAGTACTACACATTGTAATATGTGGATACCGATTTTAATAATTTAATCGGGAACAAATGCAGAGAGTATTATACGGTTGGGCGTGCTCGACTGTACTTTTCTTTCTTGTTTGATATATAGTTTTTGCTGAATTCTACCTATTTGTTCGTATAGTTTTACGGGCTATACTGCTATTGGGCAGATAAGGTTCCGCTCAATTTTACAATTTTATTCTTAACTATATATAATATTTAAAAAATAAAATTAATCCGATGATGTGTCTTCTCGATGCATCAGCTGGTCGTCGTCGGTTGGCTGACTGATGCTTTCTTGTAGGCGTAAATCCGATGATGTGTCTTCTTGATGCGGCCTGCCTTTCACGCTTGTACTGGATATTATTTGTATTGCTGAGTAAGCGGGAGTAATTGGCTTGTTATTCTTTGGGAATGACTTGAGAAAGTCAAGTTCCTCATGTAGCTTTTGGGCAGTTGCCCAGGTGGTGAAGTTGGTTTTAAATATAGCTGCCGCTATTCTTTTTTAATTTTATTTTACACTCCCCCTCTTTTTGCCATAACTCGCGCTCTACTCACTCAGTTTTACCAATCCAGTTCGCCTTTATTCCTCTATCATGTCACAATACGGATGCTGCTGTGGCTGATGCTATCCAACTAGTCAACTATCCAAATCGTCGGTTATAATCTTTCCAGTGCCAGCTGGATGCTGTTGCTGCTTTTCCCCCAGTTTTTAATTGCTGCTGGCACACTTTCCGCAACAGTTTCCAGTGTTTACTGTTTATTTGCATTTATTTTCAGATCAGATCTCTAGCATGGTTGCCATGTAATCATCGGTTCGCCAGATATCATTGTTTAACATGTAATTATCGGTTCGCCATATAGTAGTTTGTTTTTATCAAGTTAAAGATTGAATGATCTAAAGTTGACGGCTGTCACAGTTTAACTGATTCTTTATTGAAAGTAAAAGTGTTGCTTAAGCTAAGTACACAAATTGTAAAAAAAGAGTTCTGCAGTCGGGAGCGTCGGCATTTCGTTGTAATTCGGAATGCCGCCGCTTGACAGTGAACTTTAAAGTGTTTACATTTCAGACCCCACGCTGCAGGCCTGTTCATACATAAGTGACCGATCATATTACGGCACTTATAAATGGTTTTGGCTTTTACGCAAGACGACAGAAATGTCGTTATGCTTATGGGCTTAATACTTAATACTCAATACTCTGACCTCATCAGATATTGTATGCACGTTGCGCGCTCATCAAGGGTAAGTAGTACGTGTCTTGATATCCCCACAGCTGCTTCCAGCTTGGTGACCTTCCAATTGGCTATTGGAAGGTTGGGGCTGCATACCTGTATCAACTGCAAAATCTTTTCGGGCTCTGCTGGCTTCTCGGATACCCATACTCTGGAGCGAGGGCTACTGAGAACGCAGTCCGAGTCAACAATTTTCAATTAAGCTCCCCGGTAGACTTCCCCATGTATAAATCCACAGAGCGGGCATCCAGACAGGAGATGGCTTTTACCTGGCCCTGTTATCACCCAGCGTCCTCAAGGATACTCAGGACCCTATCCTGTAGCTCGTTTTCCACCAGTCTCCAATTGTCGTGGAGGACCAGTCGCTCAGGGGTGTCCCAGTCTAGGACTCCTACGAGAAGCCTGTTCCTTGCCACATCTGCAAAGGACCTGGTGGGGACGACTTTGCTTGGCTTGCGAGCTTTGTCCTTCGGTGAAGCGTTGCCTTTTGTTATTTTCCACAGTCTTCTTTTCACTCAGCTTGGGCAGCTGGTAGTTGGGCAGGATTGACCTAGCTCAGCTGATCAGCTCCGCACTCTCTGGAGAGTTGTCGGCTTCTTAACACAGGATGAAAGCCGCCCTTTTTTTATCCTGATAAGACGCTTTCTTATCCTGTTTGCTTATAAAGTTGGAGTCGGCAACGCTTTTGTTCACAATCCAAATATCCGGCATGACAGCAATAATACTCTGCATACCGTTTCCTTCTACATGGCAGGTGCCCTTAGGGGTCTCCATCTTGTCGGTTGTCCTGGCGGAAACCCCTCATCAACATGTTTAGGAGTGCTATGGACTGTCTTGCCCATACCCACAATTGGACAAGGATTGTGTTGTCCATTCCGGCTTATTGTTGGAGTGCGGCCTCTGTTGCACTTTTGTTTCTTTTTTATTGATTTTCCTGTTCGTTTTTCTTCGGCTGTAGTTTTTGTTAGGTTGTTTTGTTAATTATTTCCATATAGAGTCCCACGAGTGTGCAGGAAGGGAAGGTCCGCCCCGACATAGCTTGTTTTGACGTGTTAAGTCCAGGGTGAAACTGGTGGTCGATAGGTACCCAAAGTCAGTATATTAGCGATCGAGCACCCCCTCGACCATGCGTCCATGGGTGACTTTTTTGAGAAGTTTTCTACTTCTAGCCCGACTAGAGAGATATGGCCGTACCAAGGGCCTGCTTCCAGCCGCCCTCACGAGAGTATAGTGGAACTTCCATCGGTATAAACAGTTAAGGCAGTAAGATAGAGACCCACTGTTCTTCCCCCTGTATTCCTGACGGTTGACGGCCTAGAGACCATGTTAATGGAGGTCGAATTTCCTCAATTATGAGCACCATGTTGCCAGCTTGACAGCTGATGTTAATTCGCTTCGATTCGTTTTCGCTGAAGGACGTATTTTACATCGCTTCTGATTCATTTTAAGTTTTCCTCGCCTAAACATCTGCATTTTTATTATATTTCTGGCTTTATCCCTTTGCAACATTGAGTGATACATCGGTTGTGTTGAAACATTTTTTTAATATACTATAAAGCCAATTTTAAATAATTTTTGTACAAAAGCAACAACAATTCAACAGCCAAACATTTCGTTTAATTATTTCTGTGCATGTTTGATGCTGTGAGTTTGTTCTTGTAGTTTTTCGCCGTTGCTTGCGCTAACATTTTGTTTGTGTATAATTTATCTTGTCGCTATCTTCGTGCTCTCTTCTCTATTTACACTCTCGACGCGCTCTCATCTGTTCTGCCGCGCTCATTATCTTGTGCATTAAATTTGTTACTGTCGTACGTTAACATCAGTAGCTTGTACATTAATCCTAGTTTGCCTACGTTTCTATTATTTAAACTTATATATTTTTATACTCTCTGCAAGAATATATTGGGTTTGTGCAAAGTATGTAACAGGCAGAAGGAGGCATGGCAGACCCCATAAAATATATATATTCTTGATCACCATCACAAGCCGAGTCGATATAGCCATGCCCGTCTTTCCGTCTGTCTGTCCGTCTGTCTGTCCGTATGAGCAAACAGATTTCAGAGATGGTAAGAGCTACAAGTTCGAGCTTGGTGTCAAACGATCAGATATTTAGTCAGTCAATACAAGAATCTTTTTTTTTCGATGCCACGCCCCATTCGCCCACAATAAGCAAAAAACTGGACACACCTCGGGAAAAATTGGTGTTTTCGGCAAATATATCAGTAACTAGCACTTAGGCACACCAATTTGGATACCAAATTGCCATTTAAAAATTTGGACTGCCACGCCCACATTTGATAAAATAGTTTTCAAACTTCAATGCCGATTTTGTTTGTATCGTACAGTATTGTTATTTATAATTCGTGTGGAGACTAACTATATTAAACTATCCTGAAAGGCGCATTAAAATCTGGTTATAAACAAGAAAACTAGAAGCGTTACAATATTGATAATTGAACGCAATATCAACCCATTGGTACAAGCGAGACAGAAGCACACAAGCACATGTTCGAACGTTTTCGCTGCCTGTGTGGCGGCAGTGCCACCTTCGGACGCTAGCCGCGGCGAATACACACATACATACATATATGTATGCATCATATATGGTCAAACGTATGTGTATTCGCATACAAACAAACAGATGTATGTTTGATTATGCTTAGATGGTTTTTGTTTCAACGTGTTTTAATGCAAGTACTATTCATTTTAATATCTGGATACCGATTTTAATAATTTAATCGGGAAAATGCAGAGAGTATTATACGGTCGGGCGCGCTCGACTGTACTTTTGTTTCTTGTTTTTATCAGCTTTTATTTAGCTTCTTCATATACACTTTTAATATATCGTATTTTTATTAATACTCAATGAACCCTAATATGTACGTCTGTTATGATTCCAATTGCCAGGCTCGAACGAACGTTAAGATGGGTTTTATTTGCTGCTAGTTATTTGAAAATGTTTCACATGAAAAATGTACAGGCCTCAACGGCCGAATTATTGATCTGATTGAGCCTAAATCAGGTTTAAAGTGGACATATGAAGTTTGTAGGGATGTCGAAATAGACATGTTGAGCTTCATGAGACATACTAGGAGAGGCTTTGGGGACCTATTTGGCGAATTAAAAGTCTATCCGATAGTTTCTCAGGTTTGGACAAGTTTCTCGATTGGCCTTAATAAACTTTCGGTCCCACTTCATATACCGACGTTGTCCGCACCTTCGTCCACACCTTCTTTAATAAATTGTTCATCTTCTTCTCCAAGCACAATAGTTTCAACGGAAGACAACTTTATTTTGCCCATAGAAGTTGTCACTACGAACCCCGAAATAATAGTTTCTGATTCGTTAGTCACCAATACTGTTGCAATAAATGCTCTGTATATAAACAATTCCTTCTTTTTGCCAAAAGGGTCCTCAGCTGGAACCCTAATATACGCTTGCCTTCCTGTTGTAGTAGACTTTTACTAACAAATCTTCCTTCATTGTCTGATCTTAGGACGGTGTTCGGTGTAATTTTCTTACACAAACTATTCAACGGTTAATTTAATTCTTTAGAATTAATTAACCAGATTAGTTTCACTGTTCCGATAAGAGCCACTAGAAACTTTCTTTCCCTCTCTCTTCAACCTTGCTTTACTAATTTTGCTGTCCATAACCCGTTCCGAGTATTGTGCAGTAACTATAACAAATTTTTTTGAGTTTTAAGAAGTTCTTCTTCAATCCCTTTCATTAGAACTTCTCTTCTATGTCACCTGTCTAGGCTTTAATTAATATAGTTTAAATTATTATATTTGATATATTGAATTTTTATATATTTTTATGGTTTTCAACTAATAAATTCGTTCCGCGTTTTTCGTCAGCCGCACGTTATGCGGTGTGCCCCTCGATCCTTTGGGCGGGAGATGGCTGCATTATCTGCAGGGTTCCGCGCGCTAACAAGTACGTTGCTTGGTGTTGCTGGGCCACTTGAATGTACTTTCTCGTTTGAGCATCATCGTTCAATAATAATAATAGTCGAAATCCGAATTTTTGCAGACTGCCACCGACAGGGTTTAGTGCCTGATGATTCACAAAGGGCTGAAGTGATCGAAACTGACAATTTCACCTAAGAGGCTTACCGGCAAGCAAGGCTTGATGACCTTTTCCAAAATTATGCAGTAAATGCTCCCTTCTTCACGTTTTGTGTAGTAATTGGTCCTATTAGCATAGAATCGAGCAACATGCGCGAAAACACTCTGAAGACCAACTACATACTAACGGCCGTTGAACAGCAGTTTGTCGAGTTTGAATATTAAGACCAAAAGTTTGGCTGATGGTGGAGTAGGCTGTAACATTGATTGGGGTGATCGAATCTCTGGTAGTGACATCTCCTCGTGCTAATTGTTGGTCGTCTGATTGCTCCTATATTTTCTGTATATTATACTCTCTGCAAGGGTATATTGAGTTTGTGCAAAGTATGTAACAGGCAGAAAGAGGCTTGGCAGACCCCATAAAGTATATATATTTTTGATCAGTATCACATCTGTCTGTCCGTCTGCCTGTCCGTCTGTCCGTCCGTATGAACAAACAGATTTCAGAGATGGTAAGAGCTACACGCCCCATTCGCTCACAATAAAAAAAAAACTGGACACACCTCGGGGAAAATCGGTGTTTTCGGCACATATCTAGGTAACTATGGCACCTAGGATCACCAATTTGGGTACGGAGGTTCCTAGCGACACCATAGCTGCATTGCCATTTATATTTTTGGACTGCCAAGCCTCCTTTTCCCACAATTCATAAACTAACTATCTAACTTCGATGCCATTTTTAAGGTTGTAAGGCGGGGATGTAAGCAAATGAATTATTAGCTTTAATTCCATGGAGGAAATTATTATTTAAGTTATCGAATATTTAGTCGATAGTAGTTTAGGATGCTGGCAGCGCCCTCTGTCGGGAGCGCGGAGAGCGGTCGGGTGCAACCCTGCACGAAAGCTCTGTGGTGAAGAGAGAGCTTTCGTGATGGAGTTGTATCAGGACAGCTTCCGCGCTACTCGATCGAGAACGCTGCCGGCACATTGTGATCGAGAGCTGATAGAAGCAGACGTGAGCAGTGAGCAGCGACAGGAAGCATACAACTGTAAGTAGAAAGAACAATTAGGGCCAGTGCGACAGTAAGGCGAGACAGCCGAAAGAAAAGAACGGCGAAAGGAATAAAAAGCATAAATAGAAACGAAACGAACAGCGCGTTGTTTCATAAAGTGATTTCTAGTGCTGGTTAGGTTTCACTCAACACATCCCTACTCCCACTTGCTTTCGTTTCGTTAGAGAATAGTCGTGACTCTACGGTGCCCCTAGAGTCACACTCAATTCTCACGAATCAACGCCGTCTTTGTCTGAGAACCATCGTGGCCTCTTGGTACCCTTGAGCCACGATCGGAGACTCGCAAGACGTTCTCTCACCCTCTACACAGCGACTCGCTGAGATCGACGGTGGCGCTGCCCGTTTAGATCTCGCATTCGCATCGTCCCAATCCCAATAGCACTCCTCGCCTGAGAACAGCGGCAGCCGCCAGAGTACCTCGGCGCTCCGTCTCGATCTCCCGGAGCAGCGCGTGACATTGCTAAGAACAACGGCGGCACTCTCCGTTTGGATCTCACGTCTCGCTTCCCTCCTCCCCACGCAGTGCTCTCTCGCATGAGAACAGCGGTGGCTCGCAGAGTACCTCGGCACCACGCTTCGATCTCGCAGGGCATCGCGACGGCTCGCGGAAAACGACGGCAGTTTCCCTGCCTCGATTTCGCATCCAGCCTCCCCCTTCCTACGCCATCATCCACTCTCAGACTGGTAATTTTTCCCCGTCTACAGCGTCTCCGCGAATATTACAAATTTCTTGTATGATTCGAGTCTTGGACAGACTGAGATCTGTACCCCGGCTAGAACGCTTCTTTATAAGGTACTTGTTCCTATCGTACAGAATTGTAATTTATTATTTGCGGACCCGGACGCGGACGCTGGTCACGCCGAATATACACATACATACATATTTGCTTCATATATAGTCAAACGTAAGTGTATTTTCATACAAATAAACAGATGTATGTTTGATTATGCTTAGATTGTTTTTGTTTTAAAATATTTTAATGCAATTACTACACAGTGTAATATCTGGATACCAATTTTAATAATTTAATCGAAAAACAAGAAAAAAACGGTTATCTTCGGCTCGCCGAAGATTAAATACCCTTGCAGTCATGAATATTACATAATTTTGGTTTCGACAACCAATTATTTCTAGTGTAGTTGTATAATTCAGAAGTCCGATTTGGATGAAATTTGGTCAACAGATGCGAGACAATGTGAAATTCATTCTGCGTGAATTTCGTTTAAATCGCTGAGCATTTTCAACCGATTGTTCTTATGCGAGCTATAATATAGTGGTCCGATCTGGCCGATTTTAACATATGAAATGCGTGCAGAGAGAATACAGGTCTGTACCAAATTTCATCGAGATAGCTTTAAAACTGAGAGACTAGTTCGCATAGAAACAGACGGACAGACGGACATGGCTATATCGACTCGGCTGTTGATGCTGATTAAGAATATATATACTTTATGTGGTCGGAAACGCCTCCTTCAATGCGTTACAACCCTCTACAAGGGTATAAAAATGCAGAGAGTATTATACGGTCGGGCGTGCTCGACTGTACTTTTCTGTCTTGTTTACAGTGTGCAGTCGAATAATTCGAATATCGGTAATCAGCTGATTATTGTTGCGCTGGTGCGTTTTTGCGATTTTCGTCGATTTTCTGCATACGCTTGCGTTTTGTTAGTTGTTCAGTTAGCCAGCTGATTATCTTCAGTCTTCCGATTTTTTTTAAATTATATTGATCGTCAACTGTTGTTAATCAACAGATTATCTTTAACCATTTGATTATCTTCCTCAGCCAAGTTTGTTGATCGGCTGATTATTGTTGGGTATAGTACTCTTACGTGCATTCGAATAGAGTCAAATTTTAATTGGTCAATATGGCACACAAAACATACCCTAATGAAACCGTTCTGGTTGACGAGAAAAATTGCCTTAGTGCTCGTTTAAGTCAATTATTTGTTAAATTGGAAAAAGTAGAGAGCGACATAGAGCGCCAAAGGAGTTAACTCATTAATAAAATGGTGACTCCAAGCAAATTTGAGATTCAGTGCCGGCTAGATATAATACATTCGTACATTTCCAAAGCTATGGATCTGCAGTCAGAGATTGATGCAATAGATCCTGACAATACTAGCCATGCAATGCTTGAAGGAACATGTATTTTGGCACGGTCTTCACACATATCAGCCCTAAGTGCGCATCAGGCATCAGAAATCGTACCTCAATCTTCTCACCATTCTCACTTGCCCAAACTAAAGTTGCCCAAATTGAGCGGTAAACACTCGGAATACAGACAATTTATCGGTCTGATTAATAGCTTGGTAGACTCTGATCGCTCGCTGTCAAATATTGAGTAATTCAACCATTTGATATCGTGCTTATCAGATGAGGCGTTAGGAACTATCAGAGCCTTCCAGGTATCTGATGCGAATTACCCGAATGCATTAGAAAGTCTAAGTCGAGTATACGACAACGAGTGTCTTATTTTTTTTGACACTCTTGCCCAGTTGTTTGACCTTGATCCGATGTCCAAGCCATCGGCAGTTGGAATTCGAACAATAGTTGACTCGGTATCGGCAATTTTTGATTCGCTAATGTCGGTTGGAGATGAGCAAGATTTCGCAAATGCAATCTTGATTCATATAGTTATGTCGCAAGTAGATCCACATACGAAGTCGAATAATCAGGAACAGCTTGATTACAACACATTGCCTTGAACAGGCGATATCAGCATTTGTCTGCAGAAGAAAGTTCAAAGTCTAGGATAAAGCAAACATTCAAAACGAAACATGCTAAAAAATCGTCGTGTGCGGTATAAATGTTGAAAAAGAAGTTGAACCTCCATGCCAGCTTTGCAGTGCAAACCATATGATTGAATTTTGTCAAGGGTTTGCAGCACTTCCAGTTGACGATATATTTAATTTCGTAAAATCTAGTCAACTGTGCATAAACTGCTTGCATTCAGAGCTCAAAGTGTCCAACTGCACTGCATCGAAGTGCTGAGTTCGTTCTCGTCCTCACAACACTCTCCTTCACAAATTCACACTCGTAGAAACATCACAAGCTTCTGCTCATCATGTTGCTAGCGACTTCGATCAGGTAATTCTTGCAACTGCAGTTGTTAAAGTTCGAGACAGTTTCGGTCAGAATCGAAATGCTAGAGTCTTGTTGGATTCTCGATCACAAGTAAAGTTTATGACGCAAAATCTGACTCAAGCCTTTCGGCTTTAACGCAAGAGCTTAACCGTAAAGTCGGTTATACAGTCGAGTTTGACCGCAAAATGCAAAGTAGCGACTATAGTTTCGTCTCGTGTTTCGAGACATCAGTTCAGTGCCGAATTTTGGGGGTTGAAATCAATTTGTAAAAGGCAGCCAAATGGTGATCTTTCCATCATTAGGTGGAAGATTCCAGCAGATGTCGAACTGGCTGACCCTGAGTTCCGCAAACTCCAGCAAATTGCCCAATGTGTTGCTCAGTGATGCAACATAGACAAGATGTTCGTTTTGAAGACAGTGTAGATCGACACTGTGAGGTTGAAGCTGTCCCGGAGAAAAGTGTTTCGGTAAATTATTCTGCGGAGCACATCGTTTGCAAAACAAAATTCTCGGGACAGCGTTCGAAAATTTCTGACTGGACACTTTGCTTTCAATTTGATTGTCATGACTGGTCCCAAAGTGCTGGGGTCGTCAAAAATTGCCAAAAGACATATAATTTCCATGAAGTTGGAAGTTCATAGGATATATTCGAGTTTCATGAGCAGGTATCTTGAATTTGGTCGAATGTTTTCCATAGATACAGAAATTCCATCAGGACCATTTTACACCCTTTTACAATGTTCCTTCCTTGACATTTGGCAGAGGTAAATGCCATTTGTGTCGCCGTTGTAGTCCACATAGAACTGAGAACCATCGGGTCCAAAAATTATGTCGGTGTTTTGACTAATGGTCCCATTGTTGACGAATTGTGGTTTAAGTTGGTTTACAGAATACTTGGCTTACTAAAGGCTCTCCGATTAGAACGTCTCCTGGTGTGATTGCCTTTAGATCATTGGGATCCGATGAATGTTGTGTTAGTGGCCTTGAGTTTAATATGGCTTTCACTTCCGCGATCACTGTGTTCAATTCTTCGATCGTGAGAGATGCCGTTTCCTTATTTCTTTTTGAAATACCTTTTGCTGATTTGACTGCTGCTTCCCATAAGCCTCCGAAGTGAGTAGGCTTAATTTATTGCACCTCTCAGTGATCTCATCCTTAGCCTTTCTGGATAAGAATGCTTCATTGATTGCAACCTCATCCGAAGTTTGTTGCGGTGACATAATATGTTGATCATTCCTTGACGAGCCAAAAAGCTCTTGAGTGCACGTATAAAAGCAGGTGTTGTCAAATCATGAACCAACTCTAGATGTACTGCCTTTGAGGCGAAACAGACAAATACGGCTATCAGGTTTCTATCCTATAACCTTATGGTGGTCCAGAAAGGGCCACAGTAATCTACTCCGCTGTATGAGAATGGTTTTGATGGAGTTACTCTAGCTGAGGGTAGGACTCCCATCATTAGTTGTAAACCGGAAGGTTGCAACCTTCGGCACCGAACACAATTCCTCACAATGCTTTTTGGAAGTGATGTGCCATTCAAGATTCAGTAGTTTTCTTGGTAAATAGATCTAAGTTCCAACGGAGCGCAGTGCATATTCTGTTCGTAAATTTCTTGGACAATCATTTTCACAATTGGGTCATTGTCTGGCAGAAAAATTTGATGGTTTGCTGTATCAGGAAGTCGAGAATTTTCCAAGTGTCCTCCAACTAAAATGAGTGAATCCTTCATGATACGGTGTAGACTCACGAATGGGCAGGACTTGGTGACAGTTCCTTTCTTGACCATGTTATAATATTCTGGAAATGCGTTTTGTTGCACATTTCGTAGAATAAACATTCTTCATGCAATTTAAGCTCCGTCGTTGCTGTTTGGTTTTTTGCATCGCAGAAACGACTCACATATGCAATGATACGTTGAAGATTGCTGAATGAATGGCTGTGCTTCATGTTGTACAAGTTCTGTCCTATGGCAATGGATGTACTTGCAACGGTCAAATACTGCTTCCTTTCCAAATTTGATTACAAGGTAGACAACGGAATCTAATCAGTTTGTGTTGGGCATTGGGATGATGGCCCAGATAAAAATATTGGACCATAAAGCCATAGTGAATGGGTCCGTAATTCCTTGTAATATTCCGTAATATTCCTTGTAATAGAAGATCAGCGGGATTTTGAGTGCTTGGTACGTGTCTGCATTGTCGTGGTAATGTTAATTCCTAAATTTTGGATATCCGATTCGCAACAAACGTTTGGAAATTGTAGAACGGAGCCTTTATCCAGGACAAAACCACCTTTGAGTCACTCCAATAGTACATTGGTGTTGCAACATCTAGATTGAGTTCAATCTTCACTTTTTCCGCAAGCTCAGCTACAACTAAGGCTGCGCATAGTTTCAATCGTGGAATTGTAGAAAGCTTAATGGAAGCTATTCTTGATTTGGCACATAGTAGTTGAACAGTCCCCCGTTTATTTCTGTATACTGCTTCGTTCGTTTCGATGATGCCTCCAAACAATCATCTGGTGGAATTGATCCTTGGGATTGATCCAAACTTGACGGTACATTTGCTCGATGTCTGCGGTAAATACGTATTTATTAGTACGAAAGCGTAGCAAAATGGCTAATAAGTCGGTTTGTACTGTCGGACCAGCTGCAGTATGATATTTAATGAATTTCCAGTCGATGTTTTGCTGATGCATCGCATATTACTCGTAGTTTGGTAGTTGTATTGTCTGGCCTAAATACACAATGGTGCGGAATAAAGTAGTGTGAATTTGGAATCTAATGTTTCCCTACTTCTTTCATGTGGCCTAGAGATTCGTATTCAACCATGCATTCTCTGTACTTCCTATGTATCGCATGCTCTGAAGAGTTTTCAGAGAAAGATAATCTTACGATGAATCGGTTTCTTCTGCTGTTTGAACGTTTTGAAGAAAATGCTTCTCACATCTCTCCTGCTCCGGGGACTGCGCTGGTTTACATAGCTTGACTTCATCCAATTGCCAGACTCTTTCGATGGCCTTGTCCACTGTTTCCTCCGACGTTGCAACGTTGGATGAACCATGAGATTATGCCTTGATTTTTCCTGCTATAACCCATCTAAGTTCTGTGTTGTGCATTACCGGCAGTCCCATCTTTTTTCTTCGCGCTTCTGGCTTTAATAGGGAGTAATAATGTTCCGCGTCGAGGAGGATGTCGGTTTTACCTGGTTTGTTGAAATTCGCATCTGCCAAACGTATATTTTTAGGCAATTTCTGGGATCCCTTTATGTGCTGAGTTGGTTGATCAGCAACGATGTGTGGCTTCAAGTCTCGTCATTAAATCATTATTCCTTGATATCATGAGAACATTTACCCTTTGTCGGCTGGTTTTGGTCTTACCCCCAATTCCTTCTATACGCAACGATGATTCTGTAGTTCTTAATGATAGTCGCTTAATCATTCTTTCAGAAACAAGGTTGACTTGTGACCCGGAATCGAGTAATGCTCGAAATTCACCCAAATGTCCATTGTTGCCTTGTATAACAACACGAGCTGTTGTCAACAACACCTATTCGCGTGTTTTTTCTGGATTTGCGGAACAGCTGCTTTGTATAAGTTATTTTCCAAATTCAATAGTGTGTGATGTTTTTATCGCATTTGAGGCAACAACTTCTTTTACAGAACTTAGCCCAGTCGTCATAGGCGGAACAATTCATGCTGATTTTCTTCTTCTGCACCCGTTGACCATTTGTGATTTGAACTTCTCACAGGCATATAACTTATGGCCACCATGCTGGCAGAACGGACATGTGGGTATTTTGTTTGTTGATGTTTGTGCGTAAGTTCTATGTTTCTCCTAGAAATCGCTGCTCCAGAAACGCTAAGAATCCCTTGATCGGTTGAAGTTCTCTTGCATTTTGAAGTGATTGTTCGTACAGGGTGTGGTTCAACCGATCCAACCCATTTTTTTTTTAAATAAACAGGAGTGGGTCGCAGGTGTCCGTTGTGACAACTAATTTATAAGTGCAGAGAAACTTTCATGAATGTTGTCATGGAAGCTTTTAATTGCCCCTCCGTTATTTGAAATGCTAGGTTGATCTTACTATTTCTGCAAAGGACTCGTTTATTATTAAAACGATCTTGCAAAATTGTCCAGGCAGTCTCATAATTAAATTCTGTCAAGGATAAATGGCGAATTAATTTATTTATTTATTTATTGTCTGACTATTAACAGTCGACACAAAAAGAAAAATGAATTAAATTAATGTAATAATGTATACGAAAATAATTAAAAGTAAGATTTACATTAAATTTAAAAACAAAAGAGAGAAAAAAAAAGTTTGAAATTAACATTATAATTAAATTTAAGTTTAATTAATGAACTTAACTTACTGGGGAAGTATTAAAAAAATTAAAAACAATTAAGAAACGTTGGTCCAACATTCGTTGCAAGGGTTAGGAAAACCCCAGAAAAACACTAACCAGACCAACCAAATAAAATTAAGAAAAATTAAGAAAATTTAAGTCAAATGTTAGTAACGCGTTGATCAACGGTAAGGCACGCGATTAGAAATGTAGGAGAGAAGTGAAATTCTAAGTGTTGATAAGGAAGTGGCTCCACACACTACATGAGAAAAACTATTATAGTTAGTACATAGGATACGAAACGGATTATGTAAAGAATAATTGGTGGTACAACGTTGAAGGGACAAAGGAAGAAAATTTCTAGTATTTCGCATCGGAACAGCAAATCTAATTTGGCTAATTAGATACGAGGAATCTATCTGACCATTAATTAGTTTATGTAAGAAAACTACACCAAGCATGGTTCTACGATCCGAAAGGGAAGGAAGGTTAATCAATAAAAGTCTACTACGATACGAAGGTAGTCTAATATTAGTATTCCAGCTAAGGCCCCTAAGGGCAAAAAGAAGAAATTGTTTTTGTACAGATTCTAATCTGTCCTGATAAATCATGTATTGGGGAGACCATACACACGATCCATATTCAAGAATAGGGCGTACAAGTGAAGTATAAAGAGTTTTTGTTAGGTAGGGATCGTCGAATTCCTTAGACCACCGCTTTATGAAACCCAAGACACCAAATGCTCGATTAGCAACAGAAGAGATGTGCTTATCAAACTTTAGTTTTGGATCGAAAAGGATACCCAAATCATTAACCGACTCTATTCTCTGAAGAGGCTTGCCGTCAAGAAAGTAGTTATTATAGGTTGGAATTCGCCTACTATAGGACATTACGTTACATTTACTAAAATTGAGATGTAGTAAGTTAACAATACACCAGGCTTGAAGTGTGTCGAGATCGCTTTGTAGACCGTGACTCAGGCAAGAGTCAGTTCGTGACAAATCTTTCAGCTTCATCAGAATGATTCGCTTTTAAATACCACATCTTTTGAATTGTGGGTAATGAAGTTTCATGAATCATTTTTAAAAATAAGTCATGGAACTGTTGCCATTTTAAAAATTCGTCATCGAATTTGGGTATAGCGACTTTCGGTAATTGCAACGCTGAATTTTAGTTGCTCTCTGTTGATGAGCTCGTTGTCTCTGCACTGTTTGCTGCTCTTAAGACAGCTGTTTCTTCTGATGTAAAATTGTCTAAGCTATAGCCCAAATCTATAGGATTCTCAAACTCCCTATAAATCTCATAATGAATCGAAGTTATCTGATTCCATAAGTTCTCTATAACTTGTTTTTAGAGAAGTGTGCGCGATCTGAGTCATTATTCTGGATAATTAACTCAGCATAGCATTTTGTTGGCGCATGAGAGGCTCAATGCGACTATTCGTATTATTTGAATTTGTGTTAAATTCTCGCATGCATTTTTAAACTACTTCTTTTATGTTCACGTAGTAATTGTCTTCAAAATATTGATGCCTTATTGATGTATCTCCAATAAAGCTCTCAGCATGCGCATTACCGTCCATGAAAACCTTTCAAAAATTAGATAACCGATTCATCTTATTAGTATAATAGGAAGGCCTTTGTATTCTTTCAGTTGAATACTTTTTCTAATTCCTAATGAACGCCTGTATCTGCTCGCCAATTTTGGCTTAAGATCGTTGTCTAATATCGTTTCCAAACTTGCGTTAGTAGCCATGATGTTACAAGTGCGATGTCTTAGTGTATTTAAGGAACAGCCCTCGCAATAGCCACACTGCATACTTTGTATCAGCGCGCTATTGATGCAATGGTCAGCAGCGGTAACCGGACACTTTTGTTTTGCTGCAATAGTTTCCGTTATTGCCTAAGATTGCTGAGTCGGCTTGCCGACCATGACCTTGTGGCGTGATGCGAGTTTTGGCTTATGTTAAATGAAACATAATTTGTATTAAGAAATCAGTTTTGAATACAGCGCTCTTCCAGTAAGTCGCTTAAATAAATATTCACTCCGGCACTTGGCCGTTAAATAATTTGTTTCATTGTCTGAGCTACATTGCTACAGGTATGCAGCCCCAGCCTTCCAATAGCCAATTGGAAGGACACCGGAGGCAGCTGTGGGGCTATCAAGACAGGCAATACTTACTCTTGATGAGCCCTCAACGAAGCTCCTGGCAAAGACGGATGGATCCGTAGATTACGGTTTCAAAAGGGCCCACATGCGTATCTCTAAGGTGGATGCAAAGAGCAAGGAATGCTTTATAAAGGTATCTTAGAAAGAGCTCGTAGATCTGTCAGACACAATGGATCTGGAGGAAGACATACTGGATGGGTATATCTCTGAGGAGGGTTACTTCGCCAGAGGGCTTCAAGGGTCGGAGCTGGATGTATTTGTGGAGGATGATTCAGTCACCGACGTCACAGTGGTGGGAGTGAACTCCCAGGATGTCCCTAAACATCCTGCAGATAAAACTCCGCCACTGTAAGGCAGCAGCCGCTGCCCTCGTCCTTCTGCTCATTCAAAGGAGAACAGAAGTGGTCGTCATCAAAGAGCCATGGGTCTGTAAAGGCCGAATCTGTGGCTGGGAGACCTCCAATTTAAAGCTGTACGCAACTGCCTTTTACTTCAGCTGCATACAGCTTTAAATTGGAGGTAAAGCCCGCACATACATTCTAGCATGTAAAGACATGCCAATTTTCTTACTGCCTAATTCTAGCGACGAAGATAACACTACGGCAGCGTACATCTAAGTGAGGCCTCTATTATCTTCTGTTCCTCCGGCATGGGGCATGATCAAGCCGATCGCCTCTTCTCAAACTTCACCGTGACCCTCTAGAGACGCAAGAAGGTTTGAACAAAGATCTTGTAATTGGCTGCGACGCCAACGCACATCATACTCAGTGGAACAGCATAACATAACAGAACATAAACGACAGGGCTTATACTATAATTACTTTCACATTTCGAGCAGATAAATTACCTGCAATCGCGATAACGAGCCCAATTTCATCATTAGAAATAGAAAAGAGGTGTTCGACCTGACCCCTATATACAATTCCTTGCATTCCGTCAAATATCTTGGAAAGTGCTGGAGGAAAACTCCTTCTTAGGCAACATTCTCAGAGACCATGAAGAGTTTTAAGCACATCAAATCTTCCGGCCTGGATGGAGTCATACCAGCCCACCTAATTCACGCTGGTGATCATGCAAACAGCTTGTTACAACAAATCTACAAAAACATGGCCTTATCAGGTATCATCCACAAGCCCTGGCTGCGATCCTGGGTCAATTTCATTCCCTAAGCCTGAAAACCCTCACACTGTAATCCATTAGTCACACATCTTTTTTTTCTTAAGGTACTGGAACGTCTGCTAAGCTGGCGTCGCTTGGCAATGTCAGCATAACCAAAACCGTCACTAGAGATACCCCCCAACGAAGTCTACTTTCTCCCCTTCTATGGAACTTGGCGGTAAACGTACTATTCGGGGAACTGGATGGGGGTGGGTGCCGGGTTGTAATGTAATTAAGTATAAGTGAATTAAGTATAAGAAAATAATTAAAAATAAGATTTACATAAAATTTAAAAACAAAAGAGAAAAAAAAGGTTTGAAATTTACATTATAATTTAAATTTAAGTTTAATTAATGAACTTAACTTACTGGGAAAGTATTCAAAAAAAATTAAAAACAATTAAGAAACGTTGGTCCAACATTCGTTGCAAGGGTTAGAAAAACCCCAGAAAAACACTAACCAGACCAACCAAAAAAATTAAATAAAATTTAAGTCAAATGTTAGTAACGCGTGTAAGTGTTGATAAAGAAGTGGCTCCACACACTACATGAGAAAAACTATTATAGTTAGTACATAGGATATGAAAAGGATTATGTAAAGCATAATTCGTGGTACAACGTTGAAGGGACAAAGGAAGAAAGTTTCTAGTATTTCGAATCGGAACAGCAAATCTAATTTGGCTAAATAGATACGAGGAATCTATCTGACCATTAATTAGTTTATGTAAGAAAACTACACCAAGCATGGTTCTACGATCCGAAAGGGAAGGAAGGTTAATCAATAAAAGTCTACTACGATACGAAGGTAGTCTAATATTAGTATTCCAGCTAAGGCCCCTAAGGGCAAAAAGAAGAAATTGTTTTTGTACAGATTCTAATCTGTCCTGATAAATCATGTATTGGGGAGACCATACACACGATCCATATTCAAGAATAGGGCGTACAAGTGAAGTATAAAGAGTTTTTGTTAGGTAGGGATCGTCGAATTCCTTAGACCACCGCTTTATGAAACCCAAGACACCGAATGCTCGATTAGCAACAGAAGAGATGTGCTTATCAAACTTTAGTTTTGGATCGAAAAGGATATCCAAATCATTAACCGACTCTATTCTCTGAAGAGGCTTGCCGTCAAGAAAGTAGTTATTATAGGTTGGTATTCGCCTACTATAGGACATTACGTTACATTTACTTAAACTGAGATGTAGTAAGTTAACTATACACCAGGCTTGAAGTGTGTCGAGATCGCTTTGTAGACCGTGACTCAGGCAAGAGTCAGTTCGTGACAAACAAAGTTTTACATCATCGGCATACATCAGAACCCGGGAACTAGAAATAGCTGAAGGCAAATCATTAATGAATAGTGAAAAAAGTAAAGGCCCAAGATGGCATCCTAGAGGTACACCCGAGGTAACACGAAGGGGCTTGGATAACGTGCCATTAAAATTAACTTTTTGAGTTCTAGAACATAAATAGTTCGCAATCCAAAGAATTAATTTATCTGGAAATCCAAGCAAATAAAGTTTATGTATAAAAAACAATGATTAACGGGATAAAAAGACGTGCTAAAATCAGTGTAAATGACATATGTTTGCAATTTATTTTGAAACCCCTGTATAACAATGGAAGTAAATTCTAATAAGTTAGTGGTAGTAGATCTATAATTCATAACCCCGTGCTGGCAAGGTGAAACAATAGATCTACAAAGATGTTGCAATTGAGAAGTTATTAATTTCTCAAAAGTTTTAGGAATTGCAGACATCTTTGGGATACCCCTATAGTTACAAGTGTCAGATTTAGTACCCTTTTTATGAAGGGGAATAATAAAAGATGCTTTCCATATGTCAGGAAAGCAGCACGACTCAACAGACAAATTAAATAATGTTTACAAAGGTTTCAAGAGTTGGTCGGCACAGTTTCTGAGCACGCAACCAGGAACTCCATCCGGGCCCGGGGAAAGAACAGGTTTAACAGCCTTTAGATCACTCAAAAGCGATTCTTCAGTGATCAATGGCCTAAGATTGCAATTAGAAGCACTTACACGGTAAGGATAAGGCAAGTTTAGATTATTTTGATGAACGCAATAAGTTGATTGGAAAAATCAGCAAATAAATCGGCTATAGCCCGATCAGAGTTAGCAGTCTTATGTTAAAAGATCATTGAGGAAGGAAGTGTTGATGATTTGCGCTTCGCATCAACGAAGTTACAAAAAAGTTTAGGATTACTTCGAAACTGCTGACCACAGCTTCTAAGGTAATTCCGATAGCACAGGCTGTTCAATGCAGAGAAATCAGATCGAGCAATTACATAACGAGAGAGATCCAGGGAAGAGCCAGATTCCCTGAATTTCTTATAAAATTTAGATTTAATGTTTTTTAAACGTGTCAATTCACGTGTAAACCAAATCGGGTTTTTAGAGATACTAGGAACACAAGATGGAACACAAAGTTCAAATAAATTATTTAGAGTAAGGTAAAAAAATGTAACTGCTTCATCCATATTCCTGCACTTAAACAGCCATGACGAGTCAGTCTGGGATAAAAGCTGATTTAACTTATTAAAATCAGCCTTCCGAAAACTGGCGAATACGCTTGCTGGGTCTCGAGCTGGACTTACCCATTAGGGTAGGCAAATCCATCAACAATTCCAAAGTCGGGTGATATGGATCTTCAGGAATAGAAAGGGGAGCAATACGGGAAACAGATGGAAATGATGGGTCTAATACAAAAATAAGATCAAGCATCTTATTTAAAGAATTGGGAATGCCATTTAATTGAGATAGAGAAATCCCAAATAAATTATCAAGGAAATCACTCTGCGTCGTGGGAGTCAATACAGCAGAGCCTGGAGTGGATAAACAAGTAGTTCCTGCAATGTTAAAATCACCCAAAACCACGAGGATATCCCGATCGGAAATTAGGGAAGAAACAGATTTGATAGCTAGGAAATGTTCAAAATAAACAGAACTATCAGAAGAAGGAGAATTATAAGAGCAAGTAATAACAAGAAAGAAAAGTACAGTCGAGCGCGCCCGACCGTATAATACTCTCTGCATTTGTCCCGATTAAATTATTAAAATCGGTATCGAGATATTTCAATGTAATTTACTTGCATTAAAACACGTTGAAACAAAAACAATCTAAGCATAATCAAACACACATCTGTTTGTTTGTATTCGAATACACATACGTTTGGCAATATGTATATGAAGCAAATATGTATGTATGTGTGTATTCGGCGCAGCTAGCGACCGCGGGCAGCGCTGCCGACACACAGGCAGCGAAAACGTTCGAACATGTGCTTATGTGTTTCTATCTCGATTGCACCAATGGGTTGGTATTGCGTTCAATTATCAATATTGTAACGCTTCTAGTTTTCTTGTTTATAGTCCGATTTTAATGCGCCTTTCAGTATAGTTTAATATAGTTAGTCTCCGAATTATATAATTACAATACTGTACGATACGAACAAGTTCGCCAAAAACGGCATTGAAGGTTCCAGACTTTTTTATCAAATGCGGGAAAAGTGGGCGTGGTAGTCCAAAATTTTAAATGGCAATGCAACTATGCCGTCGCTAGGAACCTCCCGTACCAGAATTGGTGATCCTAGGTGCCATAGTTACTGAGATATTTGCCGAAAACACCAATTTTTTCCGAGGTGTGCAGTTCTTTGCTTATTGTGGGCGAATGGGGCGTGGCATCGAAGCTCGAACTTGTAGCTCTTACCATCTCTGAAATCTGTTTGTTCATACGGACAGACAGACAGACAGACGGACCGACGGACATGGCTATATCGACTCGGCTTGTGATGCTGATCAAGAATATATATACTTTATGGGGTCTGCCACGCCTCCTTCTGCCTGTTACATACTTTTGCACAAACCCAATATACTCTTGCAGAGAGTATAAAAATGGAAACATTGAAAATATAAATCTTTATCGCAATAAATTCGAAGAAATACTAAGATTAACTACTTCAGAGGAAAGATCAGCCTTAACAGCAATCAAAACAACACCACCACGACGAGAAGTGCGATTCTTTCTAAAAAGGGAAAAGTTATCGCAGAATATCTCTGTATTAAGAATGTCAGGCCTTAACCAAGTTTCAGTAAAGGCAATGACATTAAAAGGAAAAGAAACACTAGATAAGTAAAGGTTGCTATGCTTGCTACAAAGACCTCTTACATTCTGATAGGCAAGCGAGAGGGAGGAGTTTAGTTGTTTTTGTTAGAAGAGTTAAGTTGTTTAGACGAAGGTAATGAAGATAGAGCAATCGGAGTCCGATTTCTTTTTTTGGCAGTATATTCTTTCACCACTAAGTGGTCCGGCCAGAACTCTTTGCAGCATATTTTGTTAAATTGTTCGGCCAGAACACTTATTTTAAATGAAGAAATCTCCCGAGCATACGTAAATTTGAATTTTTCAACCGTAATGTTGGCTATAGATTTGGCTTGTATAAAAGCCTTGACATCATCAGATGTAGTATCAGGGGCTAGCCTTGAAACAAAGATTTGTTTTTTCGGTGGAATACCTATGAGAATCAAGTTATTATCTACCACTGTCATAACGTCTATTGAACTAATAACACTGGTAGATTGACTAGTAGACCCAGTCGGAATGTCGTCACTGGTATGTTGGTCAACAACAACTGTATTGACAGCGACTGAATCAGGGACTGGCTCGGTGTCCGTAGGAGTAACTTCTGTGGGGGAAGTAAAATTATCATTCCTAGTGTCAATACTATATATAAAACAGGTTCTTTATTCTGTCAAATAGTTCCCCAACGGCTATTTCTGTTTGTCTCATGAAGCCCATCATATCCCTTTCAACATCCCTGCAAGACTCACATGTCCATTTTATATCCGAATTAGAGTTAAGCAGGTCCATAATACGGCCGTTAAGGTCTACACATTATTCGTGTGATATATTATCACATAGCCAGTAGCAAACAAAACCCACTTTTACATTCGTTCGCACCTGGTAGTTTTTAGAAGCCGTACTCTAAAAAAGAGTAGAGGGGTCTATTAGGTTTGTCAGAAGCGAAATGTGCGTAACAGGCAGAAGAAGGCTTCGCAGACCCCATAAAGTATATATATTCTTGATCAGCATCAACAATCGAGTCGATATAGCAATGTCCGTCTGTCCGTCCGTCCGTCCGTCTGTATGAACAAAAGGATCTCAGTGACTATAAGAGCTAGAAAGGCAAAAGTGGTAGTTAATGAACGGTACAATACTCAAGCAGTACAAATTTGTTTTGGTTTTTTAAACTCGCCCTCTATAGGGCGTTCTATTTTCATATAAAGGTAAATAAACAGGTACAACTAGAATGCTTTAGTATAGAAAACTTATTTATTGCTATCTGAATCAAATTTACACGGATAGTACATGTCTTGGAAGTACAAGTACTCCTGACCAAATTTGATACACATCGGACAACTATATCGTAAAGCTCCCATAGGGCCGATCGACAATACGCTTTAAATATGTAGTATGAAAAACTGAATCGTTGACTAAGCTATAGTATATTAAGCAAACTCACACAGAATCAATATATTCATACTGACCACGTTTGATCAAAATCGGACGACTATATTGTAAAGCTTAGTTTATTGCAAATTGTTGCCACGCCCCTACCGCCCTCGCAATGAGCAAAACCACTAGGCACACCTCAGAAAATCTGTGAATTTCTTAGTAACTTAGAAGCAGCAAAATTTAAAATGCCATTAAAAATTTTTTAGTTGCCACGCCCCCTTTTATCTCCAAAAATAAAAAAAAACTTTTAGGCTTCAATGCCGTTTTTAAGGCATTTATTTAAATAGTACAGTATTGTAATTGGCATTAAAATCCTACTGTTAGCATGTAAGAAAGGCTACAGTCTATCGAGCCGACTGTAAAAGACCCCGTACTCCCATAGTAGTGCGCATTTGCATTCAATTTATATTCAAATTTTTAAATGAAATTTAAAAATTTAAATTTTATATGTACATTTTGAATTGAAATTTAAAAAAAATAATTTAACAATTCGCATTGCCAGCATTCGAACCTACAACCTCAGACCAACTCTATCAGTTGCACCACGCGCCACTTTAAAGAATTCTCCGATCAGCATTTACATATTATTCATACAAACACACATTCGTTTGAAATTATATGTCTGTATGTATGTATTCGGCGAGGCCAGCGTCTGCCGGCAGCGCTGTCGCCACACAAGCATCGAGAACGTTCGAACATGTGTTTGTATGTTTCTGTCTCGCTCTCGCGCGTAAGTGGTATTGCAGTTAAATAACAAACTTTCTAACGCAGTAGCTCTTTTGTTAGGGTAGTATTTTGATGCCACTTGATATGTCTCTATACGAATGTTGAATTACAACACTCTACTATATGAATAAATGCCTTAAAAACGGCATTAAAGTGAAAACGTTTGGTTAACTCTCATGAGAAAAGGGGGCGTAGCAGATCAACATTTTTAATGGCATTGCATTAAGTCTGTCTCTAGCAACCTGCTTACCAGAAATGGTGTTCCTAAGTGCCATAGTTACTCAGTTATTGGCCTAAGACTACTTTTTTTTTTTTGGTTTTTTGCTCATTGCGGGAGCGGTAAGGGGCGTGGCAAAAATTTGAAATAAACTTAATCTGCCTGACTTAATAACGGACTTTCATTATTAATTTGGTGGCTCTAGCTTTTGTAGTTTAAAAGATCCAGGTGTTCATACGGACGGACGGACAGACGGACAGACAGACAGACGGACATTGGTATATCCACTCGGCTGTTGATGCTGATCAAGAATATATATACTTTATGGGGTCGGCCACGCCTCCTTCTGCCTGTTACGCACATTTCGCTTCTGACAAACCTAATAGACCCCTCTACTCTTTTTAAGAGTACGGGGTCTTAAAATTCTACAATTACATATATATTAATTTAAAAAAAAACTAGGATTAATGTGCAAGCTACTGATCTTTACTTACGACAATAACAAATTTAATGCACAAGACAAGAAAGAAAAGTACAGTCGAGCGCGCCCGACCGTATAATACTCTCTGCATTTGTCCCGATTAAATTATTAAAATCGGTATCGAGATATTACAATGTGAATTACTTGCATTAAAACACGTTGAAACAAAAACAATCTAAGCATAATCAAACACACATCTGTTTGTTTGTATTCGAATACACATACGTTTGGCAATATGTATATGAAGCAAATATGTATGTATGTATGTGTGTATTCGGCGCAACCAGCGACGGCGGGCAGCGCTGCCGACACACAGGCAGCGAAAACGTTCGAACATGTGCTTGTTTCTATCTCGCTTGCACCTATGGGTTGGTATTGCGTTCAATTATCAATATTGTAACGCTTCTAGTTTTCTTGTTTATAGTCCGATTTTAATGCGCCTTTCAGTATAGTTTAATATGGTTAGTCTCCGAATTATATAATTACAATACTGTACGATACGAACAAGTTCGCCAAAAACGGCATTGAAGGTTCCAGACTTTTTTATCAAATGTGGGAAAAGTGGGCGTGGCAGTCCAAAATTTTAAATGGCAATGCAACTATGCCGTCGTTAGGAACCTCCCGTACCAGAATTGGTGATCCTAGGTGCCATAGTTACTGAGATATTTGCCGAAAACACCAATTTTTTCCGAGGTGTGCAGTTCTTTGCTTATTGTGGGCGAATGGGGCGTGGCATCGAAGCTCGAACTTGTAGCTCTTACCATCTCTGAAATCTGTTTGTTCATACGGACAGACAGACAGACAGACGGACAGACGGACATGGCTATATCGACTCGGCTTGTGACGCTGATCAAGAATATATATACTTTTAGGGGTCTGCCACGCCTCCTTCTGAACCAAATTTACACAGAAAGTACACATCTAGAAAGTACATGTACTGACCAAGTTTGATCCAAATCGGACAACTATATCGTATAGCTCCCATAGGGCCGATCGGTCAAAAATACGCTCCAAATATGAATTAGTATGAGAAACTTTTGCGTTCACTAAGCTATATTAATAAAACTCACACAGAATACATCTGCCAATAATATATTTATACTCGCCAAGTTTGATCCAAATCGGACATATCTATCATACTAAATCGGACAACTATATCGAATAGCTCCCATAGGGCCGATCGGTCATAAATACGCTCTAAATATGAGTTAGTATGGAAAACTTTTGTGTTACCTAAGCTATATTAATCAAACTCTCTCAACTCTCAAACACTCAGAATACATCTGCCAATAATATATATATACTGACCAAGTTTGATCCAAATCGGACATATCTATCATACTATATCGTATAGCTTCCATAGGAACGATGTGTCGAAAATATGCTCTAAACATGAATTTGTATGAAAATGTTCTGTGTTTGCCAAGCTATTATATGCATCACCATTGTTAATAACAAATTGAAACTGAGTAACAGGTATCCTAAAGTCGCGCGGCGACTATTGCATTCTTTCTTGTTTAAAAAAGGGAGGTGTAGTATGTTGTATATGATATAAACATAATTTTTGAAATCCCTTCTCTTATCATTTCACATCGAGACGCATCGTGTAGCGCGCAAGATTTTATTCAGTACTGCAAAGACGAAAACATACAATTGGTAAAGACGACCACAGGGCTTCCGCGAGTTGATGGACACTTGGAGAGGCTAAACGCAGTGATCATTTCCGTTTAGGTCCAGTTCAGCTTCGACGACCCAAAAAAGTGGTACAGGCATGTAAACCAAGTCCAGCAAGCGATTAACTCGACGGACGCGAATTCGCACCAACAATAATAAACGCGATGAACAGCATCTGCGGACAGCGCTGCCGCCACAAAGGCAGCGAAAACGTTCAAACATGTGTTTGTATGTTTCTGTCTCGCTTGCCCGCATATAGTGATTATGCAGTTAAATAACATAAGTTTTGTTACACAATAGCTCTTTTGTTAAAAGTAGGATTTTTATGCGACTTTCAGGATAGTTTGATTTAATATGTCTCCAAACGAATGTTTATTTACAATACTGTACTATATGAACAAATGCCTTAAGAACGGCATTGAAGTTTGAAAGTATTTTAGTTTTTGTGAGAAAAGAAGGCGTAACAGGTCAATATTTTTAATGTTTAGGCTGTCTATTGGAACCTGCATACCAAAATTGGTGCTCCTAAGTGCAATAGTTACTGAGATATTGGCCTAAAACACAGATTTTTCCGAGGTGTGTCTGGTTTTTTGCTCATTAAGGAGACGATAGGGGCGTGGCAAAAATTTGAAATCAGCTTAACCTGCCTGACATAATAACGGAATTTCATTGTAAATTTGGTGGCTCTAGCTTTTGTAGTTTAATTGATCCAGGTGTTCATACGGACAGACAGACATTGCTAAATCGACTTGGGTGTTGATGCTGATCAAGAATATATACACTTTATGCGGTCGGCCACGCCTCCTTCTGCCTGTTACGCACATTTCGCTTCTGAAAAACCTAATAGACCCCTTTCTTTCTTAGAGTAGTAATAATTGGCCATAACACGCCTAACGGGGCACATCCTGATGCACAATTGGCCTACACGCTCCTCTGTCCTGTGCGCGACATCGCCAGTTAGTAATACCAAGTGTTGTTAGGATTGCATCCGTCTGGTCCTTCCAACGTTGTCCGAGAACTACCGCATCAAAAACAGAAAGATTTCAACGTTTTGTAGATTTCAACCTTTGCCTTCCGAGAGAGGGCTTTATTATTAAATTGCCTACTGAGCTCAAAGTAACATCTGTTGGCAAGTGTGATCCACCGCATGTTCTCTAGGTTGTGGCTGGTCACTGCAGTTCTCAAATAGACAAATAGTCCTTTACAGACTCGAAGTTAAAGTCCCCAACAGTGTTATCCTCTGATACTGCACTCCATAAACTTCGTTTTGCCCATGTTCACTGCAAGTCCAACTCTCGCAGATTCATTTTCGATAGCTTCAAAAGCCCCAGTAACATCTTGCTTGGTACGACCAATAATATCATTATCATCGGCGTAACCAAGAAGCTGGACACATTTGTTTCCCAGTATTGTGCCCGTCCGATGCACTCCAGCTTTCCCTTTTATCATCAGTAGATATAACAATTTCACCAACAATAGCGATGTTTCCGGAGATGGGAATATTGGATCTCTGTACTTTGAGCTGCAGCTGATTATCCAATCGCGTTGCAATAAAATTTAGTTGAGAAGCAGAGTCCAAAAACGCTAGACATGGGACGAGTTCTCCAAAGAGATTTGTGGAATAAACTATTATGGCTGGGTGTTTCGGGAGAATGATTAGTGGAAATAAGCGAAGATGAATTTATTGCTCGCTAAATTCCCGAGGTTTCTTGCCCTGCAGAAGGAAGTGATCCTTTGCGTTTCAAAACGGACATGTTGCAAATCCTTGTTGCGTTGCTGCAATGAGAGAGCTTCGGGTCGATTCAGATGAATACTTGCTCACGTGTGGATTCGGATTTTTGCCTACTTCCTATTCTATATTTTTTAACAAGCAGCATCGCATTTTCGCTATATCTATCCATTTGGTGAGTTTGTCCGTATGCAAAGATTCCTCCCACTTCTGTTTCGTTAAGTGGGTTAAGTGGGCCTCAGAATTTTTTAAATTCGAATTTTTTTTTATATATTAATTCAACATGATTACTATATTCTCGCATAGTTTGGAGCCGATCCAAGTAAAATTGACGCAGATAGAGCCTTGGGAAGTTCCGCTCATTAGAGTATTTCTCCCTGACGCGTTGCAGTTAAACAATTTTTTCTAGAAAACGTGTTTTTAAAGTTATTTGACACGATTTCTTGAAAAGCTTTGAACCGATTTTTTTCGAATTTTTAACACGTATTTAACATGATCTTGTCACTAATTTGAACGAATGATTTTTGTATCCTTCAATATTTACTACTTTTTTAGGGACATTTTAAGTTCAAATTTTCAAAAAAAAAATCAAAACGCCGTCAAAAATTTAAAAGTCAAGATTTTGTATTTTCCTTCGTTCAAAATCAAAGCTCAAGTATCTACTACCTGAAAATTTTTTTTTTGTGATTTCGGATGAACCGTTCACCCAATATCGTGTCAAATATGAACTTTTTTTTTAGGGACGCAGGACATTGGCTCCCGCTGGCCCAATTTTGAAAATGTTTCTATGAAAAAAATCGTAAATGACAAATGAATCTTTTTATTTCTGTTTGAATAAAATATTTCACTGCAAGCAGGTGAATAAATTTTTTGAAATTAAGTCTAATTTCTGTCTCTAAACACCACGTAACCCCTTAAAAGAATCAATTTTCTATGCTAGAAATGCATTAAGCGCTTTATTCCGCTTAATTCCAGTCGATTTTGCCTTCAGGAAGTCAATATCACTTGGGAGAAAAGGAGCACGGCCAGCAGCATTTACATCAATCACAGTATCATTCATAATTGCGAATGTTCGCTGTCAACGCACACCGAATGATGCATGACTGCACTTAAATACGTAAAGAGTCAAAGATGATGAAAAGAGACACAACAACAGACAGATTACTACAAGGTGTGCACCGCGATTTGTGTTGCAGAACTTTTGCTGTATCTTACATTTAGTTAATAATATCGCGTGATCAGATTTTGTGTCGATTCGCAATAATCTGCATTAGGGAAAAATGTCGAACACTTGATGCAAAAGGCAATAGCGAAAAGGGAACAAGAGATATAAAAATATTTAGAACAAGTAAGAAAGGCTACAGTCGATCGAGCCGACCTGTTCTGCCTGACAAGATGGAAAAGTACAGTCAAGCACGCCTGCCTTTATAATACTCCCTGTTTTTATTCCCGATTATATTAATTAAATCGGTATTCATGTATTACAGAAGATGGTACTTGTATTAGAGCCCGTTGAAACAAAAAAAAACAAGAAAGAAAAGTACAGTCGAGGGCGCCCGACCGTATAATACTCTCTGCATTTGTCCCGATTAAATTATTAAAATCGGTATCGAGATATTACAATGCGAATTACTTGCATTAAAACACGTTGAAACAAAAACAATCTAAGCATAATCAAACACACATCTGTTTGTTTGCATGCGAATACACATACATATGTACGTTTGACAATATATGCTGCATATATGTATGTATGTGTGTATTCGGCGCAGCCAGCGACAGAGGGCAGCGCTGCCGACACACAGGCAGCGAAAACGTTGGAACATGTGCTTGTGTGTTTCTATCTCGCTTGCACCTATGGGTTGATATTGCGTTCAATTATCAATATTGTAACGCTTCTAGTTTTCTTGTTTATGGACCGATTTTAATGCGCCTTTCAATATAGTTTAATATAGTTAGTCTCCACAACTATTATAAACAACGATACGAACAAGTTCGCTAAAAACGGCATTTGAAGTTTTTCCAAGTGTGGGAAAAGGGGGCGTGGCAGTCCAAAATTTTAAATGGCAATGCAACTATGCTGTCGCTAGGAACCTCCGTACCCAAATTGGTCATCCTAGGTGCCATAGTTACTGAGATATTTGCCGAAAACATCAATTTTTTTCCGAGGTGTGTCCAGTTTTTTGCTTATTGTGGGCGAACGGGGCGTGGCATCGAAAAAAAAAAAGATTCTTGTATTGACTGACTAAATATCTGATCGATTAATACCAAGCTCGAACTTGTAGCTCTTACCATCTCTGAAATCTGTTTGTTCATACGGACAGACGGACAGACGGACAGACGGTCAGACGGACAGACGGACAGACAGACGGACATGGCTATATCGACTCGGCTTGTGATGCTGATCAAGAATATATATACTTTATGGGGTCTGCCACGCCTCCTTCTGCCTGTTACATACTTTTGCACAAACCCAATATACTCTTGCAGAGAGTATAAAAACCAGTATAATCAAACATATATTTGTTTGCTTGTATGTCCGTCTGTCCGTCTGTCTATCCGTCTGTCCGTATGAACAAACAGATTTCCGAGATGGTAAGAGCTACAAGTTCGAGCTTGGTGTCAAACGATCACATATTTAGTCAGTCAATACAAGAATCTTTTTTTTAAACGCCCCATTTGCCAACAATAAGCAAAAAACTGGACACACCTCGAAAAATATCTGTGTTTTCTGCAAATATCTCTATGGCACCTAGGATCACCAATTTTGAAACGGATGTTCCTAGTGATTGCATAAATGCATTGCCATTTAAAATTGTTGATTGCCACGCCTCCTTTTCCAACAAGTAATAAACTAATTTTCTAACCTCAATGGCATTTTTAATGTACTTCTTCTTATTGAACAGTATTGTAATTAATAATTCGTGTGGAGACTAACTACATCAAACTATCCTGAAAGGTGCATTAAAATCGGACTATAAACAAGAAAACTAGAAGCGTTACAATATTGATAATTAATCGCAATATCAATACATGAGTGCAAGCGAGACAAAAACATACAAGCACAATCTCGAACATTTTCGCTGCCTGTGTGGCGGCAGCGCTACCCGCGGACGCTAGCCGCGCCGATTACACACATACATACATATTTGCATCATATACATATTGTCAAACGTATGTGTATTCGAATACAAACAAACAGATGTATGTTTGATTATGCTTAGATTGTTTTTGTTTCAACGTGTTTTAATGCAAGTACTACACATTGTAATATCTCGTTACCGATTTTAATCATTAAATCGGGATAAAATGCAGAGAGTATTATACTGTCGGGCGTGCTCGACTGTACTTTCTTTCTTGTTATAAATGGCATACGGACCGCGCTATCGCTTAATAAGTTTCTTGTTCGTGACTGCAGACGTATCAACATTCTTAATGACCACAAAGTCGGCCTCTTCGTAACTAACGGCGGGCCGATGACTTCTACTAAAATATTCCGTATCATATTCCTGAGACTTGACAATGTTTAGGAGTTCAACCCTACTGATTTCCCCTTGAGGAAGGCCATCATTTGAAATTTGAAAATCAGATAATTTGTCGCCATATTCGCCGGAAATGAAGCAAGTACCTCGATCACAAATGATCCGAAGGGGTCGATCATAATTGGCAAAATATTGCGTTTCTAGGCAATGACACGCTTCATGGCAACACGATAAGATATGTTTTCTTTAAATGTAAAAGAAGGAAGGGGACCCAAATGATTAATAAGGATTGTATCAAACGGCAGAGGTACCTTTGGATTGCTGTGTAAGGTGGCACATTTATTCTGAGCGGAAGAGGAGTAACAGATACTTTTCAGGCAGTTTCTTATATAATTAATTAGTGTCGTAAGATTTTGTTCGTATGACATTGTTGATTATCTCGGCTGGGACATATGGCTGAAGTACATTGGAAGGTGATCGGCGGTAAACAATACAGTCTCAAAGCTCAAAATCAGAAACGTCATGATCCTCCATATCATTACGAAGCTGGACAACTTCTGGATCCCGATTTTGTGTCAGCTGCAGTTGGAAATCCAGGAACAAATCACCAACATAGACAGGGTCAAGCTAACGAATTGCACTCAGTGATTATCTTGAACGGAATAAACTTAAGATACGTCTCGAAGCGCTTTATTTGCTGAATTGCTGAATGCTGAATTTGTCTTTTACAGCTTCCGGTACTACAATATCATTCACGTTACTGAAATTGGTTTCGTCACAATAACGGTGATGAAGCATATCAGTCGCAGTCCCATTATTGATTGTGCACTTTTTGGCATCTAAGGCCGCTCCCACCTGCGTAAGCAGGTCGAAACGTATGAAAACAATAAATGTTGTTAAACATTCCAGCAAGAAAAATGGAGTTACTCTCCCAAAAATATTCATTGAACACTAATGGGTTACTTTGTCAGAAGCATGTATGGAACTAACTGTAAAAGGTAAGCTAACTAGGCTTACATTCTTAAGCTCCTTTACGGGCTTGATGTAATTTTTGGCCGCTCCGGTGTCTGTTAATATTTATAATATTCTCCCAGCCAGGTGTCGTTCAATGAACGCAAAAAATTCCCTAAAAAATATTCCGCCTTCAGTGACTTTCTAAGCCTAGGTACAAAGGCGAGCAAAGTCACAGCTCTGACTTCGTCATTAAGCACCTTTGCTGTTTCTGGCTGATGTGTCAAAATGATATTATTTGTGACGAGGATTAACTTTCGTTCAATTTCATCATAATACTCCATGAGAGAAGAGTTACCCTGCCTGACCATATCCAGATTTTGGCGCATGTGCAGTCCAATCTTGCTATTGTATTGAAATTTAGGACAGTGTTATGCGACACCAATCATGCTCTGGCTGTACCCATTATCTTATTTCGAATAAAGATTACTGCCTGATAATGAGCACTGATACCCCCAATCGGTTTAAAGACCTCGTATGCATCTGTAGATTATTGCCTCCATGCCACGTAATCATCATGAGTTCCATTAACCTCTGGTACTAATTTTATAATGTCCAGCTTTATATCGCATCTGATTTCTGGATTTACTGAAACTCTCTGATATGATTCTACCTGTGGAGATTCGATGTGTAATTTTCGCATTTCCTATTTCAACAAATTTATTTGGGTGTTAAATTGCTTTGTTAACCTTGTTTCCTATTCCATTAATGCGTGGGTGAGCGCACTTTCTAACAATTTCTGCACTTGGTCCACATTCATCTCTACGGTGTTATTTTGGGATGGCCGAAAACCAACTGATTCTATGTCTAACCCGCCGTCGCTATCGTATTCTCTTTTAATCTCCCTATACCTAAGTTGTTCAATAACACTTCCATACACGAAATTAAAATATTGGCGAATAATTATATCCGGCAAGGGGCATTACATGTGTTTAAAAGGAGGCAATGTGAAATAGCAACAAAAAAAAACAATTAAGAAAGCCTACAGTCGATCTGTAGCTGCAATATCACTTACGCGAGAGAGCGAGACAGAAACATACAAACACATGTTCGAATGTTCTCGATGCTTGTGTGGCGACAGCGCTGCCGGCAGACGCTGGCCGCGCCGAATACACACATGCAAACATATGTATATGCATACATATCATTTCAAACGAATGTGTGTTTGTATGAATAATATGTAAATGCTGATCGGAGAATTCTTTAAAGTGGCGCGTGGTGCAACTGATAGAGTTGCGGCGCGTTGGTCTGAGGTTATAGGTTCGAATGCTGGCAATGCGAATTGTTAAATCATTTTTTTTAAATTTCAATTAAAAATGTACATATCAAATTAAAATTTTTAAATTTCATTTGAAAATTTGAATTCAAATTGAATACAAATGCGCACTATGGGAGTACGGTGTATTTTACAGTCGGCTCGATCGACTGTAGCCTTTCTTACTTGTTTTATGAAGTATATTCCAATAATGCCATTGCTTGGTATTGGGAAGTCTTGATCGACTATATGGAATTCATGTGGTATTACATGTTATCCTGTAGATAATTCTACGAATGCTAAACCTTTTGAAAAAACTGAACCTTGACCAATGCCTGTTATTTGTGTTGAAATGTGTATATTTACATTATTTAATATGTCTATATTTTCTTTTAATATCGAAATATCTGCACAAGTGTCTATTAATAAGGTGTAAGTTTTACCTGTACTTTGATTCTTAATTTTTATAAAAATTTTAAAACTGAGATTGAGTGTATATATTATTTTCTAATTGCTCTGAGTATCTGAAGGGTTCTGCCCGTTTTCCGAATTAGTTTGGGCAACTCGGACATTGTTATTGCTATAAGTTTGGTAGTTTTGGTTTTGACTATTGCCTCTGTTGGAGTTATTCCTTCCTCGGTTGTAACCTCGACCTCTACTGTTGTTTCTGTTGTTATTATAGTTTGAATTATTAGAATGATAGTTACCGTGGCCATTGCCTCTACCTCTTTGGTATCGGTGACCACCTCCTCTATTACTTCGGCTTCGCTGAAATAATACAGTGTTAGATCTTCCAGTCATTTTGGTGCTGCAATTGATATATTTTCCCCTAAAATCATTGAAAATAACGAAGTTACCTGCTTCTAGTATTCTTTTCAGTTTTTCATGCTCACAGTTCTTAACCATGGCAGATATCGACTCTTTTGTTGAAAATTTGTCCGCATTATCAGGGTCTAATCCATCGTCAATATAAGCAGCTTTTAATTGTTTTCGCAAGTTGGCAATATCTGCTGTATATTGCGTTGGGGTTTTGCCTTTTTATTTAATGTTTAGCAATTTGGGTTTTAGTACGTCGGCGTCTTTCTTTGACGTTTCCTTTGAGTTTATTTATTATGCCTGGTATAGTGGTTTCATCTTGTACCTTGTACAATATTGTGCTGGTTATTTTACACTTGATAACTTCAACAGCCATATCTCCTTGGTCACTCTTGGTTCTTTCTACAATTCTCAATGCTGTTAAGAACCGATTCAATGATAGCTTTTTACCATCGAATTCAGGAATGGAAGAGGATTCACATATTCCCTGTCTAAGGAGACCTGGTTTGCCATGTCTATTTCAATGCTTTCTATGTTTTCATCTAGTGTTTCTGATTCATTGTTTGGATCAATAATCGGCTTGGATTCATCTAAATCTTGAAGCTGGTTTTTGTTAAACTCAGCAAGTAAGTTTAGTTCATCTGGAACATATATTTCATTAATATGAGGATTAGATTATGATATTTTATATAAGTATTACATTATTTTAATAACAATATCCTGTGAATTTCCATAAATGTAACTAAATTCTTTAAGTTCTGCCAAGAAACTGCATCGAGTTACATGAAAAAATATTATTGGTATCCAATGTCTGCAACAGTCCACAAAGTTTTAGATCACAGTCCACAAATAATAGAAGTGTCACTATTGCCAATCGGGTGTTTTGGGGAAAACGCGTCTAAAGCGCGAAATAAACTTTATAAGCGTGATAGATCTTCATTAGCGAGACGAAATTCTCGTATTAATAATTTAACCGACGTTTTTAACAGCTCAATGGATTCTTCAGATCCTTAAATTTCAACGCTTAATATAAAAAAAGATTGACTCAAAATAAGAAAAAAACATTTCCGAAGGCAATGATTGAACTTTTAGACCAACCAAATGTCGAATATTCTAAAAACGATCATCAATTGAGCAGCGACGATAGCGACTCAGATTCGTATAATGAGGACATTAACCCATTTTCCCTAGATTTAGAAGTAGAAAATTAATATTAATGATTATTACTTATTAATTTAATTAAGATAAATATAATTTAAGTTCGTTTATATTTAAATATAACATAAAATAAACAAATATTTTTCTAAGTAATGTGTCTTTATATGGGCGGTATAGGTGGGCAAGGTCAGATTGACCTAAATTTTTTTCCAAAATTTTGTAATATTATTATAATTAATTACACCAAAATTCAGCTAGCTATAATGGGAGACTTTATGCCAAAAAAAAAAACGGAATCTGGCCCAATGTATACTGGTAAGCTTATGCAACACATTTGAAGCATAAATATCGTTTTTATTATTAATTTTTTTTTTTTAGTAGAGCAAATGTTTGTGCTGCTGCTTCTTGCTCATCGAATTTTATTCTACATTTTTTTTTTATTTCATTTTTATTTTGTCTCTTGTTGTTTGTGTTTCACATGCACAGTGTTTCGATATATGTCACGGTCGCCATGTAATGACCCGATAATTGAATTGAAAGTTTTTTTCACAAACGTTGTGTTTAAGATGATTGTCAGATTGGAACTGATTCTTTATTGAAAGTATAAATGTATCTTTACCTAAGTACATAAGGAGTTCTGCCGTCGATAACGTCGGCAGAACGGGAGCATGTATTACGTAGTATATATGTACCAGAGACCTGCAACAAGTATACTCGAGTATGTTCCAACTTTTCATCAAACGATCGGGTAACGAGTAATTCAACGGGCTGTCCGAAAAATGTTCGAATCACAACGATCAGTTGTCCTTCAAACGATCAGCCCCATAGATCGTTCGAGTTGTCAAACGAGTATTCGAACGCAACCTGCCCTGACCGTCTTTTCAGTACAAACGCTCGAGTAACAAGCAAGTTCGTTGCTTCGCTTGCGTTGCGTGACGTTCGCAGTCATTTATTAAGATGAAAATATGCTAGTTCTAGCGAAAATTCCAATGAAAATAATATATAAACATATATTTTTCTTCTTCTTTTATTATTAATAAAATTAAAACACACAGTGCATAATATACAAAATGAAATAATAGAAATATATATGCATTGATTTTCCTATGCGCACGTAAGTTAAAGCTAGATCTGGCGGGAATTAACTTAGGGTGCAACACTGATGGCACTCGCAACAAACTCGAGACTAGTCTTTGTTTGTCTGTATTAGTGCGAGCAAGTATTAATATGATTGGCATACAACGCATTTCGCTTATATTTTTTTAAAGACAGAAAAACCCAAACGGAAGAGTTTCTACCTGCTGCAAATACTGCGCTAAATGCAAAACACCCCTTTTACAAAAGTCAGAGAGTCATAGTCTGGCCAATCAAGGGAATTTCCAAAGGTCAGACCATCTACGTTTATCTGTTGAGCGTTACAAAGGATTTCCAAATTACCATTGTAATGCAGATTTCTACGAATTGTCACATTTTAGTTCTGTAAAAAACTATTATTATTATTAAATTACAATGTATATAAATTACATTCTTTAAAGCCGTCAAATCTGTTGAAAATATCAATGCACTCATGTAATTGTTTAACATTACATTGTCATGTGTTTGTGTGTACATAACAGAATTTGGTACGCATGTTAACTAATATAATTATGCCATTTGATTTAGTCGCAAATAAACGTTTGAACAGAACACATCGGCTTTCGTTGTTCGTCTTCTCGCCTCAACAGGTTATGGGCCCAAATCACGAGGATCTGGAGTTTTTGCGTTTTTGTAAATGGCAGTGCTACGAGCCTAGAGACATTTGCGGTTTTAGATATTTGCGACGGTCATTATGCCACGGGTACAATGAATTCTCCTTATCACATCAATAAGTTGGATGAAAAAAATTATGATTGTTGGAGCGTCCAAATGAGAAGCGTGTTGGTGCATTCGGAGCTATGGGAAGTTACGTCGGGGGATTTGGTGGAGACAAATGTCGGAGAAGGCGTTAACTGGAGTGCTTTGTATCGAAAGGCACTAGCGACGATCACATTGAGCGTGAAAGTCACGCAGTTGGGCTACATAAAGAACTGCAATACGGCAAATGCAGCGTGGACAAAACTACAAGAGGTCCATCAGCGAAGTGGTCCCGTGCGGAAAGTTTCACTGTACAAGAAGCTGCTTAATCTGCGAATGCCAGAGGGACAAAGCATAACAAGCTACCTGAACCTGTTCATGGATCTGGTGGATAAATTGGCGGGAGTCTCAATAGAAATAAATGATGAGCTCAAGGTCATAATTTTGCTGTCGAGCCTTCCGGAAACATACGATAATTTCGTTTTCGCCATTGTACGAAATTTTATGTATCAAGCTGAAAGAAGAAGGAGAGCAAAAAGGGAATGCAGAAAATAGCGGTAAAAGCCACGTTAACAAAAAGGGAAAAAAAAGATCGTTTGTTTCAAGTGCGGGAAAGAAGGGCACATTAAAGCAAATTGTCGAAGCAATGTTGAAAGACAACATGAAAATGCTAGCAACGTGCTAAGTATGGTCAACGAGCAAAAACACTTTGGATTGCTTAATGCGCTTACTTCAAACAGTTTTGGTAAGTCCAAATGGTGTTTGGATAGTGGAGCAACAAGCCACATGTGCTGTGATAAACAAATGTTTACCAGCTTGGAAAACCACACCGAAAAGATCAGTTTGGCGGATTCACGAACTATGCAAGCAGCCGGCAAGGGCACAGTGGCACTAAACACGAAGGATGGACCATTGACATTAACAAATGTGCTGTTAATACCAGAGCTAACGTGCAACTTCATTTCGGTGAGCCGGGCAGTGAAGAACGATTGCGCCGTGGGATTTACCAGAAAGACGGTGGTGGAGGGAGCAAGATGTCTTCTGGCGCAGTCTGGATTAGATCAGTCTTTGTGGGCTGAAGTAATTAATACGGCAGTATATTTGCGAAATCGAGCACCCACTAGGGCACTGATAGACATGACACCAATGGAAGCGTGGATTGGTAAGAAGCCAAATATCAGTCACCTAAAAGTTTTTGGTTCCATTGCAGTAGCACTGGACAAGGGTCACCGTAGAGGCAAGTTCCAAACCAAGGACAAGGAATACCGTATGGTGGGCTACTCGATACAGGCAAAGGGATTCCGCTTATACGACGCAGAAACTGGTCGTATTATCGAAGGAAGAGATGTTGTGTTTGAAGAGCAGATCAACACATAGCTGGCAAACGGCGAGGCCGTTACATATGATCTGACTTGCGGAGAGCAATCGTCAGATAATCCAAAGAATGACGTATCTGGTGATGAGAGTGGTTTGAGCAATAGTAGGAAGATACTACTGATGATTCCTATGTCAGCGCGTCAGATGACGAACCAAGTATGGACGAGCCATGCGTGCGTATTGGACCTGGCAGGGCAAGGCTAATAAGGACTGGTGCTCCCGGTCGTCCAAGAAAGCAATATAATGTACTGCGTGCTATTGTTACTGGAGAGGTAGCTGTACCAACATCCTATGAGGTAGCAATGGGCAGTACGCAAGCAACAGAGTGACGTACAGCAATGGACAGCGAGTATGAAGCGCTGATCAGAAATCAAACCTGGCAACTGGTGGACGTACCCAAAGGGCAGCGGGCAATTGGCTGCAAATGGGTATATAGCCTAAAGCAGGATGGCAATGGCCGTATTGACTGGTTTAAGGCGCGTTTAGTTGCGAAAGGCTGTTCGCAACAGTATGGGATAAACTAAAACGAGACATTTTCGACTGGAACTAGCGAAGAACCCAGTGCATCATTCAAGGACGAAGCACATTGATATACGACATCATTTTTTTCTGCAAGCGGTGGCAGATGGCCACATCATTCTGAAGTATACTCCGACGGATGAAATGACGGCGGACATTCTAACCAATAGTCTGTCCAAACAGAAGCATTCAAAACTAACAGAAAAATTTAATTTGAATTGAATTTGTTAGCATGATCGCATTGAGGAAGGGTGTTGAAAATATCAATGCACTCATGTAATTGTTTAACATTACATTATCATGTGTTTGTGTGTACATAACAGAATTTGGTACGCATGTTAACTAACAGAATTATGCTATTTGATTTAGTCGCAAATAAACGTTTGAACAGAACACATTGGCTTTCGTTGTTCGTCTTCTCGCCTCAACAAAATCATTTAGTCTAGTACGCTGAGAATATTTCATGCAAAATATTATAAGTTTCTGTTTGGCTTGCTACAACATGTTGTATAACGGCAAAATACTCGAGTATATACTCGAGTAAAACGAGTATAAGCATGCCCGCGGTACGCATACCAGACGATCGGGTATCAAATTTGTTCGAACAAAACGTTCACGAGTAAGCGTTCGAGTATACTCGAAATTTTCATACTCGTTGCAGGTCTCTGGTATGTATGTGTGTATTCGACGCGGCCAGCGTCTGCCGGCAGCGCTATCGCCACACAAGCATCGAGAACGTTCGAACATGTGTTTGTATGTTTCTGTCTCGCTCTCGCGCGTAAGTGGTATTGCAGTTAAATAACAAACTTTCTAACGCAGTAGCTCTTTTGTTAAAAGTAGTATTTTGATGCCACTTTCAGAATAGTTTGATTTGATATGTCTCTATACGAATGTTGAATTACAACACTCTACTATATGAATAAATGCTTTAAAAACGGCATTAAAGTGAAGACGTTTGGTTAACTCTCATGAGAAATTTATGTACGTGTTTGAAGAAAAGTGGTAAATCAATGTTTATCTACTTTAGCCGTCCTGATTGTCAACAGTGCTGTGGTCCAAGTGATGTGACATGCTTTAGAGAAACATGAGGTCTGCGGTTCAAGCCCCAGCACAGACAGGCATTTTCTACAACAAAACATTATTATATGTAAATGCAGATAATCAGCAGTACCTGCAAATTAAGGTGTGGTGCATATGGTAGAGTGGCGACATGTGAGAATCCTGTGTCTGATACCGCGGGTTCGATTGCAGCTAGCGCATAACTTTTTTTTACTTTTTTAAATTTTAATTTAAACTATTATCTTTTTTATACTCTCTGCAACAGTATATTGGGTTTGTGCAAAAGTATGTAACAGGCAGAAGGAGGCGTGGCAGACCCCATAAAGTATATATATTCTTGATCAGCGTCACAAGCCGAGTCGATATAGCCATGTCCGTCTGTCTGTCTGTCCGTCCGTATGAACAAACAGATTTCAGAGATGGTAAGAGCTACAAGTTCAAGCTTGGTGTCAAACGATCAGATATTTAGTCAGTCAATACAAGAATCTTTTTTTTTTCGATGCCACGCCCCATTCGCCCACAATAAGCAAAAAATTGGACACACCTCGGGAAAATTTGTGTTTTCGGCAAATATCTCAGTAACTATTGCACCTAGGATCACCAATTCTGGTATGGGTGGTACCTAGCGACAGCATAGTTGCATTGCCATTAAAAATTTTTGACTGCCGTGCCCACTTTTCCCACATTTGAAAAAAATGTCATCAATCTTCAATGTCGTTTTTAGCGAACTTGTTCTTATCGTACAGTATTGTAGTTTATAATTCGTGTGGAGACTAACTATATTAAACTATCCTGAAAGGCGCATTAAAATCGGACTATAAACAAGAAAACTAGAAGCGTTACAATATTGATAATTGAACGCAATATCAACCCATAGGTGCAAGCGAGATAGAAACACACAAGCACATGTTCGAACGTTTTCGCTGCCTGTGTGTCGGCAGCGCTGCCCGCGGTCGCTGGCATCATATACATATTGTCAAACGTATGTGTATTCGAATACAAACAAACAGATGTATGTTTGATTATGCTTAGATTGTTTTTGTTTCAACGTGTTTTAATGCAAGTAATTCACATTGTAATATCTCGATACCGATTTTAATAATTTAATCGGGACAAATGCAGAGAGTATTATACGGTCGGGCGCGCTCGACTATACTTTTCTTTCTTGTTTAAATTTGTATTTTAAAATATGAATCAGTCTACTGCTTCTTCTTATAAGTTTGTAAGTATATTTGTATGCGCACTACAAGGAGTACGGGGTCTTATACAGTCGGCACGTCGACTGTAGCTTTTCTTACTTGTTTATTGATAAATATAAGTGTAATCCTGTTGAGCACACCAGGAGGGTGGGTAAACTAGTTACTGTATACAGGTACTGTGTACGTGTAGCACACCTGTAGTAGGGGTGACTTTTACAAGCAGCCATTCAGCTCGAATATCTGAAGACAAAACAAGTGTGCCAGTACCGATCGTTTTCAATTGAGTCCGCTGTCAATAGTTGTTAACACATTTTATTTTTGTTTGTAAGCCTTTAAAATGAAAAATACTTAAGTCAAAATTGTATACTCTTTGTCCTAACGATAACCTGACCGCATTTCCCTTGTCAAGGTACAGTCGACTCACGCTATTTCAAACGTGCAATATTTTTAACCTCTCATTAATTCTAAGTTATCACGAATTACCTACAAAATCTCTTTATATTTCCAAGTATATCCATTTTATTTACTCAGTTATTCGAACTAAAATATCATTGCTAAGACGTGGTCAAACCAAGCAAAACCGAACTAGTCCTTTTCAATAATAAATACCAAATACCATATCTCAGACTCACCTCTCTTCCCGGCGAAGTTGTCAAACTCAGCGAGAATGCTAAATATCTTGGCATCTATCGTGACAGAAAGCTGAACTGGATGGATGGACTGCATGGACAGAACTCGAAAGGCCTCCGGTGTCCTCTTCACATGCAGAAAGACTATTGGCCTATTGGGGTCTAACTCCCCTTACCGCGCGTTGGCTTTACATAGCCATCATTCGTCCGCTCCTCTTATATGGGATAGTAGTTTGGTAGCCAGGCCTCAAAAAGAGGACTACAATGACAAGGCTGACCAAACTTCAACGACTTGCGGGACTATACACACTCGACGCCTTAAGCACAACTTTCAAAGAAGCCCTAGACGCTATCGTCTACCCTCCATCCCTTTATATAAACAAAGCAAACTACTGCACTCTAACGCAGTTTACCATTACCGCTTTCAAAGTCCTCATTCCGCCGAGGGAGGACTGGGCTAATGGTCCCCTTTACCAAAACACCTCACTTCACCTTTACACCGACGGCTCTCAGGCGAACGAAAGAATTAGACGGGGAATTTTCTGTCCGGAACTGCTTTCAGACTCCCCCAACACTGTAGTGTATTTCAGGCAGAAGTGTCTGCCATGAAAAAAACCCTTTAAATGTAGTGCGCGAAATACTATATAGATGTAGAATCAGCATCGTATTGAACATCCAGACAGCCCTTAAATCACTGGGGTCCGTCTCTACAAATTCCTTAACTACACTCCAATGTCGCAGATCTCTTATGAAGATGGCAGAACACTTCGATATCCACCTTATTTGGGTCCCTGGTCATAGCGACATTGAGGGAAACTGTACTGCAGACGAACTCGCAAGGGCTGGTACCGCCTCCACTCTCGATCATGAGAGACGGCAATTATGCATGCGGCAATAAGGAGGAAAACGAAACTGTTTCTCAGTTCCTATGTCACTGCCCCGCCATAAGCTACCTTAGATACTGCTATCTCGGAGCATTCTTCTTTAATGAGCTGACAGATGTTTCAGACCTTCAGCCTCAGCAATTAGCGAGATTCATCCATGCCACCGTTTAAACTTCTATAGACTAAACCTAAAAGGCAAATATCGTCCCTCTTATTCCTCCCAGATTCCCAGATGGGATATTTCGAAGTTTTATCTATTTCCTCTAAAAAATTTTGAACTATTTAATATTTCAAACATTCGATAATTTTTTTGAAATAATGAGAGTCGACTTTATATCGAATTTCTAATATTTCTAATGTAGTTCCATGAACAGGGAGAAGAATCGGTGTCGCCTCATAAAGTATATATTAATCAGCATTTTTAGCCAGGGAGTACATATACTTACTACATTTGACCAACTAAAACATTAATTTCGTGAACTTTCGAATAGCCACTCTCTGCAATCATTTTCCCCCTACATCTAGACAATTCCAAATGCGTTGAAGTGACATGCTACCCCGAGCTGTCACTGGCTTTGCTTTCAGGTGCAAGGGAGGAAGCCCCAGCACGGTATCTAAAGATTTGGCAACTTTTAAGGCAGATCACAGTTCAAATTTAACAATAGCCGATTAAACCATGCTGATACCAAAAACACGCAAATAATTTACTTTTTTCAAAATGATATGATAGTTTATTGTACTAAGTGGAGTTTAGGCGATCTGTTATTGTGATTTTCGAAATATATCAATTTTTTTGTTTGTCTGAAAATAAAACATTAATGTTCCACGAATATCCTAGTTGGAAGGTACGAATTTCGACATTTTTCGAAACGAAAAAAAACGCGATATTGTATTAAACATAACATTTTATGTCAGTGATGTAATTTTTTTTTTTTTGAAAAAAACTACGGAAAAACAGCCTGAAAATGTAAAAAATATTATGGACAGAAAACGGAACAAAAATATGAGTATGATCAATTTTGCAATTTATATTGCACATACAGTACGCCTTATTGGTGTCAGCTTATCGCGAGCTATCCACTGCTTAAAATCTGGCTGTTGTAGCCAGCAGTCATGAAATTTTTGTTTGTAAACCTCTTCGCCATTTTTTCACAATTCAATTTATCACTCTTATACTCTTTTTGGCACTGTTCTTAACCAAATATCGGTACAACAATTTAGTATGTTTTATGCTACATTTCTTTTCAGCTGTTCTTAAATGTTAATTAATAGAATTCTGTTGCATCCAAAACCGATCAACTGGGAAAACATGAACACGATTCGCATTGAGAAAAAAAGGAAAGAATTCCGCATAGGGGATGTTTGGCATATATCCGGACGAATCACTGAAAACAGGACAGATCTGTCTGGAAAAAGGCCAAATCGGCATAGCTGAATGGGACTACGATCAACGAACTAAACAACTGAACGACAACCTGAGATATAGTTCGTTCGTTTACTAATGTGAATAGTTCAATCGAACTTATTCTGAACCATACGATACAACTCTACTCTGCATCTTCCTAAGCATATTCAGGTATTCTTGCATTGTATTTAGAAATTGAATTGTTGAAATTACTAATAACTATGTGTTTAATGTATGTACATATGTGCGTGCTTTAGTAAACAAATGACTGTCATTTACATATTAAAGAACTCCAGCAGTTTACCTCAAGCATAACTTAATGGGTATATTATATATAAATTCATTGTGATTGGGTATTGCAACAACCTTAATAACGCTAAATTCGAAGCGACGCAGAAATATAGTATTCTGTTTAAATATGTGAATATTGAAACTTCTGATTACATGAAAGAATGCTACAGTCTCCTCGCGACTTGAGGAGACCTAGTTTCACATATAATATGTGTTTAATAATAGAAAACGATGATAATTGTGCAATCGTTAGCGAAATGGTCGGTCATTCATTAAGAGCATATTTTCGATTGTTCCTATGGCAGCTATAAGTAGCATATAAAGTGTATCATATTAAATTCGGTTTATTTATACTCTCTGCAAGAGTATAATGGGTTTGGCCAAAGTATGTAACAGGCAGAAGAACGTAACGTGGCAGACCCCATAAAGCATATATATTCTTGATCAGCATTACAAGCCGAGTCTATATAGCCATGTCTGTCTGTCTGTCCGTATATACAAACAGATTTCAGAGATGGTAAGAGCTACAAGTTCGAGCTTTGTGTCAAACGATCACATATGTATTTAGTTAGTCAATTCAAGAATCTTTTTTTTTTTCGAATCAACGCCCCATTCGCCCACAACGAGCAAAATACTGGACATACCTCGGTGTTTTCAGCGAATATCTCAGTAACCATGGCACCTAGGATCGACGGATGTTCCTAGTGAATGCATAAATTCATTGCCATTTAAAACAAGTAATAAACTAATTTTCTAATTTTAATGACATTTTTAAGGAATTTCTTCTTATTGTACAGTATTGTAATTAATAATTCGTGTGTAGACTAACTATATCAAACTATCCTGAAAGGTGCATTAAAGTCGGACTATAAACAAGAAAACTAGAAGCGTTACAATATTGTTAATTGAACGCAATATCAACCCATTGGTGCAAGCGAGACAGAAACACACAAGCACATGTTCGAACGTTTTCGCTGCCTGTGTGGCGGCAGCGCTGCCTTCGGACGCATATATACACACATATATTGTCAAACGTATGTGTATTCGCATACAAACAAACAGATGTACGTTTGATTATGCTTAGATGGTTTTTGTTTCAACGTGTTTTAATGCAAGTACTATTCATTGTAATATCTGGATACCGATTTTAATAATTTAATCGGGAAAATTGCAGAGAGTATTATACGGTCGGGCGTGCTCGACTGTACTTTTCTTTCTCGTTTTTATTTAACTTTAGAAAAAGAAAGTTATAGATCTAGGCATAATCAAAAAAATTTAAAATTTTGTATTATAGATCAGAATGTCATCTTTCCATTGATGTGCATATAAAATTATTAAATATAACACTTAAATATTTATAATTAATAAAAAGGGAGAACCTCCGAAATTAGTGTTACTTTAATATTCGGTTTACATATAAATTTTTAGAGAATGAGAGTTCAACTTAACAAGAAAAGTGACATTTTTATCCACCCACTATCCAAATTTTTGTTTCATAATGTGTAGATATGAATTTTGGTTCATTATCCAATCAATTAATACTAGATTTATTATTCCGCCAAGTATTCCAAGCAAAGTAGCAAAATTGTACGATGGACCATGATATAGCTAGCAGTGTTGCCAACTTTTATTAAGGAAAAAAAGCTGCACTAACAAGCAAGAAAAAAGCAGTAAATTTTCAGAAAAAAACTGATGTTTTTGGCCTTTTAAGGGTTTGTTTTTACAAACTATTTATGATTTCTTCTATTTCAGTTCAATTTATGTGCGAATCATAAGTTTTCATTGTGCCTTTCATATCTAAATACTTTTTAGACCCCGTACTCTAAAAAAGAGTAGAGCAATGAGCAAAAAACCAGACACACTTCGAAAAAAAATTTAGTTTTAGGCCAATAACTCAGTAACTATGGCACTTAGGAACACCATTTCTGGTAAACAGGTTGCTAGAGAGTGCCTTAATGCAATGCCATTAAAAATTTTGAGCTGCCACGCCCCCTTTTCTCATTAGAGTTAACCAAACGTTTACGCTTTAATGCCATGTTTAAGGCATTTATTCATATAGTAGGGTGTTGTAATTCAACATTCGTATAGAGACATATAAAATCAAACTATTCTGAAAGTGACATCAACATACTACCTTTAACAAAAGAGCTACTGCGTTACAAAGTTTGTTATTTAACTGCAATATCACTTACGCGCGAGAGCGAGACAGAAACATACAAACACATGTTCGAACGTTTTCGATGCTTGTGTGGCGACAGCGCTGCCGGCAGACGCTGGCCGCACCGAATACACACATACATACATGCATACATAGAATTTCAAACGAATGTGTGTTTGTATGAATAATATGTAAATGCTGATATTCGGAGAATTCTTGAAAGTGGCGCGTGGTGCAACTGATAGAGTTTGTCTGAGGTTATAGGTTCGAATGCTGGCAATGCGAATTTCTAAATTATTTTTTTTAAATTTCAATTCAAATTGAATACAAATGTGCACTACTATGAGAGTACGGGGTCTTTTATAGTCGGCTCGGTCGGCTGTAGCCTTTCTTACTTGTTTTGGCAAGATATAGTGGTGGCAGCATTTGCTAAGTTTACATTTCTTTACTAACTTTTAAATATTAATTTTATGAAATGTTTTACCTGACGCTTAAAATTGAGTTTAGCATGTCAACATTTTATTGCATATTTGTTTTTAAATGTTGACTTGGCTAAAAATTCGTTCCACTTCCGCCTAAGACCACGGCAACGAAAGACATGAAGTAGCGAAAGTTTCCAACTCCTTCAATTTGCTATTCCAAGAATCGTTATACGCAAGCCCCAGGGATGCCAACCCTCCGTCTTTTTACGTAGATCTCCGTATTTTAAAGAGATCTACGTGTAAAGAGATTTAAACTATGTTCTTTTAAAAATAAATTGCAAAATACCCTAAAAACTAACATTTATGGTTATCAATTATTAAAAATGATTAAAATTATAATGTTTGTTGGGTAAGCAGCACTAAGTTCCGTTTTCCCATTACCACCATACAATTTTTGGCGTTATATTTAAAATGTTAAAAAGTGAAATTCAATTTATTTCAGAAAATAGTCGTCCAACATTAGCACTGCTATGTGACGAAATAAGCTAAATCTAGTGATTAAAACTAATAGTAGATATAAATTAGTTGTTTTATTATTTTTTTTTTGTTTTTTTTAAATTAAAACAAAAGAATGTAGATCCACGTTTTTCAGCAAAATTGTGCTCCGGAAATCACGTAGATTTTGGGCCAGCCTACGTAATTTTCAAATTTTGAGTTGGCATCCCTGGCAAGCATTTCCACCCGAAACTTAGTGGTGTCTTCCGTTTTTTACTTGACTTTAATAACTCTAATATTGGAACAACTTATTTTTCATTTGATTGCAAAATATTTTTGCATGAAAAATGATCAACCAATTATCAGCACTAGATTAATCGAAAAAAAATTATAAATTGTTTAGTACGGAAAAGGCGGAAAAAAGCAATTTATATTTTAAAGAAGAAAGAATGCTTTAGTCGCCTCGCGAATTTAGGACACTCGTTACTCAGTTTCAATATTGTATTAAGAATGGTGATGGATAAGATAGCTTGGCAAACAGAACATTTTCATACAAATTCATGTTTAGAGCATATTTTCGTAGAACGCCCCAAAGTGGGCGTATCAAAAAACAAACACAAACTTGTACTGCTTGGGTATTGTACCTTTCATTTGCGTACCCTTTCATCTTTCAAGCTCTTATATATGATATCCTTTTGTTCATACATACGGGTCTGCCACGCCTCCTTCTGCCTGTTACATACATTCCAACGATTTTTTTGGGATTTTTCCCGCAATTGGACTTCCAAAAAAGCCAGATTTGATGGGAAAAAACTAATTAGGCAACACTGATAGGTAGGCAGCGAAAACATTCGAACATATGCTTATATGTTTCTGTCTTACTTGCACTCATGCATTGACATTGCGTTCAATTATCAATGTTGTTATATTTCTAGCTTTCTTCTTTATAGTTAGATTTCTATGCAACTCTCAGGGTAGTTTGACATAAATAGTCTCCAATTGAATTATTAATTGCAATACCGTATGATAAGCACAAATACCTTAAAAATTACATTGAAGTTTGAAAGTTATTTTATTTCTTGTGGGAAAAGTGCGTGCGTGGCGCCCCCAAACTTTAAATCACATTACGTACAAAAATTGGTGAACATAGTTAAATTAGGTAGCATAGTTACTGATATAATCGCTGAAAACATCGATTTCTTCCGATGTGGGTCTAGTTTTTTGCTCAAGAATATATATAATTTATGGTGTCAGCCACGCCTCATTCTGCCTGTTACATACTTTGTACAAATCCAATATATTCTTGAAAACAGTATAATAAGCAGAAGGATGATTCATACTTTACATAATTATGTTCTCAGAAGGAGTACAGGGGCCTATTAGATTTGTTAAAAGACAAATGTGCGTAGAAGGCAGAAGAACACGTTACCGACTGAATAAAGTATATACATATAAATATTCTTGATCGGCATCAACAGCCGGGTCAATATAGCAATTTACGTCTGTCTGTCCATATAAACACCTAGATCTAAGAGACTATCTGACCAAGCGCCACTAAATTTGGAATAAAAGTCTGTCCTCTTCGTATACAGATCAAGTTCATTTTAAATCGGAGACATCCGCCTGCCGGCCCCGAAAATTGTACAAAACATTTTCATAACACCATAAAATAGAAACTACTAGAGCTATTTTGAATAAAGTGTTTTTAAGTGTAAGTGTACAGACAAATATATCCTTCAGCTCTCATACAACAACAAAAAGCAACGCAATGGAATCCAGTTATTACATTTAGACCTATTGCGACAGACTAGGTATAACGTACACAATTTGATGCCTTGAAATGAGCTAAAAGACCCAGGAGGTTCAAATAAAAGATAAAATACCCAAACAGAACAAGTTCGTTTTTGATTTATTTTTTCGAGTGTATGACACTGACGAGCAAAACTGTGAGTTCAATATTGTAAATTCAACAGTCAGTATTTTCTGTTCTACTTTATGTACGCTTTAAATTTTTTTTAATCAGTAATGCGATTTGGAATACTTTTTCACCAATTCAGAGGGAATCACCATCCAGACGTCCTTGATCTTCTCCCGTGAGTATATCATTCCAATTTAAGTGACCGCATATCTAGCAAGCTGCGACTTTACGTGAATTCATAGGTTCTCAAAGGGGTTCATGTCTGTAGGTTGCGGCCATTTTACGGGCATACATGTACTGACCAAGTTTGGTCCAAATCGCACAATTATATCGTATAGCTCCCATAGGGCCGATCGCTCCAAATATGAATTAGTATGAAAAACATTTGCGGTGACTTATCTATATTAATTAAACTCACAAAGAATACATTTGCCATAAATATATACATACTGACCAAGTTTGATCCAAACATGAATTTGTATGAAAATGTTCTGTGTTTGCCAAGTTATCTTATCAATCACCATTGTTAATAATATATTGAAACTAAGTAACGGGTATTCTAAAGTCGCGAGGCGAATATAGCATTCCTTCTTGTTTTCATTCTACCCGTTACTCGTAGAGTACAATGGTATATTGTATGCGTTGAAATATATGTAACGGGGAGACGGATGCGTGGCAGACCCCATAAAGTATATATATTCTTGATCAGCGTCCGTCTGTCCGTCCGTCTGTCCGTCCGTCTGTATGAACAAAAGTATGTCACAGACTATAAGAGCTAGAAAGATGAAAAGGGTCGCAAATGAAAGGTACAATACCCAAGCAGTACAAGTTTTTTTTTTGTTTTTTTGCATATAAAAGTAAATGTACAGCTAAACGTAGAATGTTTTAGTATAGAAAACTTTTGTTAGCTATGCTATCTGAACCAAATTTACACGGATTGTACATGTCTATGAAGGACATGTACTGACCAAGTTTGATTCAAATCGGACAACTATATCGTATAGCTCCCATAGGGCCAATCAATAAAAAATACGCTCCAAATATAAATCAGTATGAAAAATATTTGGGTTTACTAAGCTAAATAATTCAAACTCACACAGAATATATATGCCAATAATATGTATACTGACCAAGTTTGATCCAAATCGGACTACTATATCGTATAGCTCCCCCATAGGGTCAATCGGTCAAAAATACGCTTCAAATATGAATTAGTATGAAAAACTTTTGGGTTTACTAAGCTAAATTAATCAAACTCACACAGAATACATTTGCCATCAATATACACATACTGACCAAGTTTGATCCAAATCGGACTACTAGTCTGTCCGTCCATTCGTCTTTATGAACAAAAGGATCTCAGAGATCATAAGAGCTAGAAATATGATAGGGGTCGCAAATGAAAGGTACAATACCCAAGCAGTACAAATTGGTTTTTGTTTTTCGACACGCCCACTTTAGGGCGTTCTATCTTCATATAAAGGTAAATGTACAGGTAAACTAGAATGTTTTAGTATAGAAAACTTTTTTGTTAGCTATGCTATCTGAACCAAATTTACACAGAAAGTACATGTACAGAGTACATACATAGGAAGTACATGTACTGACCAAGTTTGATTCAAATCGGACTACTATATCGTATAGCTCCCATAGGGCCGATCGGTCAAAAATACACTCCAAATACGAATTAGTATGAAAAACTTTTGCGTTAACTAATCAAACTCACACAGAATGCATCTGCCAATAATATATATATACTGACCAAGTTAGATCCAAATCGGACTACTATATCGTATAGCTCCCATAGGAACGATTGGTCGAAAATATGCTCTAAACATGAATTTGTATGAAAATGTTCTGTGTTTGCCAAGCTATCTTATTTTTAAACCCAGAGTTAATAACATACTAAAACTGAGTAACGGGTATCCTAAAGTCGTGAGGCGACTATAGCATTTTTTAGACCCCGTACTCTAAAAAAGAGTATAGGGGTCTATTAGGTTTGTCAGAAGCGAAATGTGCGTAACAGGCAGAAGGAGGCGTGGCCGACCCCATAAAGTATATATATTCTAGATCAGCATCAACAGCCGAGTCGATATAGCAATGTCCGTCTGTCCGTCTGTTTGTCTGTCCGTCCGTCCGTATGAACACCTGGATCTTTTAAACTACAAAAGCTAGAGACACCAAATTTGGAATGAAAGTCCGTTATCTTCGCGAGCAGATCAAGTTTATTTAAAATTGTTGCCACGCCTCTTACCGCCCCCGCAATGAGCAAAAAACCAGACACACCTCGAAAAAAATTTACTTTTAGGCCAATAACTCAGTTACTATGGCACTTAGGAACACCATTTCTGGTAAACAGGTTGCTAGTGACACCCTTAATGCAATGCCATTAAAAATTTTGAGCTGCCACGCCCCCTTTTCTCCTGAGAGTTAACCAAACGTTTTCACTTTAATGCCATGTTTAAGGCATTTATTCATATAGTAGAGTGTTGTAATTCAACATTCGTATAGAGACATATAAAATCAAACTATTCTGAAAGGGGCATCAACATACTACATTTAACAAAAGAGCTACTGCGTTAGAAAGTTTGTTATTTAATTGCAATATCACTTACGCGCGAGAGCGAGACAGAAACATACAAACACATGTTCGAACGTTCTCGATGCTTGTGTGGCGACAGCGCTGCCGGCAGAAGCTGGCCGCGCCGAATACACACATACATACATACATGCATACATATAATTTTAAACGAATGTGTGTTTGTATGAATAATATGTAAATGCTATCGGAGAATTCTTGAAAGTGGCGCGTGGTGCAACTGATAGAGTTGCGGCAATGCGAATTGTTAATTTAATTTTTTTTAATTTCAATTCAAAATGTACATACATATAAAATTAAAATTTTTAAATTTCATTCAAAAATTTAAATTTAAATTGAATACAATTGCGCACTTCTATGGGAGTACGGGGTCTTTTACAGTCGGCTCGATCGACTGTAGCCTTTCTTACTTGTTCTTGTTTAATTTTTTAATCATTTGTTTTTCTGAACATCCAACAACGATTAAATCGTTTATGTAAAGAATGCTTGTGGAGGGTCTAGACCTGAAAACGCAATAGTCATCAGTCTCTGAAATGAGTTTGGTGATATTTTCAGTCCAAATGGTAGTCGTGTGAAACGATATGAGCCATTGCTCGTTGAAAATTACGTTATATTTTTTGAACTTTCTTGTAGTTCAATTTGATGGAATAATGACATTAAATAAAGACATGAAAAATATTTTGCTTGACCCAATTGATCTAGAATGTAATCAATTCTGAGGAGCGTAAATTTGTCAGATAGGAGCTTTTTATTGATTTGACGATAGTCGATTACTAATCGCCATTTCTTTTCTTCTGATCCCGGGAATGATTTCTTGAGTACTAATAAAAAGTGGGCTATTATATTCAGACAAAGAAAATTCGACTATAATAAGTTAATAAGTTTCCCAACTTGTTTTTGGATTTCATCTACATGACTATAAGGACTTCTGTAGTTTTTTATGTAAACAGGTTCATTATCTTTTAATATGAATGTTTGCTGTTAAAAGTTGTTTGTTGTGATTGATTCGGTCTGTAGTTCGAATACATCACAATATTCGGTGCACAATTCTGTTAATTATGTTTAGACCCCGTACTCTAAAAAAGAGTATAGGGGTCTATTAGGTTTGTCAGAAGCGAAATGTGCGTAACAGGCAGAAGGAGGCGTGGCCGACCCCATAAAGTATATATATTCTAGATCAGCATCAACAGCCGAGTCGATATAGCAATGTCCGTCTGTCCGTCTGTCCGTCTGTCTGTCTGTCCGTCCGTCCGTATGAACACCTGGATCTTTTAAACTACAAAAGCTAGAGACACAAAATTTGGAATGAAAGTCCGTTATTTTCGCGAGCAGATCAAGTTTATTTCAAATTGTTGCAACGCCCCTTACCGCCCCCGCAATGAGCAAAAAACCAGACACACCTCGAAAAAAATTTACTTTTAGGCCAATAACTCAGTAACTATGGCACTTAGGAACACCATTTCTGGTAAACAGGTTGCTAGAGACATCCTTAATGCAATGCCATTAAAAATTTTGAGCTGCCACGCCCTCTTTTCTCCTGAGAGTTAACCAAACGTTTTCACTTTAATGCCATGTTTAAGGCATTTATTCATATAGTAGGGTGTTGTAATTCAACATAAGTATAGAGACATATAAAATCAAACTATTCTGAGAGTGCCATCATCATACTACTTTTAACAAAAGAGCTACTGCGTTACAAAGTTTGTTATTTAACTGCAATATCACTTACGCGCGAGAGCGAGACAGAAACATACAAACACATGTTCGAACGTTTTCGATGCTTGTGTGGCGACAGCGCTGCCGGCAGACGCGGTGGCGACAGCGCTGCCGGCAGACGCTGGCCGCGCCGAATACACACATACATAATTTCAAACGAATGTGTGTTTGTATGAATAATATGTAAATGCTGATATTCGGAGAATTCTTGAGAATTCGCGTGGTGCAACTGATAGTTAATTTAATTGTTAATTCATTTTTTTAAATTTCAATTCTAAATGAACAAATAAAATTAAAAATTTTAAATTTCATTCGAAAATTTGAATTCAAATTGCGCACTACCATGGGAGTACGGGGTCTTTTACAGTCGGCTCGATCGACTGTAGCCTTTCTTACTTGTTTTAATTGTTTTGGAAAATTTTTCCTTAGATACGATAAAACTTTTTAATTTCTATTATATAGGTTTGCTTTGAACTATTTCATAGTTCGAAAGAGAATCATATTTGATATCATTTATATTTACTAATAAATCTGAATTGGTAGTATTTAATAATCGGACAAATGTACATTGTGATATTGTTATTGTGTTAGCAATATAAATTCCTTTTTGTATTTCTTGATTAGGTATATAAATGAAGTTATCTTTTGAATCGATTTTTATATTTTTTATCTCTTCATATCTTGCTGGCAGAATCAGTGAGTTATTACCAGAATTGTTTTGGAACATAAATTGGATAAGTAAGGTTAAGATGTTGATTTGAAATCTAGCAGGCAATTAAATTTTTTTTATAAAATCAATGCCTATAATTCCATCACAAGGTTTGCATTTACCATGTTAAATTCGTGTGGAATTGTGATTTGTTTAAATTAAAGATCTATTAGAGTAGCCTTGGGACTTTATTATCCCTTGAACTATTCTTTGAATATTTACAGTTTTATCTTCAGAAATTATATCGAAATGATCAGAATTAATTTTTATACTCTCTGCAAGAGTATATTGGGCTTGTGAAAAGTATGTAACAGGCAGAAAGAGGCGTGGCAGACCCCATAAAGTATATATATTCTTGATCGGCATCACAAGCCGAGTCGATATAGCCATGTCTGTCTGTCCGTCTGTCCGTATGAACACCTGGATCTTTTAAACTACAAAAGCTAGAGCCACCAAATTTGGAATGAAAGTCCGTTTTCTTCTCGAGCAGATCAAGTTTATTTCAAATGGTTGCCACGCCCCTTACCGCCCCCGCAATGAGCAAAAAACCAGACACACCTCGAAAAAATTTTTGTTTTAGGCCAATATCTCAGTAACTATGGCACTTAGGAACACCATTTCTGGTATGCAGGTTCCTAGAGGCAGCCTTCTTTTCTCATAGGAGCTTAAAAACTTTCAAACTTCAATGCCGTTTTTAAGGCATTCATTCAAATAGTACAGTGTTGTAATTGAACATTCGTTTGGAGACATATTATATTAAACTATCCTGAAAGCGGCATCAAAATACTACTTTTAACAAAGTAGCAATCACGTTGCAAAGTTTAAGTTATTTAACTGCAATAAACGCGAGAGAGCGAGACAGAAACATGAAAACATATGTTCGAATGTTCTCGATGCTTGTGTGGCGACAGCGCTGCCGGCAGACGCTGGCAGCGCCGAATACACACATACATACATATGTATATGCATACATATAATTTCAAACGAATGTGTGTTTGTATGAATAACATGTAAATGCTGATAGTCGGATGATTCTTGAAAGTAGCGCGTGGTGCAACAGTAGAGTTGCGGCGTGTTGGTCTGAGTTTGTAGGTTCGAACGCAAAATTTGAGAATTGTTATTTTAATTTTTTCAATTCAAAATGTACATATAAAATTAAAATTTTTAAATTTAATTTAAAATTTTAATTCAAATTAAATACAAATGCGCACTACTTTGGGAGTACGGGGTCATTTACAGTAGGCTCGATCGGCTGTAGCCTTTCTTACTTGTTCAAAATGAAAATATAAAATCTTAAATTTCAATTTATATTATATATTATATTATATTATATTATATATTATAATTTAAATGAAATACAAATGCGGATTACTATGGGAGTACGGAGTCTTTTACAGTCGGCTCGTTCGACTGTAGCCTTTCTTACTTGTTTTTATTTTTTTTTAGACCCCGTACTCTAAAAAAGAGTATAGGGGTCTATTAGGTTTGTCAGAAGCGAAATGTGCGTAACAGGCAGAAGGAGGCGTGGCCGACCCCGTAAAGTATATATATTCTTGATCAGCATCAACAGCCGAGTCGAGATACCAATGTACGTCTGTCTGTCTGTCCGTCTGTCTGTCCGTCCGTCCGTCCGTATGAACACCTGGATCTTTTAAACTACAAGAGCTAGAGCCAAAAAATTTGGAATGAAAGTCCGTCTATATGTCAGGCAGGTTAAGTTTACTTCAAATTTTTGCCACGCCCCCTACCGCCCCGGCAAATTGTAAAAAACAGTTTTCATTGCACTACAACTTTAAAACTATGAAAGCTATCGTAACCAAATTTACACAGTAGGTGTAAACTATAACTATCCTCACCAAGTTTCATCAAGATCGGACAACTTTAGCTTATAGCTCCCATAGGACAAATCGGTCAAAAACAAAAAAATTGTATGAAGACATGTAGTATTTGCTAAGTGATCGCAACCAAACTCACACAGAATGTGTACATAATTATTAAAAGTAACTTCACCAAATTTGGTCCAAATCGGACAACTACAACATGTGAAACAATTTGGTCAAAAATGTTAAAAATTGTGGTCCAAGTGATGTGACATGCATTAGAGAAACATGAGGTCTGCGGTTCGAACCCCAGCGCAGACAGGCATTTGTTTTCTTTTTCTATAACAAAACATTATTATATGCAAATCAGAGACCTGCAACGAGTATAAAAATTTCGAGTATACTCGAACGCTTACTCGTGATCGTTTTGTTCGAACAAATTTGATACCCGATCGTTTGGTGTGCGTACCGCGGGCATGTTTATACTCGTTTTACTCGAGTATATACTCGAGTATTTTGCCGTTATACAACATGTTTTAAGCAAGCCAACCAGAAACTTATAATATTTTGCATGAAATATTCTCAGCAGTGGTACTAGACTAAATGATTTGACGGCTTTAAAGAATGTAATTTAAATACATTGACATTTAATAATAAATGAAATTCTGTTTTTAATATTTTGATCATAAGTTTTTTTTGTGGCAATTTGTAGAAATCTGCATTACAATTGTAATTTGGAAACCCTTTGTAACGCTCGACAGATAAACGTACATGGGCTGACCTTTTGGAAATTCCCTTGTTTGGCCAGAGTATGACTCTCTGAGTTTTGTAAAAGGGGTTGTTTTGCATTTAGCGCAATATTTGCAGCAGGTAGAAACTCTTCCGTTTTGGTTTTTCTGTCTTAAAGAAAATATAAGCGAAATGCGTGGTATGCCAAACATATCAATACTTGCTCGCACTAATACACACAAACAAAGACAAGTCTCGAGATTGTTGCGAGTGCCATCAGTGTTGCTCTCTAAATTGTTTTCCGCCAGATCTAGCTTTTACTTATGTGTACATGGGAAAATCAATGCACATATATTACAATTATTTCATTTTTTATATTATGCACTGTGGGTTTTAATTTTATTAATAATAAAAAAAGAAGAAAAATATATGTTTAAACATTTTTCTTATTATTTTTCATTGAAATTTAGCCATTTCGCTTTTTTTCCGCTAGAACTAGCATATTTTCATTTTAATAAATGACAACACTGCGAACGTCACGCAACGCAAGCGAACCAACGAACTTGCTTGTTACTCAAACGTTTGTACTGAAAAAACGATCAGGACAGGTTGCGTTCGTATACTCGTTGGAATACTCGTTTGCCAATCGAACGATCAGCCAACGATCAGCCAACGATCAGCAGACGATCTATGGGGCTGATCGTTCGAAGGTTTGAAAACGGACAACTGATCGTTGTGATTCGAACCATTTTCGGACAGCCCGTTGAATTACTCGTTACCCGATCGTTTGATGAAAAGTTCGAACGTACTCGAGTATACTCGTTGCAGGTCTCTGATGCAAATACAGATAATCAGCAGTACCTGCAAATTGAGGTGTGGTGCATATGGTAGAGTGGCGACATGTGAGAATCCTGTGTCTGATACCGCGGGTTCGATTGCAGCTAGCGCATAACTTTTTTTTACTTTTTTAAATTTTAATTTAAACTATTATATTTTTTTAAATTTGTATTTTAAAATATGAATCAGTCTACTGCTTCTTCTTTTAAGTTTTTAAGTATTTTTGTATGCGCGGTCTTATACAGTCGGCACGTCGACTGTAGCCTTTCTTAATTGTTTTAAGATATTGTGTTTTATATTTTTCTTAATTTTTGTTTTGTTTCAATGGCTTGAAGGTTTTAGTTAAATTTGGTCCAAGTCATTGGCTCAGCTGAAATATTTTTTTTAATGCCTGTGCTGGTCATCTCACAGGCTGATGGGCGCCGGTGCTGGTCTTCTCACAGGCTGATGGGGCGCCGGTGCTGCTCCTCCTCTTACTGATGTTTTGCGGTGATCGGTGGTGTACCCTGCGCTTTCAGCTCAGGAAAAATCAGGTAAATCGAATACCGTGGAGAAGGAGATTTTCCGAGACATCCTTGTCAGCTGCCTCAAATTCTCCATGCCAAAGTCGTGCACATTTACCAATGATAGCTTGTCTCCTGCAGCTGTTATTTTCGTTAATACCGCCAGTATTGCCATTATGTGGGTTGAAGTTCTTGTTCGCGACTGCGACGGTTTCGTTGGCGTATTGTATAAATAATGATCTCTCCATGATGTAGTTGAAGTTGAATAAGATCGTTCTTCAGAAAGTTTCATGTGGATTGGCCTCCATTTAACAACCTGGGGATGCAACCGTCTTCTGGTAGTTTTTGCAAGTGCTTCTGGCAAACCATCGTGTTTCCAATCGATAAGTACTTCATCAGTACAGCGTAGGTTTCCTGGGGGCTTCCAAGATGACTTGCATACCGTTTTTAACAACTGGGTAAAGCAGCATCAGCCTGTACCTCTCTTGCGTTACTTTGGGCATCGTCAGCACGTATAGAAGAATCGTTGCATTGGTGAGAATTGACGGTCATGCGATTTCGACCGCTTCCACTACGTTCTGAAATGAAAGGCTTTCCATTTCTTCAAGCAAGAGTTCCACTTCTTTCCGGTCGAGCAGGTTGGTATTAACGACGGCGATTTTTGCTAGCTGGCATGCCCTGGTTACTTTGTCGATCTGGTTGGCCAACATTGTTTTTGGTTATTTCGTGTTTTTAATCTACAAGGGGTTTGTGAAGCGTAACTCTTTTTTATTCAAAAGTAGCATAGCGGACTCAAATCTCTCTTTCAGTTTCTTATATCTGATTTGTGAAAAATTCGGTTTTTGCAGTGCCTATTTTTCTGAACTTGCTCCGGCTTGAAACGCTGTTTCGCCTTCCCTTATAACTGTTTGTTAGAAATATGGACCCTTTCGCCAGCATCATAAGACTTTGTGGTCGACCTAGTTCTATTCAACCTAGTGTTCGGTATATCCTGCCTATGCTGGAGCAAACCCCCAAATCGGTTCTGACGTGCTCGTGCGGGTGAGAGTGATTCGAAAATTTCAGAATATTCGTCAAGTAGATCATCAAGCGTCTCTTTGATGGCCTCAGAATTCTCTATGCCCAGAAAGTTTATGTCCTGCAAAGCTTTTACTAACAAGGGTATTCTAATTCCGGAGGTGATTACCACGACGTCATCTTTTTTTCTATATTTCAGGGCTTTTAAATTTTTAGACCCCGTACTCTAAAAAAGAGTATAGGGGTCTATTAGGTTTGTGAGAAGCGAAATGTGCGTAACAGGCGGAAGGAGGCGTGGCCGACCCCGTAAAGTATATATATTTTTGATCAGCATCAACAGCCGAGTCGATATAGCCATGTCCGTCTGTCCGTCCGTCAGTATGAACACCTGGATCTTTTAAACCACGCCCCCTTTTCTCATCAGAGCTAAACAAACTTTTAAACTTCAATGCCGTTTTTAAGGCATTCATTCACATAGTACAGTGTTGTTATTCCACATTCGTATAGAGACATATCAAATCAAACTATTCTAAAAGTGACATCAAAATACTACGTTTAACAAGAGTCATCACGTTTACAAAGTGTGTTTTTTAACTGCAATATCACTTACACTCGAGAGCCAGACAGAAACATACAAATACATGTTCGAACGTTCTCGAATACACACATGCATACATATATGCATACATATAATTTCAAACGAATGTGTGTTTGTATAAATAATATGTAAATGCTGATAGTCGGAGAATTCTTGAAAGTGGTGCGTGGTGCAACTGATAGAGTTGCAGCGCGTTGGTCTGAGGTTGTAGGTTCGAATGCTGGCAATGCGAATTGTTAATTTTTATACTCTCTGCAAGAGTTTGTGCAAAAGTATGTAACAGGCAGAAGGAGGCGTGGCAGACCCCACAAAGTATATATATTCTTGATCAGCATCACAAGCTGAGTCGATATAGCCATGTCCGTCGGTCCGTCTGTCTGTCTGTCTGTCCGTATGAACAAACAGATTTCAGAGATGGTAAGAGCTACAAGTTCGAGCTTGGTGTCAAACGATCAGATATTTAGTCAGTCAATACAAGAATCTTTTTTTTTTTCGATGCCACGCCCCATTCGCCCACAATAAGCAAAAAACTGGACACACCTCGGAAAAAATTGGTGTTTTCGGCAAATATCTCAGTAACTATGGCACCTAGGATCACCAATTCTGGAACGGGAGGTTCGTAGCGACGGCATAGTTGCATTGCCATTTAAAATTTTGGACTGCCACGCCCACTTTTCCCACATTTGATAAAAAAAGTCTGGAACCTTCAATGCCGGGTTTGGCGAACTTGTTCGTATCGTACAGTATTGTAATTATATAATTCGTGTGGAGACTAACTATATTAAACTATACTGAAAGGCGCATTAAAATCGGACTATAAACAAGAAAACTAGAAGCGTTACAATACTGATAATTGAACGCAATATCAACCCATAGGTGCAAGCGAGATAGAAACACACAAGCACATGTTCGAACGTTTTCGCTGCCTGTGTGTCGGCAGCGCTGCCCGCGGTCGCTGGCTGCGCCGAATACACACACACATACATATATGAAGCATATATTGTCAAACGTATGTGTATTCGCATACAAACAAACATATGTATGTTTGACTATGCTTACATTGTTTTTGTTTCAACGTGTTTTAGTGCAAGTTCTACACATTACAATCGATACCGATTGTAATAACTAAGTCGGCAAAAAATGCAGAGAGTATTATACGGTCGGGCGTGCTCGACTGTAGTTTTCTTTCTTCTTTTATTTGAGTTTCGTAACTTCATACCCTCTTGACCACAAATCGGTTGAATTTTATTGTTTTGGTTCATGTTTGCAAGATGCATTATTGGCCATCTCTTGGATGCCAGCACCTCCATTGGCTACAAATGATGTTAATAGTAAATGGGAAGTGTTTATACATTGTAGTGCAATTTTTAAATCATTCCAGAAACTCGATTCGACATCGGTCCAACTCGTATATTCGGGCTGACATATACGAAGATCAATTTAACAATGTTTTCCGCTTGGAAACAATGTGCTCCGAAGATAATTTGCCGCAGAATAATGTTGCCACCCAACCAAACAACATCATTTGTAGTAACGAACCACTCTTCTCACATCAAATTTTTCCAGTACAAAGCATGTCGGAGAAGAAATCTGCTCCCAGAAGCAAATCTATTTGGAGTTTATGGAATTCAGCCAGTTCGACATTTGCTGATATCTTTTACCTATTGATAGGAAGACCACAATCAAAACTCGGCGCTGAACTGATGTCTCGATACACGACGAGAAACTATTGACGATATTTCGCTTTTTGCAATTATACTCGACTGTCAACCCGACTTTACGGTTCGTTTCTGACTGAATCTTTTTCGAGCTGTAACGACTGCTGTTGCAAGGATTACCTGATCAATTGCGGTAGCAACATGATCTACATGGGCAGGATGAGCAGAGGCTTGTGATGTTTCTACGGGTGGGTATTTGTAAAGGAGATTGTTGTTACGCAGTGCAGTTGGAACGAATGCAATCAGTTTATGCAGAGTTTACTAGATTTTATGAAATTTCGTCAACTGGCAATGCTGTGAAGCCTTTCCAATGATATAATTTGCACTGTAAAAGTGACATGTGCGTAAAATTTCTTTGCCAACATTTTTACACGCAAACGACTTTTTACGTGTTTTAATCAAATGTTTGCTTCATCTTTTTTCTCGAACTATTTTAAGCAGACAAATACTGATATCGTCTGTTGAAAGCCGCAACACAGTTGGCCTATTTCGGCAATGTGTTATAGTTAAGCTGTTCCTCATATTACGATTTCGTATGAGGATCTACCTTCGACATGACTATATGTATCAAAATTGAATTTGCGAAGTGTAGCTCATCTTAAACCGACATTAACGACTCAAAAATTGCTTATACTGAGTCCACTATTGTTGATGGCTTAGACATCGACTCAAAATCAAATAACTGGGTGAGAGTTTCGAAGAAAAATATTCATTTGTTGTTGTACACTCGACTCAGGCTCTCTAATGCCCTTAGGCTATCTTGCATCAGATACCTGGAAAGCTCTGATGGTGCCTAAAGCCTTGTCTGATAAACACAATATCAATTGATTGACTTTTTCAATATTTTAAAGCGAGCGATCATAGTCTACCAAACTACTAGCAGCTAGCTTGAGTAGAAAGTACATGAGATTTGTAGACCTAATGTCCATTGGGATACTTTGACGCTCTTTGGCTTTTTCAGCTATATAATCTTGTCTAGCGGTTAGTATATGGGAAGATTAAGGATCGAGTTCTTAGTGATTTGCAATTCAGTCAATGGCCCCCCTACTTTATAAAGCAGGAATATTTCCTTTGGCAATTCATGCGTAAGACCCTACAAGGCTAAAATTAAGTTATGCGGTGTTTAAAGTAAAAATGAGTTACTTAAAAAAAGACTGTACTATATACACAAAAATTCTTTAATATACAAACCTTAAATTAATGAATTTTTTTTTATATTCTTGAACTCTTATTTTTATAAAAGTTTAGCGATTAAAAAATATATTTCTTATGGCTTTTTACAGTGGGCCAATACTCATCCAAGTGCACTTCTTATAAAGCGATAAATTAGTTAAAGACTAATCTCGAACCAACGAGTCTGGCAATAGCCGCAGGATTTAAAATACCAACAGCAGCCACCACCACTAAGCAAGAAATAGAAACAACTAATGCTGATTTGGCAATAATGGTGAAAACTTTTCAAGCCTATTTACCGTCTACAAATAGGACGTACTCATGTGTTCATTGCCGTGCGCATCTTGCTTCGCATGATGAGCTCATCTCAAAGTCATTTCAGGGAAGCCAAGGGCCTGCATATTTGTTTAATTCAGTAGTGAATGTGGCCTGTGGCCAAACGGAGGAGCGTATTCTACTAACTGGACTTCATGCTGTCGCTGATATTTACTGTGAATGTTGTAAGACACCGTTGGGCTGGAAATATGAGCATGCATACGAATCCAGCCAGAAATACAAGGAAGGAAAATTTATCATTGAGCTGGCCCACATGATTAAGGAGAATGGATGGGATTGAACTCGATCATCTGGATGCGCACAATAACTTTTAAGATAAGCCGGAATAGAGAATGGCTTGGGTCATATTAATAGTAACAATAGGAACGCCAACGTCATCTGATGAGTTCTATTTTATGAATGTGGTGCATTTTTGTTAAGCACATGAATAATCGAAGGTGGGCAATTTCCGGTTTTATCGATCCGTCTTAAGACTCGGGTGTTGTTGGGTGCCGGGGAATATGTATGATATCGCATAAAACATAACTTGAAATATTGAATAGAGCAACAAAAAATACATTAATAGTAACACTTTTTAAGCAGTTTAAATACTTACAGTTTCATTGTGCCACTGCTCTATTAACAACTTTGGCAGATACAGTTCTGTGGAATTTGAAATCTTGAAATGATAATCTGTGAGTATAATTTTTGGGATAGTTCACTTCTTGTTATTTGAATTAACAATTAGTTTGCTCCCATTATTTGAAAACACACAAAAACTTGCACTGCCAAGAAATTGTAATACATGTAAAGAACGAGTTTCTTCTAAATAAAAATATTAATATTATATACATAGACACACATGAATAAAAAATTATTATACAAACATTTTATTTAGATACAAACAAGTTCAAAAGTCATCCGAGTATCTGGCTGATTAATTTGGAAGGATCAGACTCATTTTTCAATAGTCTCTGTAAGAAACTAACACCAAGCATACTAGTAGTTTTATGTTCATAAACGTTGTATTTTCAGTTGAGGACCGTCAAAGAAAAAAGAAGGAACTGTTTTTGTATGACAGACTGCGGTTGTCATATCATTCAAAAATGTTGTAAATCATATAGGAACGAGATGGTTACTATGGGAAACTTTTAACGACTAAGATAATGAATCTTCAAAAGATTTCTCGAGCGTTTTGCAAAAATTTGTATAATTAATATTTGCTGGCATTTTGTTTATATAGCCATGTAGAACAAACGATGTGAATTCTAACAAGTTACTCATAATATATCTATATTAGTTTTGGGAATAACCAACAATTTTAGAATCTTTATTGCGAGCAAAGTACCCGTCTGATGAGAAAATGGTCCAGAATGAGAGCCTTTTCATCGCTGTGACCGCTCCGCAGTTATGTTAGCGGCCTCGAGTTGGCCTCCACGTCGTCAAAGTATCCTTCGACCTCGCTCTCTGTTAGCGACGCGTTGCCGATCTGCCACATATGTAAGTGCGTATCAAATTTCACGGCGTGAGAAGTGAGACGGTCCCGGACGGATGAACTTCGCTAAACCCACATTCTGCTGCGAAAAGTTTCTGGCGTTGAGGCCCTTAAACTAGACAATTTCCGCTTACTCAATAAGGTTATTGTTGTCATAATGCTGAGCCGGAACGCCGTCTGCGACTTTATAACTTTGTGCTTCTACTATTATAATTGTGCAATAATTATTTTATATTATACTTGTACTCCATGTGTATATTTGGTTCAGAAAACCAAAAAGTGTAGTGAAACATGCTATCCCTAAAGTGGACGTATCAAAAATTTAAACAAAATTGTTATGCTTGGGAATTTTATTCTTTTTTGCGACCTCTTGGGAATTTCTATCTCTAATAGTCCTGAGATCGTGTACCCTAACATATAGCTCCACACATGTGTGATACAAATTGGCGAACTGGATTAATAATCACACATTGTGTATATATCCTACTAAAACTCACAAAAAAAAAAAAAAAAATTTACAATTAAAAAAAAAAATATAATAAAATTGTAATAAAAATAAATTTTGTATGCTTTTTCCAAAGCAGCGCTTAAATTACTTATATTTATTCCTCAGAGACGATCGTAAGATTTTTATACCCGTTAAAACGGTATATTGTAATCGTTGGAATGTATGTAACAGGCAGAAGGAGACGTGGCAGACCCCACCAAGTATACTCTTAATCAGCATCAATAGCCGAGTCGATATAGCCATGTCCGTCTGTCCGTGCGTCCGTCTGTATGAACAAAAGAATCTCAGACACTATAAGAGCTAGAAAGATGAAAGGGGTCGCAAATGAAAGGTACAATACCCAAGCAGTAAAAGTTTGTCTTTGTTTATTGAGACGCCCACTTTAGTGCGTTCTATCTTCATATAAAGGTAAATGTACAGGTTAAACTAGAATGTTTTAGCATGGAAAACTTTTTTGTTAGCTATTCTATCTAAACCAAATTTACACGAAAAGTACGGAAAGTCTAGGTAGTACATGTGCTGACCAAGTTTGATCCAAATCGGACTACTATATCGTATAGCTCCCATAGGGCCGATCGGTCAAAAATACGCTCCAAATATGAATTAGTATAAAAAACTTTTGCGTTAACTAAGCTATATTAATCAAACTCACACAGAATACATTTGCCATCAATATATACATACTGACCCCATAAAGTATATATATTCTTGATCAGCATCACAAGCCGAGTCGATATAGCCATGTCCGTCTGTCCGTCTGTCTGTCTGTCTGTCCGTATGAACAAACAGATTTCAGAGATGGTAAGAGCTACAAGTTCGAGCTTGGTGTCAAACGATCACATATTTAGTCAGTCAATACAAGAATCTTTTTTTTTCGATGCCACGCCCCATTCGCCCACAATAAGCTAAAAACTGGACACACCTCGGAAAAAATTGGCGTTTTCGGCAAATATCTCAGTAACTATGGCACCTAGGATCACCAATTCTGGAACGGGAGGTTCGTAGCGACGGCATAGTTGCATTGCCATTTAAAATTTTGGACTGCCACGCCCACTTTTCCCACATTTGATAAAAAAAATCTGGAACCTTCAATGCCGGGTTTGGCGAACTTGTTCGTATCGTACAGTATTGTAATTATATAATTCGTGTGGAGACTAACTATATTAAACTATACTGAAAGGCGCATTCAAATCGGAGTATAAACATGAAAACTAGAAGCGTTACAATATTGATAATTGAACACAATATCAACCCATAGGTGCAAGCGAGATAGAAACACACAAGCACATGTTCGAACGTTTTCGCTGCGTGTGTGTCGGCAGCGCTGCCCGCGGTCCACGGCTGCGCCGAATACACACATACATACATACATATTTGCATCATATACATATTGCCAAACGTATGTGTATTCGAATACAAACAAACAGATGTGTGTTTGATTATGCTTAGATTGTTTTTGTTTCAACGTGTTTTAATGCAAGTAATTCACATTGTAATATCTCGATACCGATTTTAATAATTTAATTGGGAACAAATGCAGAGAGTATTATACGGTCGGGCGCGCTCGACTGTACTTTTCTTTCTTGTTAATCAACAAGTTTGTCATTTTGAATAGTGAAAATTTTAACTTACACCATTCCGCGAAAAAACAAGAAAGAAAAGTACAGTAGAGCACGCCCGACGGTATAATACTCTCTGCATTTTTTATCGATTAAATTATTAAAATCGGTTTCGATATTTTACAATGTGAAGACTTGCATTAAAACACGTTGGAACAAAAACAATCTAAGCACAATCATACATACATCTGTTTGTTTGTATACGATTGACAATATATGATGCATATATGTATATTTATGCTGTCGCTAGTAACTTCCGCACCAGATACCTGCAACCAGTATAAAAATTTCGAGTATACTCGAACGCTTACTCGTGATCGTTTTGTTCCAATAAATTTGATACCCGATCGTTTGGTGTGCGTACCGCGGGCATGCTTATACTCGTTTTACTCGAATATTTTGCCGTTATACAACATGTTGTAGCAAGCCAAACAGAAACTTATAATATTTTGCATGAAATATTCTCAGCAGTGGTACTAGACTAAATGATTTGACGGCTTTAAAAAATGTAATTTAAATACATTGACATTTAATAATAAATTAAATTCTGTTTTTAATATTTTGATCATAAGTTTTTTTGTGGCAATTTGCAGAAATCTGCATTACAATTGTAATTTGGAAACCCTTTGTAACGCTCGACAGATAAACGTACATGGGCTGACCTTTTGGAAATCATCTTGTTTGGCCAGAGTATGACTCTCTGAGCTTTGTAAAAGGGGTTGTTTTGCATTTAGCACAATATTTGCAGCAGGTAGAAACTCTTCCGTTTTGGTTTTTCTGTCTTAAAGAAAATATAAGGGAAATGCGTTGTATGCCAAACATATCAATACTTGCTCGCACTAATACACACAAACAAAGACAAGTCTCGAGATTGTTGCGAGTGCCATCAGTGTTGCACCCTAAGTTAATTCCCGCCAGATCTAGCTTTAACGTACGTGCTCATAGGAAAATCAATGCATATATATTTCTATTATTTCATTTTTTATATTATGCACTGTGGGTTTTAATTTTATTAATAATGTTGAATTATGTATAACTTTGTGGCAACACTTGTAAACCGAATATCTGGTCACACTTATAATTTCTTACACTAGTCTTAAGCACATCTTTAATGTATACGGTCGACAATAAATAAGCTCTTGAAACCGCTGCGTTAGACTATATATCCAACATGTTATGGGCCCAGGATATCATAAAAAAGTTTGATTAATTATAATTACTTTCGTGTAATTACGTGTAAAATTAACAAACATGAACGGGCAAGGGCTTTGTGCCATCGATAAGTTGGATGGCGAAAATTACGCCGTTTGGTCGGTGTAAATGAAAAGCATTTTGGTGCAGGCTGAGTTGTGGTCGGTTGTGTGCGGGAGGATCGTAAAAGATGAAAGTGGCACGGAAAAGCAGAAAGCTGATTTTGACAAGAAAGACGAAAAGGCATTAGCAAGCATCTTGCTGGGTGTAAAGGCGTCTCAAATCAATTTTATAAAGAATAGTGTCACTGCAAAAGAAGCTTGGGAGAAGCTAGCGTCGGTTTATCAACCTCGTGGACCCGCAAGAAAAATATCATTGTTCAAAAAGTTGCTACGTTTAAGTCTAAGTGATAAAACGGGAGTCCACGAATATATTAACGAATTTACAGATAAATATAGTGGATAAATTAAAAGAAATCGATATGAATATTTCGGATGATATTCTTTCAATTTTACTGTTGTCGGGCTTGGGCAGAAATTTCGAGAACTTCGTGGTAGCGATCGAGACGCGTGAACAGTTGCCGTCCCTGTCTGACTTGAAGATCAAAATAATAGAAGAAGGCGAAAGACAAAAAGTGACCAACGAAGCCGAATCAGATGTACAGCAAGTCTTTGTGACGCGTGCAAAGAACAAAAGTAACGGGACGACGAAAGAATACCAAGGCGCAAAGAAGGGAAAAGAGTGTTTTAGATGCGGTCGCGAAGGCCATTTTATTGCGCAGTGCGAGGCGAATGTGCAGAATAAAGAAGCACAAAGGGAAAACGGTAAAGACAAAAAACAATCGTACTCTATTCTCGCAAACGCAAATAAAGTCGAAAGCATGACGAAATTCGATTGGTGCCTTGATAGTGGTGCCACTGCTCACATATGTTGTGTTAGGTCATGGTTCGTGGATTTCAGAGAGCACAAAGAGAAAATATTACTTGCTGGTGAAAATTATATTTTCGCGGAAGGAATTGGCACAGTGCGCGTGAATGCTGAAAAATATTCGTTTAATCTGCTGAATGTGCTCTACGTGAGAGAGCTGCAAGCTAATTTTATCTCGATATCAAAAGCTGTAGAGAAAGGATTTAGAGTGATATTCGATAATAAACGCGCTGTAATTAAAGACGATAGTGGTATCATAACACAAGCGTTTAAACGCAATGACTTGTTTATTGTAGAGACAAAATTAAACAAGTGTATGTTTGCAAGCCCAAAAAGTGCAGAAATTTGGAAATGTCATTATCGTTTAGGCCACTTAAACATGGGAAGTTTGAGAAAAATGGCAAATAAAGACATTGTGAACGGATTAAAAACGATTAATAAGAGCATTGATCTGAAAGGCGATATTTGCGAAACTTGCGCAAAGAGTAAACTGTGTGTTAAGCCGTTTCCAAAAGCCGCGGAGAGCCGTGAAAAAGAGGTTTTGGGTCTAATACATACGGACATTTGTGGACCAATGAATAAACAATGTGCGATATTCGCGATATACTTTTGTGTATTTCCTAAAATCGCGAGATCAAGTACTGGACGTTTTTAAAGAGTTCGTCGCGTACGCCGAAAGACAATGCTGTAAGAAAATAAAAGCTGTTCGAAGCGATAACGGTCGTGAATATTTGAGTCGAGAATTCAACAACTTCTTATCGGAGAAAGGCATAATGAGGCAACTAACAGTGCCATACACATCACAGCAAAACGGAGTTGCTGAACGTGCCAACCGCACACTAGTAGAGATGGCCAGGAGTATGTTAGTGCATTCGGGTACCAATGAATCACTATGGGGTGAAGCAGTACGAGCAGCAACATATTTACGGAACAGGTCGGAAACGAAAGCTTTAAGTAGCAAAACTCCGTATGAGGCATGGACTGGCAAGAAACCGTGTGTATCTCACTTACGGATCTTTGGCTCAAAGGCAATCGCACTGGACAAGAAGCACAAAATGAAGTTCAGAGCCAAGGCCACTGAATACACCATTATTGGCTACTCGATGACAGCGAAGGCATACAGGCTATACTGTCCTAAAACAAACAGAGTCATCGAGAGCAGAGACGTAGTTTTCTTGGAAAATGACCTTGGTGGTCATGCTTACAATGAAAAGGGTATGTTTTTGTACGAAGAAAATGATCCATCTCATCAACAGGCGGAGGAAGAGTCGGCCGCAGAAAAAGATGATGGAGAGGATGTTCAGCTGGAACCAGAAGTTGACATCATGGATCAAAGTCCAACCCCGGAAAACTCAGATTCTGAAAACTACGAAAGTGCTGTCAGTGAAGATGCAGAGGTGCCTGCGAACACCGCCCGTGGCAAAGGACGTCCAAAAATTGTGAGAAGCGGCAAGCCAGGTAGACCACGGAAGGTGTATAACACCCTAAATATGTTAAAAGCTGAGGACGTATGCATACCGGGATCCATGGCTGAAGTTAACAAATCAGAAATGAAAGAGGAATGGTCTGCATCGGTTCAGAAGGAGATCGATGCCCTTGAAGCAAACCAAACCTGGGAGCTGGTTGATCTACCAAACGGCAAAAAGGCTATTGGTAGTAAATGGGTGTTTGGCGTCAAAGTAAACAAGGATGGATTTGTGGAGCGCTTCAAATCAAGGTTGGTGGCAAAAGGATGCGCACAAATGTATGGCGTGGATTACTTTGAGACGTTCTCTCCAGTAGTGAGATACTCGTCAGTAAGGCTGATCATGGCATTGGCTGTGAAACACAAATTGTTTCTTCATCAAATGGATGTGTCAACCGCCTACCTGAACAGCAAACTTTCGGAAGATGTCTACATGAAGCAGCCAGAGGGATTCATCAGTAACGAGTATCCACAAAAGGTTTTGAAGCTTAAGAATGGCCTAAAGCAAAGCGGAAAAGAGTGGAATGCGAAGCTCGATTCAGTTCTAAGAGAACTCGGATATAGTCCATGTGTCAGCGAGCCCTGCGTGTACACAAGCAACTGGAATGGTAACTATAACATTATCGCTATTTATGTGGACGATCTTTTAATTGCCAGCTCCACAAAAGAAGACCTCCTAAGTGTAATGGCGTCAATTGCTAAAGTTTTTGATGTAATTGACGGAGGCCAAGTTAGCCATTTCTTGTGCATCGAAGTCGAGCGTGAGGGCGAGACGGGCAACATATGTATTGGTCACAAGCAATAAGTCGAACAGATGCTGCATACTTGGGGTATGCCGGCATGCAAGCCTGTAGCTACATCTCTGGAAGCTGGTCATCAAGTCAGGTGCGATGACCCTAACTGCGAAGCTGTCAACGTAACGGACTATCAATCGTTGATAGGCTGTCTGATGTATCTGGCGATCACAACGAGACCGGATATACTACACTCGGTGGGGAAGCTAGCACAACGGAATGCTAACCCACACAAGGAACACGAAGTAGCTGCCAAGCGTGTTCTAAGATACCTGAAGGGATCGGCTGATATGAAGTTACATTATCAGCATGGAGGAAAGTCGCTGCATGGTTACGTCGATGCAGATTGGGCAAACGATTCTACTGACCGCAAATCGTACACTGGCTTCGTGTTTGTAGAAGCAGGCGGAGCTATTTCCTGGGAGTCTAAGAAACAAAGTTTAGTAGCATTGAGCAGCACCGAAGCTGAATATATCGCTTTATCTACTGCTGCTAAAGAATCTATGTATTTGAAGAAAGTATTGAATGAAATGGGATTTGGCAATATTGAGACAATTACATTATACTGCGATAACCAAAGCGCCCAATGTCTTGCAAAAAACCCTGTTTTGCATAATCGTAGTAAACATATTGATATTAAGTTTCATCATGTAAGAGAATTATATGCCAATAAGGAAATCGATATCCAATATATATGTACTAACGATATGATTTCCGATGTATTAACTAAAAATTTGCAAAAGATTAAGCATGTGAAATGTATTAAGGAAATGAATTGTTATTAGTTAATATTCCAGTTTATAATTGTTGAGAAGGAGTGTTGAATTATGTATAACTTTGTGGCAACACTTGTAAACCGAATATCTGGTCACACCTATAATTTCTTACACTAGTCTTAAGCACATCTTTGATGTATACGGTCGACAATAAATAAGCTCTTGAAACCGCTGCGTTAGACTATATATCCAACAAATAATAAAAGAAGAAGAAAAATATGTGTTTAAACATTTTTCTTATTATTTTTCATTGAAATTTAGCCATTTCGTTTTTTTTCCGCTAGAACTAGCATATTTTCATTTTAATAAATGACAACACTGCGAACGTCACGCAACGCAAGCGAACCAACGAACTTGCTTGTTACTCGAACGTTTGTACTGAAAAAACGATCAGGGTAGGTTACGATCGTATACTCGTTGGAATACTCGTTTGACAATCGAACGATCAGCCAACGATCAGCAAACGATCTATGGGGCTGATCGTTTGAAGGTTTGAAAACGGACAACTGATCGTTGTGATTCGAACATTTTTCGGACAGCCCGTTGAATTACTCGTTACCCGATCGTTTGATGAAAAGTTCGAACGTACTCGAGTATACTCGTTGCAGGTCTCTGTTCCGTACCTAAATTGTTGTTCCTAAGTGCCAAAGTTACTGAGATATTCGCCGAAACACCGAATTTTCCGAGGAGTGTCTAGTTTTTTGCTCATTGTGGGCGAATGAGGCGTGTCATCGAAAAACAAAAAGATTCTTGTATTGACTGACTAAATATGTGATCGATTGAGACCAAGTTTGAACTTTTAGCTCTTACCATCTCTGAAATCTGTTTGTTCATGCGGACAGACAGACGAACAGACAGACATGGCTATATTGACTCCGCTTGTGATGCTGATCAAGAATATATCCATCCATGTACAGTGGTTGCACCCATAGGCCAAAAATAAAAAAATTGAATGCAAAATATATAATAAACAAGTAAGAACAAGAAAGAAAAGTACAGTCGAGCGCGCCCGACCGTATAATACTCATTAAAATCGGTATCGAGATATTACAATGTGAATTACTTGCATTAAAACACGTTGAAACAAAAACAATCCAAACACACATCTGTTTGTTTGTATTCGAATACACATACGTTTGGCAATATGTATATGATGCAAATATGTATGTATGTGTGTATTCGGCGCAGCCAGCGACCGCGGGCAGCGCTGCCGACACACAGGCAGCGAAAACGTTCGAACATGTGCTTGTGTGTTTCTATCTCGCTTGCACCTATGGGTTGATATTGCGTTCAATTATCAATATTGTAACGCTTCTAGTTTTCTTGTTTATAGTCCGATTTTAATGCGCCTTTCAGTATAGTTTAATATAGTTAGTCTCCACACGAATTATATAATTACAATACTGTACAATACGAACAAATTCGCCAAACCCGGCATTGAAGGTTCCAGACTTTTTTATCAAATGTGGGAAAAGTGGGCGTGGCAGTCCAAAATTTTAAATGGCAATGCAACTATATCGTCGCTAGGAACCTCCCGTTCCAGAATTGGTGATCCTAGGTGCCATAGTTACTGAGATATTTGCCGAAAACATCAATTTTTTCCGAGGTGTGTCCAGTTTTTTGGACATCGAAAAAAAAAAGATTCTTGTATTGACTGACTAAATATCTGATCGTTTGACACCAAGCTCGAGCTTGTAGCTCTTACCATCTCTGAAATCTGTTTGTTCATACGGACAGACAGACAGACAGACGGACAGACGGACATGGCTATATCGACTCGGCTTGTGATGCTGATCAAGAATATATATACTTTGTGGGGTCTGCCACGCCTCCTTCTGCCTGTTACATACTTTTGCACAAACCCAATATACTCTTGCAGAGAGTATAAAAACTACAGTCGATCGGGCCGACTGTAAAAGACCTCGTACTCCTATTAAATTAATTAAATTGGTATATATACCCGTTACTCGTAGAGTAAAAGGGTATATTGTAATCGCTGGAATGTCTGTAATAGGGAGAAGGAGGCGTGGCAGACCCCATAAAATATATATATTCTTGATCAGCATCAATAGCCGAGTCGATATAGCCATGTCCGTTTGTCCGTCCGTCCGTCTGTATTAACAAAAGGATCTCAGAGACTATAAGAGCTAGAAAGATGAAAGGGGTCGCAAATGAAAGGTACAATACCCAAGCAGTACAAGTTTGTCTTTGTTTATTGAGACGCCCACTTTAGTGCGTTCCATCTTCATATAAAGGTAAATGTACAGGTAAAACTAGAATGTTGTAGCATAGAAAACTTTTTTGTTAGCTGTGCTATCTGAACCAAATTTACACAGAAAGTACATGTACAGAGTACATACATAGGAAGTACATGTACTGACCAAGTTTGATTCAAATCGGACTACTATATCGTATAGCTCCCATAGGGCCGATCGGTCAAAAATACACTCCAAATACGAATAAGTATGAAAAATTTTTGCGTTAACTAATCAAACTCACACAGAATGCATCTGCCAATAATATATATATACTGACCAAGTTTGATCCAAATCGGACTACTATATTGTATAGCTTCCATAGGAACGATCGGTCGAAAATATGCTTTAAACATGAATTTCTATGAAAATGTTCTGTGTTTGCCAAGCTATTATATCCATCAGCATTGTTAATAACAAATTGAAACTGAGTAACGGGTATCCTAAAGTCGCGAGGCGACTATAGTATTCTTTCTTGTTTTGTTACCTATGCTATCTATATAGCTCCCATGGGGCCGATCGGTCAAAAATACGCTCCAAATATGAATTAGTATGAAAAACTTTTGCGTTAACTAAGCTATATGAATCAAACTCACACAGAATACATATGCCAATAATATATATATACTGACCAAGTTTGATCCAAATCAGACTTCTATATCGTATAGCTCGTATAGGGGCGATCGGTCGAAAATATGCTCTAAACATGAATTAGTATGAAAATGTTCTGTGTTTGCCAAGCTATTATATCCATCAGCATTGTTAATAACAAATTGAAACTGAGTAACCGGTATCCTAAAGTCGCGAGGCGACTATAGTATTTTTTCTTGTTTTGTTACCTATGCTATCTATATAGCTCCCATGGGGCCGATCGGTCAAAAATACGCTCCAAATATGAATTAGTATGAAAAACTTTTGCGTTAACTAAGCTATATGAATCAAACTCACACAGAATACATATGCCAATAATATATATATACTGATCAAGTTTGATCCAAATCAGACTTCTATATCGTATAGCTCGTATAGGGGCGATCGGTCGAAAATATGCTCTAAACATGAATTAGTATGAAAATGTTCTGTTTGCCAAGCTATCTTATTTATCACCATTGCTAATAACATATTAAAACTGAGTAACGGGTATCCTAAAGTCGCGATGCAACTATAGCATTCTTTCTTGTTTGATATGTCTCCAAAGGAATGTTGAATTACAACACTGTACTATTTAAATAAATGCCTTAAAAACTGCATTGAAGTTTGAATGTTTTAGCTCTTAAGAGAAAAAGGGGCGTGGCAACTCAAAATGGCAACTAATGGCAAGTTATTTACTTTATGGGGTCTGCCACGCCTCCTATTGCCTGTTACATACTTTGCACAAACCCAATATACTCTTGCAGAGAGTATAAAAAGGTTAGCAAAGAGATCGGAAGCAGCCGAGTCATAGATTACTTTACAGGAATTGAAAAGGAACGAATAGAGTAAAGTACTAGATTTACGTTTAGAATTAACAAAGTTATAGAATTGTTTGGGATCACGTGCAAATTGATTCTTGCAGCGAATGAGATAACTTTCATAGCATTGAGAATTGAGAAGCGTAAAGGTAGCTTTAGAACAAGAAAGAATGCTATAGTCGCCTCGCGACTTTAGGATACCCGTTACTCAGTTTCAATTTGTTATTAACAATGGTGATGGATATAATAGCTTGGCAAACACAGAACATTTTCATACAAATTCATGTTTAGAGCATATTTTCGACCGATCGTTCCTATGGAAGCTATATGATATAGTAGTCCGATTGGGATCAAACTTGGTCAGTATATATAAATTAAATAGTTGTGTTGTCCCACGTTGCTGTCCAGAGCTGCAGCTGCTGATGTGGGAGTAAGGGTTCCGTTTTTATACTCTCTGCAAGAGTATATTGGGTTTGTGCAAAGTATGTAACAGGCAGAAGGAGGCGTGGCAGACCCCATAAAGTATATAAGTTAACACATAGTACTTAATATAGAATATTAAGCAACCCTCGCTATAGAGGGATTTGTAAGTTAAAGAACAGCCCTCGCAATAGCGACACTGCATACTTTGTATCAGCGCGCTATAGATGCAATGATCAGCAGCGGTAACCGGACACTTTTGTTTTGCTGCAAGAGTTTCCGTTATTGCCTAAGATTGCTGAGTCGGCTTGCCGACCATGACATTGTGTCGTGATGCGAGTTTTGGCTTATGTTCAATGAAATATAATTTGTATTAAGAAATCAGTTTTGAATACAGCGCTCTTCCAGTAAGTCGCTTAAATAAATATTCACTCCCGCACTTGGCCGTTAAATAATTTGTTTCATTGTCTGAGCCCGAGGCCAGCAATAGGAGGCTCAGTCGCCTCCCAACCTAATCATCAATCCTTGGAGGAACAAGGAAAACAACTAATTGGCGCCCAACTAGTGGTCGAACTCCACTATCAACAAGTAAAACAGCAGCACAGGAGCTGCAACAACTATCAATAATTAAGACAGCAGCGCGGGAGCTGCAACAACCAACAACAGACAGCAACGCGGGAGCTGCAAGTTTATTAAAAGAATTTTTTTGTTAGTTCAATCATGTAAGTGGATACTCTAGCCAAAATTTTTTTTCATCAAAAAGTGTTAAGTTCATTTTGTAAAAAATTAATTAGTACTAGTGAGCATTTCATATTGCAACAGACAATGTAAAATTTTTTTTCGTTTAATAATAATCAGAACCAAGTGAGAGTGACTGCGTTGAGAATTTTAGTTTACTTTGTGTTGCTTTCTGTGTGTCTAAAATTGTGCATACAGTTCTCGTGGCTCAGAGCTGCGACGTAATTCGACCCATCTTTTGACGGCCCGTTTCATTTTTCGCGGCCACTGGCCTGCGTATGTCACGCTTCAACCCATATAGAAACCCTCGCAAGCAGTCTAGTGACTCAGATTCCGACTGTGACACTCGCATCAGAGTCCCGGCCACAAGACTTTTCCCTGCAGTTCCCCTACCATCAAATAAAATGGATCCAGATCAGCTTAGGGAAGTGATAAGGTCGGCTATAAGCAGTGCGTTAGCCGAACAGGCCGCTGCAAATCAGCAGAGGGAGCAAGCATTGACTCTAAGAATTAATGAGTTAGCTGAGCAAATAGCAGCAGCAAACGTTGCCGCCCCACAAGTAGTAGCGTATGCTGCTATAGAAAATCGAAACGATATTCACTGTGACGAGCCGCTAGATGCCGTCAAATGCTTACCTGAGTTTGCAGGTGTAAAAGAATCTTATGTATCTTGGAGGCAGGCAGCATTAGCAGCTTACGAGATTTTCAGACCACATAATGGCAGTTCTCGTCATTATCAGGCTGTTATCATTATAAGAAGCAAAATAAGGGGCCCCGCAGACGCGGTGCTGGCCTCATTTGGTACTGTATTGAATTTTGATGCGATAATAAATCGCATTGATTTCACATACAGTGACAAGAGACCAATTCATGTCATTGAACAGGAATTAGGTACCTTAAGGCAAGGTGGCCTGTCCCTGCTTCAATATTACGATGAGGTAGAGAAGAAACTCACACTTCTCACTTACAAAGTTAACATGTCATATGAGCCGGCCTTAGCAAAGGGCTTATGTGAAAAATTCCGCGACGATGCGTTGCGTGTGTTCATATCGGGTCTCAAGCGCAGTCTTACAGATGTGCTCTTTGCAGCAAAGCCCAGAGATTTGCCTTCAGCGCTAGCTCTCGCGCAAGAAGTCGAGTCAAATCATGAAAGGTACGCATTCGCGGCTAATTTCGCAAGAAGTCTAGAAGACAAAGAGCGCAAGCCGCATGCAAAAGCGCAGGGGCACCAACAGGAGAGACATTCGCAACAAGCCGAAACACAAGCTAGCGGTACAAAGAATCCGCACTTTAGTAAGCAAAGCAGGGCCCCAGTTCAGACTGACCAACGAAGCAGCAGGCAGCACAATAATAATGGCGCACCGCTGCCCATGGAGGTCGATCCTTCCTTCTCGAGGGCCCCTGCTTACGCGAATAGGAAGCACCCAGCATCTGACCGCACAGGCGGTCAGAGAAATCAGCAGAGGTTGAATCACGTCACGCAAGACGCGGGACAGGGGGCGGAGGCGTATGCTGGTGCCGCCTCCAGCGCAGCGGCACAGATCAATGACGATGCTAGTTATGACTCTGATGCCCTTAGTTTTTTAGGAGCAAATCCCTGCTACCCGTCATCAGACGAAGAGTAGCAGGGACTCACATGCGATTCCTCATAGACACGGGCACGGCCAAGAATTTCATTCGGCCACATGAAGGGTTGAAAGGCGTCCGCTCGGTAGAGTCCCCCTTCAAAATTCACTCCATTCACGGCGAGACACAAATTACACACAAATGCTTTGTTTCAATGTTTGGGTTAAAGGCAACTTTTTTTATTCTGCCGGACTTGTCAACTTTTGATGGGATTGTAGGCCTTCACCTGTTAAAGCAGGCAGCTGCTTCGCTTTGTCTAGCTTCAGGACAACTTAAGTGGGGCACGGAGGTCGAACAAATTACCTTCCACACGTGCAAAAATGTAAATTTCACAAATGTAGACTGTGCAGAGGCATCCCCATTAGCTAGAAGTTACTTTTTGAAAATGCCAAAGACCAGACCCTGACGAGGCGTTGCCGTATAACATATCAGTCGTGGCTACCATTAGGACCACAGATGAGCAACCGATCTATGCCAAGCTTTACCCATATCCAATGGGAGCAGCTGATTTCGTTAATAAAGAAATCAAAGATCTGCTAAAGAATGATATAATTCAAAAGTCCGTCTCTCCCTACAATAACCCAATATTGGTAGTAGACAAGAAGGGCACTGATGAAGCGGGCAATAGGAAAATGAGGACTTTCGTAAACTTAACGAAAGAACCGTGCCTGACAAATATCCTATGCCAAATATATCAATGATATTGGGGAATTTGGGGAGAGCCAAATTCTTTTCAACATTAGACCTCAAGTCTGGTTATCCCCAGATCATACTCGCTGAACGCGACCGTGAAAAAACCTCTTTCTCTGTGAACGGGGGGAAATACGATTTCAAAAGATTAAAGAATGCAGCAAGCATCTTCCAAAGAACCATCGACGACATACTACGAGAGCATATTGGCAAATGTTTATGGCGATGACGTAATCGTCTTTTCAGAAGATGAGGAATCCCACATTAAACACGTGGATTGGGTCCTAAAAAGCTTACACGAAGCAAACATGAGGGTCTCCGTCGAAAAGTCACGTTTTTTTAAGAAAAGCGTGAACTTTCTTGGTTTCATAGTCACCAGCACTGGCGCCACGACTGATCCTGAAAAGGTTAGGGCAATACAGGAGTATCCAGAACCTAAAACACTGTTCGAGGTCAGATCATTTCTAGGCCTCGCAAGCTATTACAGATGTTTCATTAGGGACTTCGCCGCAATAGAAAGACCCATTTCGAACATATTGTAGGGCGAAAAGGGAACAGTCAGTAAGCATAGGTCCAGAAACATAAAGGTTTAATTCTCTGAAGTGCAGCAAATGGCGTTTCAGAAGTTGCGCGATATTTTGTCATCTGAGAATGTAATGCTCAGGTACCCCGATTTTAAGAAGCCATTCGATCTAACGACCGATGCTTCGGCTCACGGCATAGGTGCAGTTTTGTCTCAAGAGGGTCGTCCTATAACAATGATTTCAAGAACATTGAAGGACAGCGAGGTTAACTATGCAACAAATGAGAGAGAGTTATTGGCCATCGTATGGTCACTTGCCAAATTAAGGCACTACTTGTATGGGGTGAAAGACATTAATATCTTCACTGACCATCAACCCCTGACCTTTGCAGTTTCGGAATCTAATCCAAATGCGAAGATTAAAAGGTGGAAAGCGCGCATCGACGAGTCTAATGCGCGTATCTTCTATAAACCTGGCAAGGACAATCTGGTTGCTGATGCCTTGTCAAGACAGCAGCTCAACGCTGTACATGAACAAGAAATTGAGTCATGCGCAGCAACGATCCACAGTAAGGTATCTCTCACCAACACCATTGAGACAACAGACAAACCCTTGAACTGTTTTCAAAACCAAATAGTGCTAGAAGAGGCGCGTTTCCCCTTAAAACGAAGTTTCAATCTTTTTGGGAATAAGAAACGCTACTTGATCAGCTATACTTGCATCGAATCGCTGCTAGACGAGCTCGAAGATGTAGTCTCACCCAAATGCGTAAATGCCCTCCACTGTAATTTACACACGCTTGCAATGATACAAGATACATTGGTTCGAAGATACCCAGCCACAAAGTTCTGGCACTGCAAAAATCGCGTAGTGGACATATTTGCGTTTGGAGAAAGGAGGGAAATCCTCACAAAAGAGCATAATAGGGTCCATAGGTCTGCACAGGAAAATGTTAAGCAGGTACTCTCGGAGTACTACTTTCCAAAGATGGCAAAAATAGCCAATGAAATAGTACAAAATTGCAAAACTTGTGCTAGGGGTAAATACGATAGACACCCCAAAAAACAAGAGCTTGGGGAGACGCCCATCCCTTCACATGTAGGAGAGATGTTACACATAGACATTTTTTCCACTGACAGGAAATACTTTCTCACTTGCATCGACAAGTTCTCTAAGTTTGCTATTGTCCAACCAGTCCCTTCAAGAACCATTGTGGATCTGAAGCCTGCCTTAATGCAACTAATGAATTTTTTTCCAAAAGCCAAATCCATTTACTGTGACAATGAACCGTCATTGAATTCAGAGACCATCGTGACTATGCTAACAAACAACTATGGAGTCAGCATTTCAAATGCACCACCATTGCATAGCGTCTCGAATGGACAGGTTGAGCGCTTTCACAGCACTCTATTAGAGCTAGCCAGGTGCCTAAAGATCGATAAAGGCATAAGTGACACCGTAGAAATCATTTTACTGGCTACAACTGAGTACAATAAGTCGATCCATTCGGTCATCGACCAGAGACCAGTTGATGTGGTTCAGGCGCACGCAGATGAGCCACAAGAAAAGATACAAGAAAAGATCAGAAACGCTCAGACGACGCTCAGAGCTAGGGAGAACGCAAATCGGCAGAATAGGGTCTTCGACGTTGGTGACAAGGTTTTAGTGAAGTCCAACCGACGGCTCGGAAACAAACTCACACCTTTATGTGTTGAGAAGGCCGTTGAAGCAGACCTGGGGACCGAGGTCCTCATTCGAGGAAGGGTGGTCCACAAGGACAACCTAAAATGACTTCCTTGTTTATTACACCTTTTTTTAAGCCACTAGGCATACTCGTATAAGTTAGATATAGTTTTTCAATTTACTTTTAGCCACTTGGCATAGTTTTTATAAAACATTTTTGGTGGTGGACAGACCTCTTTAAAAAAAGTTGCTAAAAAGAAAGAAAACAACTTCACTTCACAGGTTTGGATCAATACTACTCCTTTTCTTATCAGTGGCTTCGGCACATGTCACCGACTACTCGCGTGCCAAGTACATTCCCATCGTCGATGGCGAGATCTTGATATGGGAAGAATACGCATATGTTAGGCACTCGGCAAACCTCTCAGAGTACGTGCGAATGGTGGAAGAAACGGTCAAATTAATTGACATGTTCCCGCTATCGCACATGAAAAAACTTCTAAGTGTGGACACGGCGCACCTACAAGACCTCTTGCAGGCGTTAGGCACACACCATAGAGTCGCCAGGAGCTTAGATTTCCTAGGATCCATACTGAAGGTTGTGGCGGGTACACCCGATGCCGGTGATTTAGAGCAGACTAGCTTCACTGAAAGGCAACTAACAAATGCCAACAATAGACAAATAGAAATCAACACTAGAGTTCAAGACCAGCTTAACCAGTTAACAATAACTGTCAATAAAATTCTCAAGATAGCCAAAAATTCACAAGTTGACACTAGCCATTTATTTGAAACACTACTGTCTAGAAACAGAATGCTGATGATGGAGTTGCAAAATTTAATGCTCTCGTGAAGGCTAACATTGTTAGCCCAAACATTTTAGACCACTCAGATTTGAAATCAATTTGGCTAGAGGAACCCACCAACACTCCCATAGGAGATCTTATGTCCGTTGCGTCCGTAAAAATTCTCCAATCCATTAACACCATATATTTTATAATCAAATTCCCAAAGATTAAAAAAGCTTGCAGAAAAATTACGATTTATCCTGTCATCCACAAAAACTTCATATTGCGATTGTTTGACAATGTCATAGCCGAATGCGATGGAGAAACCCACACACTGCAGAGTTGCGCCGCTTCACCTGGAGCCACATTTTGTCGTCTAGCATTAAAGAGTTCATGTGCCAAGGAGCTTCATGCTGGTGGCACGGCACACTGCGAGGTCCAGCCGAGCAACCTGGAAATAATCACCCATGTAGATGACGGAATCATCATCCTTAACGACGGGTTCGCACGGATTCAGGTGGACAATGGCACTGAGATCCAGGTTCAAGGCACGCATCTCATCACGTTCGGAGACCGAGTCGCAATTAACGGGACTCTGTTTTACAATCACAACAACGCACGCAATAGAGTCCCGGGTATTGCCAATTCTCCCTTGCTGAACATCACTGCCAGCCAAGATGTCCTCAGCCTCCCTTACCTTCATCGTTTGAATGAACGTAATTTTGAGGTGATACAGCAAATCAAGAAGGACGCCGGAACTGATCAAGCTTATCGTGTGGCATTCATCATTAGAGCCATATACTGTGCTTTAATCTGCATTGGCCTCACTCTTTGGCGGATCATCGACGCAAAGAAGTCTGCGAAGCAGTTACGAGAAGTTGTCGCCGGAATTGGGTCGGCCGAGGACGGCCTTATACTTGAGGGGGGAGTAGTTAACACATAGTACTTAATATAGAATATTAAGCAACCCTCGCTATAGAGGGATTTGTAAGTTAAAGAACAGCCCTCGCAATAGCGACACTGCATACTTTGTATCAGCGCGCTATAGATGCAATGATCAGCAGCGGTAACCGGACACTTTTGTTTTGCTGCAAGAGTTTCCGTTATTGCCTAAGATTGCTGAGTCGGCTTGCCGACCATGACATTGTGTCGTGATGCGAGTTTTGGCTTATGTTAAATGAAATATAATTTGTATTAAGAAATCAGTTTTGAATACAGCGCTCTTCCAGTAAGTCGCTTAAATAAATATTCACTCCCGCACTTGGCCGTTAAATAATTTGTTTCATTGTCTGAGCCCGAGGCCAGCAATAGGAGGCTCAGTCGCCTCCCAACCTAATCATCAATCCTTGGAGAAACAAGGAAAACAATTAATTTACATATACTAGCATAAAAACGAAAGTTGCGTTAGTGTGAGGAAATTTGTAAACGTAACTAACTTTCCATACAAAAAAACATGAGTAACTTTCCAAAAAAAAATTTTCAGCGTTAGAAACTAATGCGGGGCTACATTAGTTTCTAACGCTGAACATTTTTTTTTGAAAGTTACTCATGGTTTTTTGTATGGAAAGTTAGTCACGTTTACAAATTTCCTCACACTAACGCAACTTTCAACATAAAATAAAATAAATACATTCAAAAATTGGAAAAATAACATTGCTTTAAAAACAAATCAAATACTATTATAGAGTTAATCTTCCTATAACAGAAGACAGTGTTAGTTTTGATTTTAGTCTGCTCGGTAACTCCCTCTGCTCTGTTATTAAGGGATCGAAACTTAAAAGCCACCTGTTTATTAGACATGTTCTGCCGGGTCCAACGATACGTTTGATCAGGCCGTAGCTGCTATTAACGGAATTGAAATACCGGTAATTGTCTAATATAAGGGCCTCCACCCCAAAAATTATGATTATGATGGACCGCAAATTTTGCAGACGAACGTCATCAGAACCAGTCCCAAACTCTGCAGTCTGTTATTTACAGCTCGTAATCGAATATCCCTTCGGCATTAATTAAACCAGGTAATAATGAAATGCAGATAGAACTGATAAATCAAACCTCCATATTTGCCGCCCAGCCGTCTATCCCATCATGAGCGCAATGAAGTGCGCGCATGTGAGATGAGTTATTAAATGCTGGTATTATTCGTCATAGTTGTTTACCTTACGCTTCCGCCATTGTACCCGTTCACAAAAAGGACAATACTTAACTGCCTTTGTTACTCCTGATGGTCAGTTTTAGTACGTACATATGCCGTTCGGACTCTGTAATAGTTCTCAAGTCTTTGCTCGATTCGTATACTTTGTACTAAAGGAACTTATAAATCGGGGCCACCTGGGGATTTATATGGATGATAATTTAATCGCTTCAGACGAATTTGAGACCCATCTGCAAACTTCTAAACTGATAGAATCGCCAGTGCTGTCGATTTATAATCCAAAGTCAGAAACCGAGTTGCATTTCATCCGGTGTTTTATTTTTCCAAGACAGCTGTCGCGCCCGAGTCTAAGTTACATACTTTTGAACTGGAGACGTTGTATACGCTTTAAAGCGCTTCGAGACGTATCTTAGGTTTATTCGGTTCAAGATAATCACTGAGTGCAATTCGTTAGCTTGAGCCTTGAAAATAGTGGATCTTCCGCAAAAATTGATCGCTGGGCACTTCTGTCTGTGTTGGTGATTTGGACTTGGATTTCCAACTGCAGCTGACACAAAATCGGGATCCAGAAGTTGTCCAGCCACGTAATGATATGGATGATCATGACGATTCTGATTTTGAGCTTCGAGACTGTGTTGTTTACCGCCGATCACCTTCCAATGTACTTCAGCTATATATCCCAGCCGAGATAATCAACAGTGTCATACGAACGGTACATGATCAAGAGACATTATTGGTTTCCGTCAATGAAATCTTACGACACTAATTATATTAGAAACTGCCTAAAGTGTATCTATTGCTCCTCTTCCGCTCAGAGTAAATGTGCCACCTTACACAGCAATCCAAAGGTACCTCTGCCGTTTGATACAATCCTTATTAATCAATTGGGTCCCATTACTTCTTTTACATTCAAAGAAAAAATATCTCCTGGTTGTTATCGTGTCATTTCCTAGAAACGCAATACTTTGCCAAATATAGTCGACCCCTTCGGATCATTTGTGATCGAGGTACTTGCTTCATTTCCGCCGAATTTGCTGATTTCCTGCAGTCTCATCACATATGTCGACAAATTATCTAAATTTTTGAGTAACAAGATTTCAAATGATGGCCTTCCTCAAGAGGAAATCAATACGGTTGAACTCCAAAACATTGTCAAGTCTCAGGAATATAATACGGAATAATTTAGTAGAAGTCATCGGCCCGCCGTTAGTTACGAAGAGGCCGACTTTGTGGTCATTAAGAATGTTGATACGTCTTTAGTTACGAACAAGAAACTTATTAAGCAATAGCGCGGTCCGTATGCCATTTATATTATTACAAACGGTATCGAGATATTACAATGTGGAGTACTTGCATTAAAACACGTTGAAACAAAAACAATATAAGCATAATCAAACATACATCTGTTCTATGCACCTTTCAGGATAGTTTGATGTAGTTAGTCTCCACACGAAATATCAATTACAATACTGTACAATAAGAAGCAGTACTTTAAAAATGGCATTGAAGTTAGAAAATTAGTTTATTACTTGTGGGAAATGGAGGCGTGGCAGTCAAAAATTTTAAATGGCAATGCATTTATGCAATCACTAGGAACATCCGTTTTAAAATTGGGGATCCAAGGTGCCATAGTTACTGAGATATTTGCAGAAAGCACAGATTTTTTTTTCGAGGTGTGTCCAGTTTTTTGCTCATTGTTGGCAAATGGGGCGTAGCATCGAAAAACAAGAAAGAAAAGTACAGTCGAGCACGCTCGACCGTATAATACTCTCTGCATTTTCCCGATTAAATTATTAAAATCGGTATCCAGATATTACAATGAATAGTACTTGCATTAAAACACGTTGAAACAAAAACTATCTAAGCATAATCAAACGTACATCTGTTTGTTTGTATGCGAATACACATACGTTTGACAATATATGTGTGTATATATGTATGTATGTGTGCATTCGGCGCGGCCAGTGTCCGAAGGCAGCGAAAACGTTCGAACATGTGCTTGTGTGTTTCTGTCTCGCTTGCACCAATGGGTTGATATTGCGTTCAATTAACAATATTGTAACGCTTCTAGTTTTCTTATTTATAGTCCGATTTTAATGCGCATTTCAGGATAGTTTAATATAGTTAGTCTCCACACGAATTATAAATAAAAATACGAACAAAATCGCTAAAAACGGCATTGAAGTTTGAAAACTATTTTATCAAATGTGGGAAAAGGGGGCGTGGCAGTCCAAAATTTTATTTCAATGCAACTATGCTGTCGCTGGGAACCTTCCGTACCAGAATTGGTGATCCTAGGTGCCATAGTTACTGAGATATTCGCAGAAAACATAGATTTTTCCGAGGTGTGTCTATTTTTTGGCTCATTGCGGGCGAACGGGACGTGGCATTGGAAAAAAAAAGATTCTTGTATTGAATGACTAAATATCTGATCGTTTGACACCAAGCTTGAACTTGTAGCTCTTACCATCTCTGAAATCTGTCTGTTCATACGGACAGACAGACAGACAGACGGACAGACAGACGGACAGACAGACGGACAGACGGACATGGCTATATCGACTCGGCTTGTGATGCTGATCAAGAATATATAAATTAGTTGTTTTCCTTGTTCCTCCAAGGATTGATGATTAGGTTGGGAGGCGACTGAGCCTCCTATTGCTGGCCTCGGGCTCAGACAATGAAACAAATTATTTAACGGCCAAGTGCCGGAGTGAATATTTATTTAAGCGACTTACTGGAAGAGCGCTGTATTCAAAACTGATTTCTTAATACAAATTATATTTCATTTAACATAAGCCAAAACTCGCATCACGACACAATGTCATGGTCGGCAAGCCGACTCAGCAATCTTAGGCAATAACGGAAACTCTTGCAGCAAAACAAAAGTGTCCGGTTACCGCTGCTGACCATTGCATCTATAGCGCGCTGATACAAAGTATGCAGTGTCGCTATTGCGAGGGCTGTTCCTTAACTTACAAATCCCTCTATAGCGAGGGTTGCTTAATATTCTATATTAAGTACTATGTGTTAACTTGTATACTTGAAAATACTAAAGCGTCGAGTAAATTTACAAAATATATCGATACATTTAGAAGCAACGAACAACTGATAACTTTTAAATTAGTTTGTAACGTTAAAATGAATTTGAAACAGAATATCGAAAAGACGACCCTTTATCTTCTGATTTGTTGCAAGAAAATATTTGAGGACTCCGCGGGCCCATCCAAAATACTCATATATATTTAATGGGTTGTCTAGTTTCTGCAATTTTTATTTTGCTCAATAAAATATCTGTGTTATGCATAATTTGTTTTTGATTGTCAAACATAATTGTCACGCTAACGCAGGTTGCAATGGAAACACATTTGGGATTTTTTGCGTTAGTACTAACGCAACGCTAAAATACCGATAGTGGAAATCGGCTATAAAACATTTATTACCAATCCATACCTTAACTAAAACTATTTTTGTCCGTTGCCTCCACACGGGGAGTAAGAGTCGGGGATGTAACCTTGGGAGGCGGTTGAACATGAACGTTTTTTCCCCTTTTTTTTATTTATTATATTTTAGTTAGTTTTAAAAAAGTTTTAGATTTTTTTCTATATATATTTGGCATGAACACCCCTAACGGAGTGCAGCCTGATGCACAATTTGCCTCCACGCTTCTCTGTTCATGATTCCGCCAGATGGTGACACCAAGTGTTGCCAGACTTGCACCCATTTGGTCCCTCCAACGACCGCGCGGTCTTCCACTCCTACATTGTCCGCCAACCACCGCAGTCAAACTGATCGAGCTGGAGTTGTTCCCTCCAATGTGACCAAGCCAGCGAAGACGCTGAATGTCTATTCGCTTTACTATGTCCACATCGCCGTATAGCTCATACAGCTCGTCATTCCACCTGATACAATAGGCTCCGCCAACGCAAACAGGCCCGAAGATCTTGCGTAGAACTTTTCTCTTGAAGACACCAAGGGCAACTGCATCCGACTGCGTCACTGTTGAGCCTTCCGCACCATAAAGAAGCACTGGAATGATGAGTGCCTTGTTCAGTGTAAGCTTTGTCTTTCGACTGTTGTTCATTTGCCGACTGAGCCTAAGGTAACTTCTGTTGGCAAGTGCGATTGATTCTGGATACTGCACTCTATAACTGGACAAAGTCCTTGACCGACTCAAAGTTATAGTCAGCAGTAATCAGCACACAATGAACTTTGTTTTGCCCATATTGACTGCAAGTCCAACTCTAGCTGTCCCTCTTTCTCTCTCGAAAACTCCAAACATCACGCTTGGTACGACCAATAATATCAATTTCATCAGCGCACATTGGGCCAGCAAGACGTTTATTCGACGAAAATTCAAATTTTTTATAGAAGTAAACCTATTTTAATAATAACATTTGAATAGTATATACTTTGAATAAAATGAATCAAAAGGATTTAATTTTTTTGATGAATCCTTGTAATTTTGCCAGCCCTTCAAAGTAAGCTGTTTGATTGCATGCGTACGAAACTAACAAGTAAGAAAGGCTACAGTCGACCGAGCCGACTTTAAAAGACCCCGTACTCTCATAGAAGTGCACATTTGTATTCAATTTGAATTGAAATTTAATAAAAAATAATTTAACAATTCGCATTGCCAGCATTTGAACCTACAACCTCAGACAAACTCTATCAGTTGCACCACGCGCCACTTTCAAGAATTCTCCGAATACCAGCATTTACATATTATTCATACAAACACACATTCGTTTGAAATTATATGTACCCCACTTAAGTTGTCCTGAAGCTAGACAAAGCGAAGCAGCTGCCTGCTTTAACAGGTCAAGGCCTACAATCCCATCAAAAGTTGACAAGTCCGGCAGAATAAAAAAAGTTGCCTTTAACCCAAACATTGAAACAAAGCATTTGTGTGTAATTTGTGTCTCGCCGTGAATGGAGTGAATTTTGAAGGGGGACTCTACCGAGCGGACGCCTTTCAACCCTTCATGTGGCCGAATGAAATTCTTGGCCGCGCCCGTGTCTATGAGGAATCGCATGTGAGTCCCTGCTACTCTTCGTCTGATGACGGGTAGCAGGGATTTGCTCCTAAAAAATTGAGGGCATCAGAGTCATAACTAGCATCGTCATTGATCTGTGCCGCTGCGCTGGAGGCGGCACCAGCATACGCCTCTGCCCCCTGTCCCGCGTCTTGCGTGACGTGATTCAATCTCTGCTGATTTCTCTGACCGCCTGTGCGGTCAGATGCTGGGTGCTTCCTATTCGCGTAAGCAGGGGCCTGAGTGGGCTGCAAAACCCTCGAGAAGGAAGGATCGACCTCCATGGGCACCGGTGCACCATTATTATTGTGCTGCCTGCTGCTTCGTTGGTCAGTCTGAACTGGGGCCCTGCTTTGCTTATTAAAGTGCGGATTCTTTGTACCGCTAGCTTGTGTTTCGGCTTGTTGCGAATGTCTCTCCTGTTGGTGCCCCTGCGCTTTTGCATGCGGCTTGCGCTCTTTGTCTTCTAGACTTCTTGCGAAATTAGCCGCGAATGCGTACCTTTCATGATTTGACTCGACTTCTTGCGCGAGAGCTAGCGCTGAAGGCAAATCTCTGGGCTTTGCTGCAAAGAGCACATCTGTAAGACTGCGCTTGAGACCCGATATGAACACACGCAACGCATCGTCGCGGAATTTTTCACATAAGCCCTTTGCTAAGGCCGGCTCATATGACATGTTAACTTTGTTAGTGAGAAGTGTGAGTTTCTTCTCTACCTCATCGTAATATTGAAGCAGGGACAGGCCACCTTGCCTTAAGGTACCTAATTCCTGTTCAATGACATGAATTGGTCTCTTGTCACTGTATGTGAAATCAAGGCGATTTATTATCGCATCAAAATTCAATACAGTACCAAATGAGGCCAGCACCGCGTCTGCGGGGCCCCTTATTTTGCTTCTTATAATGATAATGATGATAACAGCCTGAATGTCGTTTCTAATTCCTATAGTAGCATACGCTACTACTTGGGGGGGCGCAACGTTTGCTGCTGCTATTTGTTCAGCTAACTCATTAATTTTTTGAGTCAATGCTTGCTCCCTCTACTGATTTGCAGCGGCCTGTTCGGCTAAAGCATATATATGGGTTGAAGCGTGACATGCGCAGGCCAGTGGCCGCGAAAAATAAAACGGGTCGTCAAAAGATGGGTCGAATTACGTCGGAGCTCTGAGCCACGAGAACTGTATGCACAATTTTAGACACACAGAAAGCAACACAAAGTAAACTAAAATTCTCAACGCAGTCACTCTCACTTGGTTCTGATTATTATTTTGGCTAGAGTATCCACTTACATGATTCAACTAACAAAAAAATTCTCTTAATAAACTCTGTCAACGCTGTAAACGCTGCTGTCTTAATTATTGATAGTTGTTGCAGCTCCTGTGCTGCTGTTTTACTTGTTGATAGTGGAGTTCGACCACTAGTTGGGCGCCAATTAATTGTTTTCCTTTCTCTAAGGATTGATGATTAGGTTGGGAGGCGACTGAGCCTCCTATTGCTGGCCTCGGGCTCAGACAATGAAACAAATTATTTAACGGCCAAGTGCCGGAGTGAATATTTATTTAAGCGACTTACTGGAAGAGCGCTGTATTCAAAACTGATTTCTTAATACAAATTATATTTCATTTAACATAAGCCAAAACTGGCATCACGACACAATGTCATGGTCGGCAAGCCGACTCAGCAATCTTAGGCAATAACGGAAACTCTTGCAGCAAAACAAAAGCGTCCGGTTACCGCTGCTGACCATTGCATCTATAGCACGCTGATAAAAAGTATGCAGTGTCGCTATTGTGAGGGCTGTTCCTTAACTTACAAAGCGCTCTATAGCCAGGGTTGCTTAATATTCTATATTAAGTGCTATGTGTTAACTTATACACTTTGCACTGTAATGACACATAATTACTTTTTGGCACAACTTGTGTTGCATCTGGGGCTGAGCAGAATCGGAATATCGATAAGTGTTGAGAATTCATCGCACACTGCTCAGCTGGAGGTTGCCATACTTGGCGGGACGGGGGGATATTAGTATAAGAGTAGGTTATAAGAGTAGGAAGAATAAAGAGAGAGAGCATAGTGGCTTAGCGGGGGCGGTCGTTGACTCTAGGGAACCGTTGCATGGAAGAGGGAATTGGAGGATTAGAATTTTGAATTTTGCTTAGCAACAGGTGGCCTTAGAGTCAACGAGGGAGTTGCTTTTCGAGATCGGCACGAGCAGTTGCGTGACCGGATCGATAAAAAATTTTGTTGTGCGTTTGGTGAACGTTCGGTGTGTAGTTTTGGGAGTGTGCGATTGTTAAGTCCAGTACAAATTTTTTTTTTTGCGTCCAAAAAAAAAATAAATTTTTTAATTGAATTAAATTTAAACGTAAAACACGTTAACTACAAAATGAACATGCATCAGCAACAACCACAGTGCGACAATTAGGACAAGTGACCAAATCAAATAAAATACACAACAACATTTATGTGCAACAATAGCAAACCCATTACACATGCAAAACTACACAAACATTTAAAACGCAATAATTGGTAGACAACCACGGTGCAACGACACGCAACCACCAAAAACCAAAACGCCAAATTTAAAGACATTTAAAATAACGACGCTTAAGCGAATAACAACAAACAACGGCAACCCAAACAACATATTTGCGACAGCCGCAACAACAAATATTCTCCGAATATCAGCATTTACATATTATTCATACAAACACACATTCATTTGATATTATATGTATGTATGTGTGTATTCGGCGCGGCCAGCGTCTGCCGGCAGCGCTGTCGCCACACAAGCATCGAGAACGTTCGAACATGTGTTTGTATGTTTCTGTCTCGCTCTCGCGCGTAAGTGATATTCCAGTTAAATAACACACTTTCTAACGCAGTAGCTCTTTTGTTAAAGGTAGTATTTTTATGCCACTTTCAGAATAGTTTGATTTAATATTTCTCTATACGAATGTTGAACACTTTACTATATAAATAAACATTTTACTATATAAATAAATGCCTTAAAAACGGCATTAAAGTAAAAAAGTTTGGTTAACTCTTATGAGAAAAAAGGGCGTGGCAGCTCAGAATTTTTAATGTCATTGCATTAAGGCTGTCTTTAGCAACCTGCTTACCAGAAATGGTGTTCCTAAGTGCCATAGTTACTTAGTTATTGGCCTAAAACTACATTTTTTCGAGGTGTGTCTGGTTTTTTGCTCATTGCGGGGGCTGTAAGGGGCGTGGCAAAAATTGGAAATAAACTTAACCTGCTTGACTTAATAACGGACTTTCATTATAAATTTGGTGGCTCTAGCTTTTGTAGTTTAAAAGATCCAGGTGTTCATACGGACGGACGGACAGACAGACAGACAGACAGACGGACAGACGGACATTGGTATATCGACTCGGCTGTTGATGCTGATCAAGAATATATATACTTTATGGGGTCGGCCACGCCTCCTTCTGCCTGTTACGCACATTTCACTTCTGACAAACCTAATAGACCCCTGTACTCTTTTTTAGAGTACGGGGTCTAATTAATATAAATAAAATCAAATATAAATAAAATGCAAAGTAAAAACTAAATAAGATAGGGAAGTATATCGATAAGGAAAACTATGTTTAGAAAATTTAATATAAATAAATATGTATAATTTGATTGGTAACGAATCGAATATGTGTGAGTAATTTGTTGATGGGAGGGGGATTGCGTAGCATGGATTAAGCGAGCTGGCGTAGACTTTTGATTATGGGTGGCGCAACGGTGGGTGCGTTGCGGCAAAAATATCGGGGCCGCCGATAGAGATGGCCGATAGTTGTGTAGGGTTGGTATTGTTTCGTAGAGTGTGGTAGTAGCGATGTAGAGGTTCTACAATCGATGATTGTGGATTGTACGCTCGGTGGGCACTGGTTAACAACCCCGACCTGAGGCGAATGAGCTAGCCGTGGTAGCCCCAGGAAAGACAAGCCGAGACGTAACACTTGGCACAAAATTAGTTATAATCCACAACAGACGGGTTAGCTGGTTAGCTTTTTTTTCACTTTTTTACAACACAAATAATCAAACTATTCTGAAAGTGGCATAAAAATACTACCTTTAACAAAAGAGCTACTGCGTTAGAAAGTTTGTTATTTAACTGCAATATCACTTACGCGCGAGAGCGAGACAGAAACATACAAACACATGTTCGAACGTTCTCGATGCTTGTGTGGCGACAGCTCTGCCGGCAGACGCTGGCCGCGCAGAATACACACATACATACATATAATATCAAATGAATGTGTGTTTGTATGAATAATATGTAAATGCTGATATTCGGAGAATATTTGTTGTTGCGGCTGTCGCAAATATGTTGTTTGGGTTGCCGTTGTTTGTTGTTATTCGCTTAAGCGTCGTTATTTTAAATGTCTTTAAATTTGGCGTTTTGGTTTTTGGTGGTTGCGTGTCGTTGCACCGTGGTTGTCTACCAATTATTGCGTTTTAAATGTTTGTGTAGTTTTGCATGTGTAATGGGTTTGCTATTGTTGCACATAAATGTTGTTGTGTATTTTATTTGATTTGGTCACTTGTCTTAATTGTCGCACTGTGGTTGTTGCTGATGCATGTTCATTTTGTAGTTAACGTGTTTTACGTTTAAATTTAATTCAATTAAAAAAATTTATTTTTTTTTGGACGCACAAAAAAAAAATTTGTACTGGACTTAACAAACGCACACTCCCAAAACTACACACCGAACGTTCACCAAACGCACAACAAAATTTTTTATCGATCCGGTCACGCAACTGCTCGTGCCGATCTCGAAAAGCAACTCCCTCGTTGACTTTAAGGCCACCTGTTGCTAAGCACAATTCAAAATTCTAATCCTCCAATTCCCTCTTCCATGCAACGGTTCCCTAGAGTCAACGACCGCCCCCGCTCAGCCACTATGCTCTCTCTCTCTCTTTATTCTTCCTACTCTTATACTAATATCCCCCCGTCCCGTCAAGTATGGCCACCTCCAGCTGAGCAGTGTGCGATGAATTCTCAACACTTATCCATATTCCGATTCTGCTCAGCCCCAGATGCAACATCACTCGAAGATTTGCACCCGGCTCGCAGGAGTTTACGCCCGCGAGGGAAGTGGTGCCAATATTCGAGCGCATGGGGGCTATCCGCTCTGGGTATGCCGCGCCCAACTTAGGCCATCGCCCAAACCCTGAGTCTCATGCTCTACCGACTGAGCTAGCCGTTCTCCAGTTCGAACATGTTTGCGCTCACTGCTCGTATGACGCGAGCTTTCAGAAACTTTCGGGTGAATTTTGCATTGAACGCATTTTTAAATTTGCTCAATAGAAAATTACGCCTGGATGAGCCGTTGCTTATCGGCTCGGCCTAACGTAGCCATCTCGTGCTCACACAGAGACTTTAGCTTACGAGCCAAAGCGTACTGAGCTCCGTGCAGCATCAAATTTTGCCCGAACACTGCAATGAGCGGAGTGACTCCTGTTGCGGCATGGACACTGTTACGCAGCGCTGCCTCAATCTCCTGGAGGTAAAGATCCCATTCGCGATGGTCGTTCTCCAAATACGCCCTAATCGCTGCTAGGACTGACCGATTCACTCGCTCCGCAGCATTGCTTTGGGGAGAGTAAATGGCAGTCCTGAAATAAGTAATCCCATACGCTTGCGTTATCTCATCAAAAATCTTTCCTATAGACTGCCTGCCATTATCCGAGTGTATCACCTCGGGCACTCCAAACTTTAAGAACACCTCGTGCACCAGGAATTCCACTACTGACTTTGCTGTCAAAAATATGAATTTGGAAAAGTAATCAACCACAATAAAGATCCATGCATGACCCCATTTTGACCTCGGATACTTCCCCAAGAAATCAATATATAACTTCTGGAATGGCCTTTTCATCACTACTTCGGTCCCTATTCCCACTTGCATCCTAAAATTCGTAGCCTTGACTTCTTTACACACGTCGCAACATCGGATGAAATCGGCCACTTGTACTGCCATCTTTGGCCAAAAGTATTGCCGCCGCAAAGCATGCAATGTCTTTACCATTCCTCCATGTGCCGACTTATGCTCTTCGTGCGCTCTCCGGATAAGCTCATGGGTGAGCGATGCAGGAACCCAAAGCTTCCAAACACAGCCCTCAAGTTCGTCTTCCAACTTACTATGTGGCATGTGTTTGAAAATTACGCCCCCTTCCACTTTTAGGTCAGGCAATTGCTGTTTATTTTCTTCGACTCCTCAACTAGCTCCCTATATTCGAATTTGTTCGTCTGGAACCCCAAAATCGCGCTAGGATCCAATTCTTCCTTTACTTCGGCCACTACCGCATCTAGACTTCGTGAGAGCGTGTCGGCCACTACATTCTTTGACCCTTTCCGGTGTTCAATCACGAAGTCCAACGCCTGCAACTGCAACGACCACCTTGCCAATCGACCACTTAGGTCCTTTAGAGACATAAGCCATTTCAAACTGGCATGGTCCGTGATGACAGTGAATGGCATGAGTTCTATATAGGGCCTGAACTTATGAATCGCCATGATTGCCGCTAAACACTCCTTCTCAGTTACGGAGTAGTTGAGCTGGTGCTTATTCAACTTGGCAGAGAAATAAGTAATAGGGCTTTCATGCTCAGCCTCGTCCAGTTGGAATAGCACCGCGCCAACTCCAGAGTGCGAAGCATCGCACTGGACATAGAACCTCTTTTTGAAGTCTGCATGCACCAGAACTGGAGCCGTAGTCAACGCCTTCTTCAAGGCCTGTACTGCCTTAACTCCTTCTTCTCCTATACTGAATCTCTTGCCTCCCTTTAACTTCAACGCATCCGTCAGTGGAACTGCTATCGCGGCAATGTTACGGATGAACCTTCTATACCACCCCGCCGTGCCTAGGAAAGATCGTACCTCTCTCACCGATCTCGGCACTGGGATGTTGTGTAGCTGGGTCCATTCGCAACGTTCCTCCGCCTATGATGAACCCCAAATACCTGAGAGATTTAAAACAGAATTTTGACTTTTTTAGCCCTATTGTCAAATTCGCTGCTCTTAGACATCCCGCTACTCTGTTTAAATACATCAAATGAGTCTCGAAGTCAGGAGCTATGATTAGCAAATCGTCCAGATACACGAAGACATTTGACCTCAGCTCCGTTGGGATCACCTTGTCCATCAAACGACAGAGGCGTTGGGCTGCATTGCACAATCCGAATGGCATCATCCTGAACTGATACAAAGGAACAGTGAACGCCGTACATGCCTTGCTTTCCTCTTCTAGTTCGATCTGCCAGAAAGTGAATTTGAGATCGATGCTAGAAATGTAATGAGTCTGGTCGACTCGGGACAAGATACCCTCAATGGAAGGATAGGCGTCCTTGATCGACAAATTGTTGAGCTTCCGGGCATCGAGACAGAACCGATTTTTGTCCGGCCTTCGTACAACTGTGGTACGGTTACTCCACGGACTGTTGCTCTCCTCGATGACACCGATAGCCAACATCTTATCGACCTCCCACACCACCTGCTGCATTGCTGGAGACATGGGATAATGGCGATCTTTCACCTGCTGCGCTCCTGCCACTAACTCGATCTTATGCCTGATTAACGTCGTCTTTCCCAATCCGACCTTCTCAAATGACAAAAACATTTCCTTCACAGCTTCTAAAGCGGCCTCCTGCTCCGGCTCTAAGTCCCACGCTTCCGTCTCGGCATCTTCGACCTCGTCGTCTGCGTAATGGGCAATTTGTTCCGTCATCGCAGAGACTACACTCAAGGGCTTCGATTCTGGCGCTTCAGCTCCGACTACTTTTGAAGCAAGACCAAAAGCACGCCAGAAATCGATCCCAAAATAGGCTGCTTGTTCTAAATAAGGACATAGATAAAAGGTAGTTTCCCTAATCTTTCCCTGGTACTCGACTGGAACTTTTAGGCGGCCGATTATCGAGCGATCGTCACCCGACGCGGTGCGCACTGTCGACACGTAGGGCTGCACTGACACGCCCAGCTCGTCTACCAGCTCGCGACATCCTTTCCCGATTAGGCTAACAGTCGCTCCCGAGTCAAGTAAGCCGCGCACTTGCCTTCCATCGAGTCTTACCTCAGCGAAAACGCGAGGATCGGACCGAGAGCTGCGTCCTACGGCTTCCACCACCTGTTTCTTGACTCGGCGCCTTCTCTGGAATCTTTCGCTTGCCTTCGTCATCCTTCGTGTCACCAGCCGCATCACGTCCAGCAAATGATCGTCGAAAATCCGGTTTCTAGCCTCCAGGTACGCCCTGATCCGCTCTTCATACGGCAACAACCGAAAATTATTTCTATTTCTAGCGCTATCCTTATCAACTATCGGACGACAACCAATCTTACCCTCTAATGGACTACACTGATTCTTACTTTCTATCAAACCTATTTCTAATGGACTACACATATCGTTACTTCCTACCAATCCTAAATCTACTTCTTTTCGGGATTCTCCTGGCGGTACGAGTCGCACCCCTTCGACCGTTTCCCTGGCACTCCGGACACTTGGGACAGAAGGTGTCTGGTCTGCCACATAGGTAGCAAAACACCTTTCGCTCTTTGGCCAAACAACCCCTGAAAATGTGGTCTGGAAGACCACAATTCCAACAACCTGGAATCTGCTGCCTTCGTGCCCCTCTCGCGCCTCCTCTACTTCGATATCGGGTTCTTCCGGTTCTTCTTCCAATTTCACCTCATTCACCCCTTTGCGCCCTTCCATTGCGCCATACCTCGGCGGTGGTCGTGCCTCAAAAGGCTTGCCCATACTCCTCCTGCCGTACGCCTGCTCCACCTCGCTGCACTCATCCCTCAACTGGTCCAGGGTGTACACTTCGAGGGCATACACGTAACGTGCCAGATCATCCCGGAGCCCCTTTTTGATTATCTTGATGAGACGAGCTTCAGGCAGGGGTTCCCGCAACCTCGATGCGAGCTTCCGCATGGCGTAGACGAAATCGTCAGCACTCTCACTGCCTCTTTGCCTCCGCTGCATCAGCTCGTGCATCTTGTCGTGCTCGGTCTGGGTTCCCCTGAATCCAGCCAATAACGCACGCTTCAGCTCGTCCCATCTCTCCACTCGAAACTGTCGCACGTGTAGCCAGTACCAATCCTGGCCCTTCCTTTGAGGAGGAGGTGGAAGCAGCGCAGTACCTCATCCCAAGGGCACCTATACTGGCGCTGGAGGAACTCAACCCGAAAAATAAAGTCCTCGACGGAAGATTTATTCGCGTCTCCGTCGAAGGACACATCCCAGCGCTCTATCCTCACCCACAGATGCCTGCCTGACGCCCCCTCGTCTGTCCGCTCAACCCTATGGTCACTCCACTGCGACGTCGTCGGATTTCTCCATCTCCGCGTTTGCGGATCGGCTGGCCTAAACCTAATGGGCGCATCCGGCGTCACCATTCGTGGTGGCTTAGAAAATGGATTAGGTGGACCATCCACCGAACCTCCGCTTCTCCTCGTTCCTATACCGGAACCAAGCTTTGGCTCTGCCTCACCGGCGAACGCCATCAGTTCATCCTCATTGTTGCCCGCATGGAAGCGAGGCAAGCCCTCGCCTACCGTCGGCTCTTGCCGTTCGCGAGGCAGTTGGTCTGCGATCGGCCGGGGAACATCGTTTATGGCCTTCATCACCTCCATGAAGCCTAGCCGCATCTCTTGCTGGATTGTCTGGCAGATGCCATCGGCTTGGGACTATATGAATGTAAGATGTGCCTGGGCGAGCATTGCATTTACCGCCGATGCCTCCTCCGATCGCAGTTCCGGCTTCGGCTCCTCCCCTTTCGCCCTAGCTGCCTCCGGAGGCGGTGTTCGTGCCACTGCACCATACACCCCTTGTGGCAGATCGCTCTCCCACGAGCTGTCCCTATGGACTGCCTTATTTCGGGTATTATACCCGTGCGCGCCCTCTCCTTAAGCCATGATCACAAAAAAAAACTAAGTTCTACCAAAATAAATAATTAAATAAATAAATAAAGAACCCGCCCCTATGCAAGTGAGAAAATAATAAATAACAAAAATAATAAATAACAAATAAAATAAATAAAAATAATAAATAACAAGTATAATTTAATGAATCCTAAGTAACAAAACATAAATTAAATAAATTACCAATTCTTAGATAATAAATATAAATGAAGAAATATTTAATAATAAATGTACACTCATACACGTTAAATAACAAATACCAATTAATAATTACCAATCTTATGTGTTATTTATTTTTTTTCTTTCTGGGCCGTATGCTACGACGAGGCGCACCTCGTCGAGCTTCATTTTTCAGATTGTGCGCCATATTGTTACGTCTCGGCTTGTCTTTCCTGGGGCTACCACGGCTAGCTCATTCGCCTCAGGTCGGGGTTGTTAACCAGTGCCCACCGAGCGTACAATCCACAATCATCGATTGTAGAACCTCTACATCGCTACTACTACACTCTACGAAACAATACCAACCCTACACAACTATCGGCCATCTCTATCGGCGGCCCCGATATTTTTTGCCGCAACGCACCCACCCTACCTGTGGCGGCAACATTCAAATTGTTCCGTTGCGCCACCCATAATCAAAAGTCTACGCCAGCTCGCTTAATCCATGCTACGCAATCCCCCTCCCATCAACAAATTACTCACACATATTCGTTTCGTTACCAATCAAATTATACATATTTATTTATATTAAATTTTCTAAACATAGTTTCCCTATCTTATTTAGTTTTTACTTTGCATTTTATTAGACCCCGTACTCTAAAAAAGAGTACAGGGGTCTATTAGGTTTGTCAGAAGCGAAATGTGCGTAACAGGCAGAAGGAGGCGTGGCCGACCCCATAAAGTATATATATTCTTGATCAGCATCAACAGCCGAGTCGATATACCAATGTCCGTCTGTCTGTCTGTCTGTCTGTCTGTCTGTCTGTCCGTCCGTCCGTATGAACACCTGGATCTTTTAAACTACAAAAGCTAGAGCCACCTAGAAAAAAATATACTTTTAGGCCAATAACTAAGTAACTATGGCATTTAGGAACACCATTTCTGGTAAGCAGGTTGCTAAAGACAGCCTTAATGCAATGACATTAAAAATTCTGAGCTGCCACGCCCTTTTTTCTCATAAGAGTTAACCAAACGTTTTCACTTTAATGCCGTTTTTAAGGCATTTATTTATATAGTAGAGTGTTGTAATTCAACATTCGTATAGAGAAATATTAAATCAAACTATTCTGAAAGTGGCATAAAAATACTATAATATCAAATGAATGTGTGTTTGTATGAATAATATGTAAATGCTGATATTCGGAGAATATTTGTTGTTGCGGCTGTCGCAAATATGTTGTTTGGGTTGTTGTTGCCGTTGTTTGTTGTTATTCGCTTAAGCGTCGTTATTTTAAATGTCTTTAAATTTGGCGTTTTGGTTTTTGGTGGTTGCGTGTCGTTGCACCGTGGTTGTCTACCAATTATTGCGTTTTAAATGTTTGTGTAGTTTTGCATGTGTAATGGGTTTGCTATTGTTGCACATAAATGTTGTTGTGTATTTTATTTAATTTGGTCACTTGTCTTAATTGTCGCACTGTGGTTGTTGCTGATGCATGTTCATTTTGTAGTTAACGTGTTTTACGTTTAAATTTAATTCAATTAAAAAATTTATTTTTTTTTGGACGCACAAAAAAAAAATTTGTACTGGACTTAACAAACGCACACTCCCAAAACTACACACCGAACGTTCACCAAACGCACATACAAAATTTTTTATCGATCCGGTCACGCAACTGCTCGTGCCGATCTCGAAAAGCAAACTCCTTCGTTGACTCTAAGGCCACCTGTTGCTAAGCAAAATTCAAAATTCTAATCCTCCAATTCCCTCTTCCATGCAACGGTTCCCTAGAGTCAACGACCGCCCCCGCTCAGCCACTATGCTCTCTCTCTCTTTATTCTTCCTACTCTTATAACCTACTCTTATACTAATATCCCCCCGTCCCGCCAAGTATGGCCACCTCCAGCTGAGCAGTGAGCGATGAATTCTCAACACTTATCGATATTCCGATTCTGCTTAGCCCCAGATGCAACACAAGTTGTGCCAAAAAGTAATTATGTGTCATTACAGTGCAAAGTGTATAAGTTAACACATAGCACTTGTAAGGCGGGGTTTCTTCCCCCGTCTTACATGGTTGAGTTTGTAGACATAAGTTTGTAGTTTATAAGTTAATAATGGAATTGTTACATTTAAGTTTGGATTTTGTAGTCTATAAGTTCGATATTGGAATTATTACATTTAAGTTTGTATTATAATGAATTGTTACATTTAAGTTTGAATTAGTTGTCGGTAGGAGCGTAGGGATGCTGGCAGCGCCCTCTGTCGAGAGCCCGGGGAGCGGTCGGATGCAACCCTGCACGAAAGCTCTGTGGTGAAGAGAGAGCTTTCGTGGTGGAGTTGTATCAGGACAGCTTCCGCGCTGCTCGATCGAGAGTGCTGCCGGCACTTTGCGATCGAGAGCCAAGAGGAACAGACGCGAACAGCGAGGAGTGAAATAACTGTAAGTACAAGAGACAGTTAGGGCCAGTGCGACACAAAGAAGAAGGAATAAAAGAAAAGAAAAGAAAGACCAAACCGCGTGTTGTTCTTCGCGAATTGCGAATTAGGTCTCATCCACCATATCCCTACTCCCACTCGCTTCCGTTTCGTTAGAGAATAGTCGCGACTCTACGGTGCCCCTCCGGTGCAGCGTCTCCGCGAATGTTACAAATTTCTTGTTAGATTCGAGCCCTGGACAGACTGAGATTTGTACCCCGGCTAGAACGCTTCTTTACAAGTGGCGCCCGAGCAGGGACCCTGGAGACGTAGGGGAGTGCTGCACCATTGCGAATTAAAACCCGCGAGTTCGCACTAACACTGATCTGGGATTTGGTGTTCGACTACCAGATTGCCTGCCCGATCTGGTGATCTACGAGTTTTGGGTAGAAAAGTTTGGATTTTTTTTTTGGGAAAAAAAAAATTTTTGCGTTTTTCTGACACGTGGCCGTCAGACGCGTACAGGTCGAGTTTTGTGCAAAAAGAGGAAAAAAAAGAACATTAAAATCACGTGCGCGGTGGCATAGCCCAATATACCCGACGATACCCTAGCTCTGGTAATATAGCGGCACACGCAAAACGGTAAAAGTGCGCGCTCAAAACCAGCAGCTGGGCGAGGGGTATATAAAACGGGCGGGGAAACATTTGTCGCACTTTCGACGCGCGCCGGTACCTGCTAGTGCAGACGCGCCAAGCATTGGCGGAATTTGGCACAGCGACAAACGCCGATTAGACAGAGCGCGCGCGACGTTAAGCCAACGGTTCGGTGGCGAGCGCGGCGACCCGTCCCCGCAAAAAGGGAACAGCGAGAATCGGGAAACAAGTGCATGCGTGTGACGTCACAGACGCGTGCCCGCTCACACACACATACAAGCGTTTTGGTGGTGGGTTTGGCAGAGCACGAGTTCGAAAAACGGTGACAAGTGCGTGACGTCACGACGCGCGGCGAAAAACAGAAGTTACAGTGGGCCAAGGGCCGTGTAAAAGTGAACAAAAGTTACAGTGAGCCAAGGGCCGTGTAAAAGTGAACAAAAGTTACAGTGGGCCAAAGGCCATATAGAAGTGGACAAAAAAAAAAGCGAACAAAAATTACAGTGGGCCAAAGGCCGCGAATAGTGGACAAAAACTACAGTGGGCCGTAGGCCATATTAAAGTGGACAAAAAAAAAATTTGGAAAAAAATAGGGGGGTGTACAGTGGTGCACCCAGAATCGAACAGAGATTATAGTGGGCCGGAGGCCAGTCAGAAGCGGTCAAAATAGTTTTTTTTTGTTTTTTTTTGACTTTTTTTTTTTAATTTTGAAAATTTGTTTTGGCTCAACAACTGAACATTTTTTTTGAGAGTATATAACTCATAAAGTGCCGCAAAGCGGGAGTGAAAATTCATCGAGGAATTCTCGCCGGACTGTCCTCAAGGAACTCACCGAGGAGTTCATCGAGGAACCCACAGAGGAATCGCATAGTGTCGTCAAGGAGTTCATCGAGGAATTTTCGACTGGGTTCCTCAAGGAATTCAACGACGACGTCAGGGGGTCAAGAAGGGAAAAAGAATAGGAATTCCCTCTTTTGCGTCATCTTCGAGCGAAGCCAAGCAGGCCGACCGAGATGGAACCAGGTGAGTCTCTCGAGATAACGTTGGGGGTACGATGGGTATATTACTGTCGTAAGGAGGAGTTAATGGCGATTGCCCAGGAATTCGGCCTCGACAGGGAGGGCCGCGTAGAAGAGTTAAGAAAGCGGGTGGCGTCGTTCATACAAGGCGGGGGCCACAGTAGGGAAGCCCGGAACAGACTCGCCGAGCTAGAGGCCCAATATGGGAAGCTCGTCGAACCCCCCACCGGTAAATTCAGCGGACGGCCGTTTCAAAAGTCTGAGCCGGACTTACGGAGGTCCCACCTCTATGAGCAACCCACGCCAGCGTCGTGGAAACCACCGCCGACGGTCCGAAAGTGCCCACCCGAGATACGGGTGGAAGAAGCGCCGATGATGGCATGCACACACGACGAAGAGGCACGGACACAAAAAGGAGTGGCTGACCAGGTGCGCAAATGGGGAGTCAGGTACGGCAGCCAAGAGGATCCGCTGGGATTTTTAGAAATCCTGGAGCAGCGGGCCGCGACGTACAGGATCGACATGGACCACATGCCTGCGGCCATGAGCGAAGTGATGGTCGACCAGGCAGCGAGCTGGTTTCTGACAAGCGGGCTGTGGAACGCGTCGTGGTCAGCATTCCGGACAGAGTTCCTAGATTTCTTCCTGCCCCCCCATTATTTCGAGCGCCTGGAGGATCAGATACGCTCACACCGGCAGAGACACAACGAAAAGTTCAAGGAATACCTGCTGAACTTACGGGTGCTGATGAGGCGCGCAGGGTACCGTGCGGCGCAGGAGTTGTATCGGGTGTACGAAAACGCAGCCCCGGACTATCGGCTGCATGTACGCAGGCACGACTTCGCGACATTGGCGCAGCTGACGCAGATGGCCACCGAGTTTGAAAGCCTCCGCGAACAGGATGCGGAATATTCTCGTGCAATGACGAGAGGCAAGGGTGAGCCAGCATTCGCAGGGGCGAGGGCAAGGCCACCAAACCCGTTTCGGCCCGAAACGGGGGGACCGCGAACGGCAGGTCAGTCGACAGCAGCACGTCCAGCCGCGGCCCAGCTGGCGCCACCGCAAGGGGGAACATTGCGAAGCAGTGGTGGCTTCGACCCACGACGGGCATGTCATAGGTGCGGGCAGAGCGGTCATTTCGCCCGAGAGTGCCCCAATGCGCAGGTACTGTTTTGTCGGCTTTGTGGGAAGCAAGGTCGAAATAGCAAATAATGCTGCGAACGGCCGATGTCGGGAAACGACCTGAGGCGCCCCTCAAGCCAGGAGGAGGCCCGCGCCGCGAACCCCAGCTCCAGGCAATAAGAGGACCAATGGTGGTAAAAGGAGGAAAGATCGTGGCGCGAGTGACGATCGGCGGCCACGAGACAACGGCCATAGTCGACACCGGAGCAACTCGCAGCTTCGTGAGCGAGGAATGGCTACGGAAGCAGAACGTCAAAGGCGAGAGGCTCCCGGTGGAGGCGAAGATACGGTTGGCGGATGGGTCTTCCGTGGTGCTAAAGAGGGCACTCCTGGTGGACATCAGCCTTGGAGGGAAGACAGTGAAGACGGTGGTGCTGGGCATGCCCATCATGCTCGACAATGTCATCCTAGGGATGGACTTTTTGTGTGGCATGGGCACCACGATCCGGGTCGGGCTCGCACAGCTGTCCATGGAGTTGGTCGCGAACGACGAGCGCAAACCCCCCGAGAGGGTGAGGACACCACCATCGATAGCCACGCCGACCGAAGAGGAGGCGAAGCCGCAACGACGAGGGAAGAGAATGAGGAGCCGAGATGGTCAAGACGAATCAGCAGGCGAAGCAGACGAGAAGCCAACGGGTGAGTCTATAACGGAAACAAGGGGTAGAACAATTAGAGCGCCAGGGGCCAGCGTTGAGGTCACCCCGGGAGCGCGGTTGATGGAAGAAGAAGAGGGAACGAAGAAGTCCCAGGCCGAGGACGCGGAATGGCCGTCCGACCTCGAGCCCGAGGTATGTGAGTTCTTGGAAAGAGAGTTGACGTTGTTCGAGGGATTGTCGGGGGTCTCACACATCGCGGAACACAGCATCCGGATGAGAGACACCAAGCCTTTGAAGCAGCGCTACTTTCCGAAGAACCCGGCGATGCAGAAGGTGATTGACGAGCAGGTAGACGAGCTCATCCGAGCAGGTGCCATAGAGAAGTCGCGCAGTCCACACAGCGCTCCGATAGTCTTGGTAAGGAAAAAGACTGGGGAGTGGCGGATGTGCGTGGACTACCGACAGCTCAATGCGCACTCCATACCGGATGCTTATCCAGTCCCTCGGATAAATCACATCCTTGAGAGGTTGCACCACGCCAAATACATATCGACGCTGGGCTTGAAACAAGGATACTGGCAGATCCCGATGGCTGCGGATAGCCGTGAATGCACAGCTTTCACCGTGCCGGGGAGAGGTTTGTTCCAATGGCGAGTTATGGCATTCGGCCTTCATTCGGCAGGAGCAACCTTCCAGCGAGCCTTGGACACGGTCATAGGTCCAGAGATGGAGCCGCACGCCTTCGCGTACCTGGACGACATCGTGGTGACAGGAGCCACGAAAGAGCAGCACGTGGCGAATCTAAAGGAGGTATTCCGACGGTTGCGGGCGGCTAACTTGAGGTTGAACAGGAAGAAATGTCGGTTCTTCCAGAAGAGGCTGGCGTACTTAGCTCATGTGGTAAGCGGTGAAGGTATCTGTGCAGATCCCGACAAGGTCGATGCGATCCAGAACCTTCAGGCTCCCCACAACCTAAAGACGCTGCGCCAATGCCTAGGAATGGCATCGTGGTACAGGAGGTTCGTACCGAACTTTGCCACGCTGGTCGAACCGATGACATCCCTCCTCAGAAAAGGCCAGAAGTGGGCCTGGGGAGAGGGCGTTGCAGGAGTTGAAGGAGAAGTTGACGACAGCCCCGGTGTTGGCGTGTCCCGACTTTTCAGCAAAATTTTCGCTGCAGACCGATGCGAGCGACTACGGCATAGGAGCCGTATTGACGCAGGTGATAGACGAGGACGAAAGAGTGGTAGCGTACGCCAGTCGGAAGTTACTGGCGGCGGAAAGGAACTACTCAGCAACGGAGAAGGAGTGCCTAGCGATAGTGTGGGCCATCAGAAAGATGCAGTGCTATCTGGAGGGCTATCGTTTCGAAGTGGTGACGGATCACTTGGCACTCAAATGGCTGAACTCCATAGAAAGTCCATCCGGGAGGATAGCGAGATGGGCCTTGGAGTTACAGCAGTTCCAGTTCGACATAAGGTACCGTAAGGGTAAGTTGAACGCGGTGGCTGACGCACTTTCCCGGCAGCCCCTGGATTCGTGCCAGCAAATGGCTGCCGAGGACCCCAAGTGCGGCTGGATAACGAAGATGCGGGACCAGATTAGGGCCCAGCCAGAGAAGTTCCCGGACTATGTCGAAGAGAACGGGCAGTTGTATAGGAATCTGGGACAGAGAACGGACAACGAGGACTACATTCCCTGGAAGTTATGCGTGCCCAAGAACCAGAGGAAAAGGGTACTAGAGGAATGCCACGACGAACCGACCGCAGGACACCAAGGGGTGAGGAAGACGGCGTCGAGATTGGTATGTTAAATGTTGCAAGTGTTGTCAGAAGTATAAGACGGAGCAGAGGAAGCCGGCGGGACGGATGCTGACGCGACAGGTGGCGGAGTCGATGACCATCATATGCGCAGATTTCGTCGGGCCCCTCCCTCGCTCGAGACGCGGCAACACAATGCTGCTGGTCTTCCACGACGCTTTCTCTAAGTTGGTGGAATTGGTCCCACTCAAAAGGGCGACCGCAGCATTGTTACAGCAAGCGTTTCGCGAGAGGATATTGAGCCATTTCGGTGTACCGAAGACCTTCGTCTGCGACAATGGAGTTCAGTTTAAGAGCACGGCATTCAGGAAGTACATGGAGTCCCTTGGGGTGACTCTGCAGTATACGGCTCCTCAGGAAAACCCCACGGAAAGGACAAACAGAACAGTGAAGACGATGATAGCGCAGTTCATCGAGGGACACCAGAGTTCGTGGGACGAACTGCTACCCGAAATAGCGCTGGCGGTCAACTCCAGCGTGGCGGACTCGACAGGATTCAGCGCATCGTTCCTCGTGCAGGGTAGAGAACCTCGCCTCCCGGCAGCACTATACGACGAGGTAACACCAGGATCGGCCACGAACTCGGTGAGTCCGCAGGATAAGGAGAGGAAGCTACGAGTAGTGTTCGAGATAGTGCGGAACAACTTACAGAAGGCATCGATGGACCAAGGAAGGCACTATAACCTCAGGAGAAGGGAATGGCGACCCACTGTTGGAGCAGAAGTCATGGTAAGGCAGCACCAGCTGTCCAATGCAGCAGAAGGGTTTGCGGCCAAACTCGCCCCGAAGTACGATGGGCCCTACAGGGTGGCTAGCTTCATCTCCCCCAACATCGTGCGTCTCACTCGCGAAGGTGAACGCAAGAAGCGGGTGGCCAACTTAATCGCACTGAAACCCTATTTCCAGAACCCTGAAGACAATGACGAAACCTTGGATTCCCCTGCAGGCCGCGAGCTCGCCAGGGGAAAGGGCGAGTGACGCAGGCCCAGGAGGACAAAGAGGGGGGTTCTCGGTAGGCACGTAAAGGATAAGGAATAGAATAAGAACGGATTGTATAATTAGAAATAAGAACTTTGTAATGTATGGCATAAGTCATCCTGACAGTCGCACTGGTAGGAAGGTAGCAGGTAGGGTAGGACTAGTAATACCCATTCTATTTCTCTCTTCCACAACCGCAGTGTACAGAAAAAAAAAACAACACGATGGACGAAGACTGCATTTGGATCAGCAGCGAAGAGGATGCGGAGGTATCGGCGGATAGCGACGCCACGGAGCCACGCCCAAGCGAAGAGCGGAGGCCGGAGGATGGAGGCTGGCCGCAGAGGGATTCGCGGATCGGGCGGACCTTTTACGCCCGCAGGCGAGACGACCACTGGTCCGAGGTGGAAGTGTCGGAGGAGGACGACGCAGGGGACGACAAGGCCAGAGGCAGGCGACGTCGGAGGTGATCCCTGACGGCAAAAGGCCGCAGCTGCGAGCGCCGCGCAATCCCCGCGAGCGCCACCTGGGCTCCTCCGAAACCCGGAAGGAGGCCCGCAGCTGCGACCCCAACAACAACAATGAGCCGTCAGCCGACGCGGAGTTGATGGCGATGGATGTGGAGCCACCGCTTAATACCTCCTCAGAGGCGGAGCTGATGGCCGGGCTGGGCGAGGAAGGCATCAGCTCGACACCCGATCTCGACGAAATTTTCGGGGCGCCGGTGGAGCAACCGGACCTGTTGCCACTAATCCCGGCGGATTGGGTCATCAGGCCGAGGGACATCGCGTTGGACGCGGAGACGGTCCAATTGTTGAGGAAGGAGGTGGACGAAGGCGGAAGGCGTGACAGGAGGACCCGTTTCCGGGTGGTCAGCGGCGCAAGAGCCTTTTCCGTCACGATTACGGCCCGAGGAGCCGTAACTGTGACTCTGGTAGGAAAGGGGGGGGTGTAAGGCGGGGTTTCTTCCCCCGTCTTACATGGTTGAGTTTGTAGACATAAGTTTGTAGTTTATAAGTTAATAATGGAATTGTTACATTTAAGTTTGGATTTTGTAGTCTATAAGTTCGATATTGGAATTATTACATTTAAGTTTGTATTATAAGTTTGAATTGTTACATTTAAGTTATGAATTAGTTGTCGGTAGGAGCGTAGGGATGCTGGCAGCGCCCTCTGTCGAGAGCCCGGGGAGCGGTCGGATGCAACCCTGCACGAAAGCTCTGTGGTGAAGAGAGAGCTTTCGTGGTGGAGTTGTATCAGGACAGCTTCCGCGCTGCTCGATCGAGAGTGCTGCCGGCACTTTGCGATCGAGAGCCAAGAGGAACAGACGCGAACAGCGAGGAGTGAAATAACTGTAAGTACAAGAGACAGTTAGGGCCAGTGCGACACAAAGAAGAAGGAATAAAAGAAAAGAAAAGAAAGACCAAACCGCGTGTTGTTCTTCGCGAATTGCGAATTAGGTCTCATCCACCATATCCCTACTCCCACTCGCTTCCGTTTCGTTAGAGAATAGTCGCGAGTCTACGGTGCCCCTAGAGTCGCACTCAATTCTCACGAACCAACGCCGTCTTTCGCTGAGAACCATCGTAGCCTCTTGGTACCCTTGAGCCACGATTGGAATCTCGCAAGACGTTCTCGTACCCTGTACCCCAACGACTCGCTGAGATCAACGGCGGCGCTCCCCGTTTAGATCTCGCGTTCGCATCGTCAAAATCCTAATAGCGCTCCTCGCCTGAGAACAGCGGCGGCCGCCAGAGTACCTCGGCGCTCCGTTTTGATCTCGCGGAGCGGCGCGTGACATAGCTGAGAACAACGGCGGCGCCCCCCGTTTCGATCTCGCGTCTCGCTTCCCCCCCCTCCTCACGCAGTGCTCTCTCGCACGAGAACAGCGCTGGCTGCCAGAGCACCTCGGCACCACGCTTCGATCTCGCAGAGCATCGCATCGGCTCGCTGCCTCGACCTGCCTCGATCTCGCGTCCCGCTCCCCCCCCTTCTCTCATATCAACACCCACCCCCAGATCGACCGTCTGCAGCGTCTGCAGCGTCTCCGCGAATGTTACAATTTTCTTGTAAGATTCGAGCCCTGGACAGACTGAGATTTGTACCCCGGCTAGAACGCGTCTTTACACACTTAATATAGAATATTAAGCAACCCTGGCTATAGAGCGCTTTGTAAGTTAAGGAACAGCCCTCGCAATAGCGACACTGCATACTTTGTATCAGCGTGCTATAGATGCAATGGTCAGCAGCGGTAACCGGACGCTTTTGTTTTGCTGCAAGAGTTTCCGTTATTGCCTAAGATTGCTGAGTCGGCTTGCCGACCATGACATTGTGGCGTGATGCGAGTTTTGGCTTATGTTAAATGAAACATAATTTGTATTAAGAAATCAGTTTTGAATACAGCGCTCTTCCAGTAAGTCGCTTAAATAAATATTCACTCCGGCACTTGGCCGATAAATAATTTGTAGCATTGTCTGAGCCCGAGGCCAGCAATAGAAGGCTCAGTCGCCTCTCAACCTAATCATCAATCCTTAGAGAAAGGAAAACAATTAATTGGCGCCCAACTAGTGGTCGAACTCCACTATCAACAAGTAAAACAGCAGCACAGGAGCTGCAACAACTATCAGTAATTAAGACAGCAGCGCGGGAGCTGCAAGTGACAGAGTTTATTAAGAGAATTTTTTTGTTAGTTGAATCATGTAAGTGGATACTCTAGCCAAAATAATAATCAGAACCAAGTGAGAGTGACTGCGTTGAAAATTTTAGTTTACTTTGTGTTGCTTTCTGTGTGTCTAAAATTGTGCATACAGTTCTCGTGGCTCAGAGCTGCGACGTAATTCGACCCATCTTTTGACGGCCCGTTTCATTTTTCGCGGCCACTGGCCTGCGTATGTCACGCTTCAACCCATATAGAAACCCTCGCAAGCAGTCTAGTGACTCAGATTGCGACTGTGACACTCACATCAGAGTCCCGGCCACAAGACTTTTCCCTGCAGTTCCCCTACCATCAAATAAAATGGATCCAGATCAGCTTAGGGAAGTGATAAGGTCGGCTATAAGCAGTGCTTTAGCCGAACAGGCCGCTGCAAATCAGCAGAGGGAGCAAGCATTGACTCTAAGAATTAATGAGTTAGCTGAGCAAATAGCAGCAGCAACCGTTGCCGCCCCACAAGTAATAGCGTATGCTGCTATAGAAATTCGAAACGATATTCACTGTGACGAGCCGCTAGATGCCGTCAAATGCTTACCTGAGTTTGCAGGTGTAAAAGAATCTTATATATCTTGGAGGCAGGCAGCATTAGCAGCATACGAGATTTTCAGACCACATAATGGCAGTTCTCGTCATTATCAGGCTGTTATCATTATAAGAAGCAAAATAAGGGGCCCCGCAGACGCGGTGCTGGCCTTATTTGGTACTGTATTGAATTTTGATGCGATAATAAATCGCCTTGATTTCACATACAGTGACAAGAGACCAATTCATGTCATTAAGCAGGAATTAGGTACCTTAAGGCAAGGTGGCCTGTCCCTGCTTCAATATTACGATGAGGTAGAGAAGAAACTCACACTTCTCACTAACAAAGTTAACATGTCTTATGAGCCGGCCTTAGCAAAGGGCTTATGTGAAAAATTCCGCGACGATGCGTTGCGTGTGTTCATATCGGGTCTCAAGCGCAGTCTTACAGATGTGCTCTTTGCAGCAGAGCCCAGAGATTTGCCTTCAGCGCTAGCTCTCGCGCAAGAAGTCGAGTCAAATCATGAAAGGTACGCATTCGCGGCTAATTTCGCAAGAAGTCTAGAAGACAAAGAGCGCAAGCCGCATGCAAAAGCGCAGGGGCACCAACAGGTAAGGCATTCGGAACAAGCCGAAACACAAGCTAGCGGTACAAAGAATCCGCACTTTAGTAAGCAAAGCAGGGCCCCAGTTCAGACTGACCAACGAAGCAGCAGGCAGCACAATAATAATGGTGCACCGCTGCCCATGGAGGTCGATCCTTCCTTCTCGAGGGTTTTTGCAGCCCACTCAGGCTCCTGCTTACGCGAATAGGAAGCACCCAGCATCTGACCGAACAGGCGGTCAGAGAAATCAGCAGAGGTTGAATCACGTCACGCAAGACGCGGGACAGGGGGCAGAGGCGTATGCTGATGCCGCCTCCAGCGCAGCGGCACAAATCAATAACGATGCTAGTTATGACTCTGATGCCCTCAATTTTTTAGGAGCAAATCCCTGCTACCCGTCATCAGACGAAGAGTAGCAGGGACTCACATGCGATTCCTCATAGACACGGGCCCGGCCAAGAATTTCATTCGGCCACATGAAGGGTTGAAAGGCGTCCGCTCGGTAGAGTCCCCCTTCAAAATTCACTCCATTCACGGCGAGACACAAATTACACACAAATGCTTTGTTTTAATGTTTGGGTTAAAGGCAACTATTTTTATTCTGCCGGACTTGTCAACTTTTGATGGGATTGTAGGCCTTGACCTGTTAAAGCAGGCAGCTGCTTCGCTTTGTCTAGCTTCAGGACAACTTAAGTGGGGCACGGAGGTCGAACAAATTACCTTCCACACGTGCAAAAATGTAAATTTCACAAATGTAGACTGTGCAGAGGCATCCGACCAGACAAAAAGCCTTTGCAGACCCAGACGAGGCGGTCACGCAACTGCTCGTGCCGATCTCGAAAAGCAACTCCCTCGTTGACTCTAAGGCCACCTGTTGTTAAGCAAAATTCAAAATTCTAATCCTCCAATTCCCTCTTCCATACGCACAAAAAAAAAAAACATTTGTACTGGACTTAACAAACGCACACTCCCAAAACTACACACCGTTGCCGTATAACACATCAGTCGTGGCTACCATTAGGACCACAGATAAGCAACCGATCTATGCCAAGCTTTACTCATATCCAATGGGAGCAGCTGATTTCGTTAATAAAGAAATCAAAGATCTGCTAAAGAATGATATAATTCAAAAGTCCGTCTCTCCCTACAATAACCCAATATTGGTAGTAGACAAGGGCACTGATGAAGCGGGCAATAGGAAAATGAGGACTTTCGTAAACTTAACGAAAGAACCGTGCCTGACAAATATCCTATGCCAAATATATCAATGATATTGGGGAATTTGGGGAGAGCCAAATTCTTTTCAACATTAGACCTCAAGTCTGGTTATCCCCAGATCATACTCGCTGAACGCGACCGTGAAAAAACCTCTTTCTCTGTGAACGGGGAGAAATACGATTTCAAAAGATTAAAGAATGCAGCAAGCATCTTCCAAAGAACCATCGACGACATACTACGAGAGCATATTGGCAAATGTTTATGGCGATGACGTAATCGTCTTTTCAGAAGATGAGGAATCCCACATTAAACACGTGGATTGGGTCCTAAAAAGCTTACACGAAGCAAACATGAAGGTCTCCGTCGAAAAGTCACGTTTTTTTAAGAAAAGCGTGAACTTTCTTGGTTTCATAGTCACCAGCACTGGCGCCACGACTGATCCTGAAAAGGTTAGGGCAATACAGGAGTATCCAGAACCTAAAACACTGTTCGAGGTCAGATCATTTCTAGGCCTCGCAAGCTATTACAGATGTTTCATGAGAGACTTCGGTTCAAATCTCTGAAGTGCAGCAAAGGGCGTTTCAGAAGTTGCGCGATATTTTGTCATCCGAGAATGTAATGCTCAGGTACCCCGATTTTAAGAAGCCATTCGATCTAACGACCGATGCTTCGGCTCACGGCATAGGTGCAGTTTTGTCTCAAGAGGGTCGACCTATAACAATGATTTCAAGAACATTGAAGGACAGCGAGGTTAACTATGCAACAAATGAGAGAGAGTTATTGGCCATCGTATGGTCACTTGCCAAATTAAGGCACTACTTGTATGGGGTGAAAGACATTAATATCTTCACTGACCATCAACCCCTGACCTTTGCAGTTTCGGAATCTAATCCAAATGCGAAGATTAAAAGGTGGAAAGCGCGCATTGACGAGTCTAATGCGCGTATCTTCTATAAACCTGGCAAGGAAAATCTGGTTGCGGATGCCTTGTCAAGACAGCAGCTCAACGCTGTACATGAACAAGAAATTGAGTCATGCGCAGCAACGATCCACAGTGAGGTATCTCTCACCAACACCATTGAGACAACAGGCAAACCCTTAAACTGTTTTCAAAACCAAATAGTGCTAGAAGAGGCGCGTTTCCCCTTAAAACGAAGTTTCATTCTTTTTGGGAATAAGAAACGCTACTTGATCAGCTATACTTGCATCGAATCTCTGCTAGACGAGCTCGAAGATGTAGTCTCACCCAAATGCGTAAATGCCCTCCACTGTAATTTACACACGCTTGCAATGATACAAGATACATTGGTTCGAAGATACCCAGCCACAAAGTTCTGGCACTGCAAAAATCGCGTAGTGGACATATTTGCGTTTGGAGAAAGGAGGGAAATCCTCACAAAAGAGCATAATAGGGCCCATAGGTCTGCACAGGAAAATGTTAAGCAGGTACTCTCGGAGTACTACTTTCCAAAGATGGCAAAAATAGCCAATGAAATAGTACAAAATTGCAAAACTTGTGCTAGGGGTAAATACGATAGACACCCCAAAAAACAAGAGCTTGGGGAGACGCCCATCCCTTCACATGTAGGAGAGATGTTACACATAGACATTTTCTCCACTGACAGGAAATACTTTCTCACTTGCATCGACAAGTTTTCTAAGTTTGCTATTGTCCACCCGGTCCCTTCAAGAACCATTGTGGATCTGAAGCCAGCCTTAATGCAACTAATGAATTTTTTTCCAAAAGCCAAATCCATTTACTGTGACAATGAACCGTCATTGAATTCAGAGACCATCGTGACTATGATAACAAACAACTATGGGGTCAGCATTTCAAATGCACCACCATTGCATAGCATCTCGAATGGACAGGTTGAGCGCTTTCACAGCACTCTATTAGAGCTAGCCAGATGCCTAAAGATCGATAAAGGCATAAGTGACACCGTAGAAATCATTTTACTGGCTACAACTGAGTACAATGAGTCGATCCATTCGGTCATCGACCAGAGACCAGTTGATGTGGTTCAGGCGCACGCAGATGAGCCACAAGAAAAGATACAAGAAAAGATTAGAAACGCTCAGACGACGCTCAGAGCTAGGGAGAACGCAAATCGGCAGAATAGGGTCTTCGACGTTGGTGACAAGGTTTTAGTCAAGTCCAACCGACGGCTCGGAAACAAACTCACACCTTTATGTGTTGAGAAGGCCGTTGAGGCAGACCTGGGGCCGAGGTCCTCATTCGAGGAAGGGTGGTCCACAAGGACAACCTAAAGTGACTCCCTTGTTTTTTTTACACCTGTTTTTAAGCCACTAGGCATACTCGCATAATATATAGTTTTTAGACCCCGTACTCTAAAAAAGAGTATAGGGGTCTATTAGGTTTGTCAGAAGCGAAATGTGCGTAACAGGCAGAAGGAGGCGTGGCCGACCCCATAAAGTATATATATTCTTGATCAGCATCAATAGCAGAGTCGATATAGCAATGTCCGTCTGTCTGTCTGTCTGTCTGTCCGTCTGTTTGGCTGTCTGTCCGTCCGTATGAAAACATGGATCTGTTCGAATGCTGGCAATGCGAATTGTTAAATTATTTTTTTTTAATTTCAATTCAAAATGTACATATAAAATTAAAATTTTTAAATTTCATTTGAAAATTTGAATTCATATTGAATACAAATGTGCACAACTATAAGAGTACGGGGTCTTTTATAGTCGCCTCGATCGACTGTAGCCCTTCTTACTTGTTCAATTTACTTTAAGCCACTTGGCATAGTTTTTATAAAACATTTTTGGTGGTGGACAGACCTCCTTAAAAAGGAAAACAAAAATGTTGCTAAAAAGAAAGATAACAACTACATTTCACAGGTTTGGATCCATATTACTCCTTTCCTTATCAGTGAATTCGGCACATGTCACCGACTACTCGCGTGCCAAGTAAATTCCCATCGTCGATGTAGAGATCTTGATATGGAAGGAATACGCATCTGTTAGGCACTCGGCAAACCTCTCAGAGTACGTGTGAATGGTGGAAGAAACGGTCAAATTAATTGACATGTTCCTGCTATCAGACATGAAAAAACTTCTAAGTGTGGACACGGCGCACCTACAAGACCTCTTGCAGGCGTTAGGCACACACCATAGAGTCGCCAGGAGCTTAGATTTCCTAGGATCCATACTGAAGGTTGTAACGGGTACACCCGATGCCGGTGATTTAGAGCAGACTAGGTTCACTGAAAGGCAACAATAGACAAATAGAAATCAACACTAGAGTTCAAGACCAGCTTAACCAGTTAACAATAACTGTCAATAAAATTCTCTAGATAGCCCAAAAATCCACAAGTTGACACTAGCCATTTATTTGAAACACTACTGTCTAGAAACAGAATGCTGATGATGGAGTTGCAAAATTTAATGCTTGCTATTACTCTCGCGAAGGCTAACATTGTTAGCCCAAACATTTTAGACCACTCAGATTTGAAATCAATTTGGCTAGAGGAACCCACCAACACTCCCATAAGAGATCTTATGTCCTTTGCGTCCGTAAAAATTCTCCAATCCATTAACACCATATATTTTATAATCAAATTCCCAAAGATTAAAAAAGCTTGCAGAAAAATTACGATTTATCCTGTCATCCACAAGAACTTCATATTGCGATTGTTTGACAATGTCATAGCCGAATGCGATGGAGAAACCCATACACTGCAGAGTTGCGCCGCTACACCTGGAGCCACATTTTGTCGTCTATCATTAAAGAGTTCATGTGCCAAGGAGCTTCATGCTGGTGGCACGGCACACTGCGAGGTCCAGCCGAGCAACCTGGAAATAATCACCCATGTAGATGACGGAATCATCATCCTTAACGACGGGTTGGCACGGATTCAGGTGGACAATGGCACTGAGATCCAGGTTCAAGGCACGCATCTCATCACGTTCGGAGACCGAGTCGCAATTAACGGGACTCTGTTTTACAATCACAACAACGCACGCAATAGAGTCCCGGGTATTGCCAATTCTCCCTTGCTGAACATCACTGCCAGCCAAGATGTCCTCAGCCTTCCTTGCCTTCATCGTTTGAATGAACGTAATTTGGAGGTGATACAGCAAATCAAGAAGGACGCCGGAACTGATCAAGCTTATCGTGTGGCATTCATCATTAGAGCCATATGCTGTGCTTTAATCTGCATTGGCCTCACTCTTTGGCGGATCATCGACGCAAAGAAGTCTGCGAAGCAGTTACGAGAAGTTGTCGCCGGAATTGGGTCGGCCGAGGACGGCCTTATACTTGAGGGGGGAGTAGTTAACACATAGTACTTAATATAGAATATTAAGCAACCCTCGCTATAGAGGTCTTTGTAAGTTAAGGAACAGCCCTCGCAATAGCGACACTGCATACTTTGTATCAGCGCGCTATAGATGCAATGGTCAGCAGCGGTAACCGGACACTTTTGTTTTGCTGCAAGAGTTTCCGTTATTGCCTAAGATTGCTGAGTCGGCTTGCCGACCATGACATTGTGTCGTGATGCGAGTTTTGGCTTATGTTAAATGAAATATAATTTGTATTAAGAAATCAGTTTTGAATACAGCGCTCTTCCAGTAAGTCGCTTAAATAAATATTCACTCCGGCACTTGGCCGTTAAATAATTTGTTTCATTGTCTGAGCCCGAAGCCAGCAATAGGAGGCTCAGTCGCCTCCCAACCTAATCATCAATCCTTAGAGAAAGGAAAACAATTAATTTATATAAACTAATTTTAAAAACATTTTTTGCTCCATTTTGCTCCGATTTGTATAAAACCCTAATATTGTGGCTGTGCTTGAGTTCGCCTATGAGCAACTGCTTGATATCTTAATACAAAACAATCGTAGCGCATCTGCAGTTTCAAGTTGGATTTATGATGAACTCAAAAAATTCGACTTAAGCACGGAGAAAAAGGATGAAATAAACACCAAAGTGAGAAACTTTCACCTTTACATTCAAAAGAACTTGGCAAAATGTAATAGAATTATGGTCAGAATGTAATAGACAAAGCATACCGAATGGCTTTTGTCCAATATGGCTATTAAAGTAAGTTCAATGTTGCCTTCAAATCCGAAGCCGTCAACATCAAAACCATAAGAGTGACAGGAGGTTAGACGCTCGAAAGAGCACACGACAGAACAACATGGCAGACGTTTTCCACAGAGCAATGGACTCCTCAGATCCTCTTGTGTCGAGCATCTATCTAACAAAAAGATTGGTTCATCAAAATAAACTACCCCTACCAGCAGACGTAATCGAACTATTAGAATCACCAAACTTGCTATATTTTTGTAACATGAACAATAATAACAATGTTCACGTTTTGGATGCTAACAATAGTGATAGTGACTCAGATTCGAACTCTGAAGATTCGTTTTCAATAGAATAATATTTGAATATAAAATACTTATTTATAGTCATTTTGAATATATTGTACTTATTAATATTAAGGTTAAGTGTTAAGAGGAAACCTATTTCATATGGCCGGTTAGGGAAAGCGTGGTCAGATCGGTCTGAAACTTTTATATATTTTTATATGCACCTACACTATCATATGTATCAAATTTCAAAAGCCTAGCTTTCAAAATCTAATTTTCGTCGAAAAATCGGTTCGCTGGCCCAATGTGCAGCGTAGCCAAGGAGCTGGACACATTTATTTCCCAGTATTGTGCTCATCCGATATACTCCAGCTTTCCTTATGACACTCGCAATCAGCAGATTGAAGAGCGTACAGGATACCGAGTCGCCTTGTCTGAGACCCCACTCGATATTGTAGGTTTCGGATTGGTAATTTCCTACCTTGACGGAGCTATTTGTGTTGCCCAATGTCATACTACAAAGCGGTATCAGATTTGCAGGAATTCCAAGCTCAGACATGGCGGAAAACAGGCGCCGTCGCCGTGGGCTATCAAAAGCAGCTTTGTAGTCGACAAAAAGAAGATATGGCGCAGTGTGAAGAACTGGTCGACTGTGGACCTGCCAGAGCGAAAACCGCGTTGATACGGTCCTTCATCTTTCAGCGCCATCCTCTCTGATTGGGTTTAGTGGATCGTCTTCTTGTCTGCAACCAAAAGCCTTGCAAAGTGATCACTCCATAACCTCAGTACGATCTCTGCATCTGTGACAAGATTCACATCACCACTCCTGCAGGCAAACGATCCAGACTTATACTCATGTGAGATTACATATGTATGTAAGGTGTTTTTTACATTGAATAAAATATTTGTTTATGCTTTTAATTTTTGGTGTACACCTTACCTTATAAAAAAAGGGATGTTTTACAAACAGGCGACGACACGAAGAAAAACTATCACAGAACAGAAACATACGAGAGCCGTAGCACAAAAAAGCAGAGTTTGCTCTGCTCTCATCTCGCTCTATGTTTTCTGCTACTGCTTCGGCTACGCGCAGCACATCGTTTTATTTAATTGCTATTTGCTACAGCGGTAGCTTATTGCGCAGCAGAGGTGAGAGCATAGCAAAGCACATATATTCGATCGACAGGCAGTGGTAGCCAGAGCATAACACAATTTGTGTTGCTCTTGCTGCTACAGAGTAGAGTTTGCAATTGATAGAGAAAGTTAAACATTTTTAAAAATAAATATTTCTAGTAAGCTAATGTAAAACCGTACTTTGTGCAAAAATAGTACGTAGAAATTACCCATGACTGTCGCAAATAGATTTTTAGGATTTAAAGCTCACCAAATGGGATTTTTGCCCAATAATGAGTATTATAGACGTAACAAGCAAAAATATCTCTTTACGAAATAATTTCCGCACGAAACTTAAATAAGCTGACCACAAAATTCATGGGTGTGCATATCTACACAACAATAGTAGATTAAGTTGTTTTAAGTAGTTCGCTTAAAAATTATTGGAAGTTTTCGGAACCTTTTGTATAATGTGTATTTTGTGGCTTTTGAGGATTACTACAACTTTCATAAACGTCGGTCTAGCCGTTTCAGAAATATCAATAAAATAGTCCAAAGTGTGCAGAAATGATATCAACAGATGTTTAATGTTAAGTTCGTCGTTGGCGTCATGAGGTGTATCGCTTTGACCTTTTTCACGTAGGAGCGTATACCATCTTCCGCTACCGTAAACTCAAGAACGTCCACTCTCCTTTGCAGAATTGTTGTTTATTCTAGGTTAACCTTTAGTCCGAATATTTTTAATGTTTCGAACACCTTTCTGAGGTCTTCTATGTGGCTAAGCGCATTCTTGCTAAAAACGATGATAGCGTCAATGTACACATGATAACATTTCCCAATAAATTCTCTAAACACATCGTCTATCAGTCGCTGAAATTTTTGAATCTGTTTAAACCTAAAAGTAAGATCTAACGTAGTGAAAAGCGTGGCCGTTGTTTCTGATAGGGTTTTCAATCATTGTTTTGATTTATGCTCTATTCGGATGTTAGGTTTGACAGTCAACACGTTGATTTTCCGGTCAATAAGCGCGTTTGGATTCCGTGGTCCTGTGGCTCTTCGGAATCAGTGTCATTGGCGTCGCATTACGAATGTAGACCGTTGTTTTTCTCGAGAGCTACCGTAATTCCTTCCTAGATCAGATAAATATTTGCTGTCTCCTCCGAGGATCACATCTAGAGCTAGAACCCTATGGTTGTTCGGAAAACGGTCCGGGCTTATATTCCTCAGAGAGAATTTTTACTTATGTAGGCAAAAAAGCCTCTAGCTGAACCCCTCTCAATGGTGCCGGCCGGGTAATGGACACTGACATACACCTGCATATTAAGAGTGCCGAACACACGCTATGGCTAGAGCTTAGCCTGGCGGCAGGCATAAAACGCTTGGGGTGGTCAAGTGAATAAATGAGCCTGTGTGAATGAGGCTTTTACTATGGAAAGTAAACCAAAGAGTTCAACTCGGGCTGGGATGTCAGCCCAAGCGTTGGTGGAATCCGCTCTGTGTGTCGCCAGTTGCAGGTGGTCGACATAGAGAATATCCCGTCAAAACCAAAGGCAAAAGTTCTCTTTCCTGTTGCTGTCCAAGGAACGGCTGCTTCAACGTCAGAATAACGATGACAGTGACTGGAAGGTATTACATGTTGGTACCTTCTCCCCAAAAGAGGGCGGCCAGCATGTGCTCCTCAAGATCAATAAGAAGCAGGTCACTTAATATACCCACGATTCGGGAAGATGGCATGGGGCGTAAAGAGTGTTTACCAGCATCTGAAAAAGCGCTATCCCGGAGACAAAACGCACACATGCTCACTTCTGGGGAGGTGGATGGGGATCTCTGTCTCGGAGCGGACGAGTGGAAGGACGGTGACCTGACAGTAATAGTCAACCCGTCCTCAGCAGGTGCTGATATCCCACGGTAGAATCATGCTACATGGCGCACGACCTGCCGGCACCACCTGAACAACTGGTGAGATTGACAATGGAGTCCACCAGCCAATACGCGCAACTCATAGTCGGAACGGAAGGCAAAGCCCACCACTACATATGCGAATCGGCCGATATAAATACCAGGGGTGAGTCACTTTTGGATTTTATCTTAAGAACGAATTTAAGAATTGCTAATATGGGGGATGTACGTACGTACGTACGTACATACGTACTTAGGTTATTGTAATACCCATAATCAAATAATAACATTATACAACACTATTAATAGAGCATTTTCCCTTATAAGTATATCTGGTCTTACTGTGTATAACTTTCTTTTTTCTCTCTCGTGAATTTTGTGTAATTAGAACCACAAATTAATGTGAAATTAGATTCCACTTCACGTGTTATACATTTTGTTTTTTCTCTTTGTGTGTGTGTGTGTGAGGCTGTGTTGCTAACTTGTCCTTTTTCCGGACAGATCTGTCCCTTTTTTAAATTGCCATTGACGCAAAAATTTTAAAACGTCCCCTGTCCGGGAAAGTTGCCTTTTTTATTGTATTTTATCCTTTTTTTTCCTTTTTTGATTATTTTAAATTGCATGCACAATTTGTTTATTAAAACTAGGTGGCATCGCATTTATATTGTTTTTCTGCTTTCGATAAACATATTTGAATGAAACCATGTTTTCTGAGCGTGTAATCGAAATCAAACAGCAAATATATGTATATAGCGCTTTAAAGTTTCAACATGCCAAAAGAGATATATAAACAGAAATTTCGGGAACCTTGGGTAAGTGAACCTGGTTTAAAGAATTGGATGGGCCGACATTCTAAAGATCCATATACTGCAAGTGCAGTATAAATGCAGTGCCTTTCGCGCAGATAAATAAAATGGGGATTCAGCATAAAAATTACATACATTTATAAATAAATTCGGATTACGTAGAAACGGTTTATTCTGCCATAATTATCCAGTCCTTGATAGTTGTCTTCGACCAATCGAAACGTGTGCATCGTACGATCAAGGAAGTGATGAAGAGAATACTACTGTTGATGATGTATATATTATACGCTTAGGATATAATGATTGAAAAAACTAAATTCTTTACAAGAATTATTTTTGTCTGTTTTTTTTCCGTTTTTTTTAATATTTGTCCCTTTCTTGTTCTTTGTTTTTAGTTCATCTAGCCTTTTTTAAGTGAAAGCGTTGGCAACACTGGCTATAACCTATGTTTACCTCACATTGTCCTTATGGACCACCCTCCTCTTAACAAGTACAGACGTTCCCAGGTCTGCTTGATGGCACCTTCTGTGCACAAGAAGAATAGTTTGTTAAGGAAGAAATATGGATGAGGATACGGAGGCCCCCCGCCTTTGACAATGCTGGGTGGCTCAATGGAACCAATACCCTGAAATGTAACGATGAGCCGACACTCGGATGGCTAAGGCTGATGGTCCCTACACTGGGTGCAGTCTGGGAATGAGCCCAGCTGAAGGTGGTGGACACGGAAACTATCCCGTCCAAACCCAAGGCGAAGGTGCTCTTCCGGATGTTCAGGGAGACCAATCAATACTGTTGCTACAACGGAAAAATAAGGAAATCCCGTCCAGCGACTGGAGGATGTTGGATGGACGAGGAAGACGGTGATCTGACTGTGAACCCGTCAACACGTCCGCAGCAGGTGCAGATACCCCAATTGTTAAGGGTACTGTAAATAAACCTGCATAAATCCAGTTTGCCATCGACGAAGCTCCTGTTAGCCATGGAGCAAGGGCCTGTCGATGTGGCCTTAGTTCAGGTGCCATAGATTGCGTCTGGAAATATGGTGGCTGAGCTGAGGTCCTACAACAACTCCGCGTTTACGACGATAAACAGAATAAGAACCGCAGTACTTGTACTGAAGGGCATATATGCTTATCTTATGCCTAATTACAGCCCTGAAGATCTAACTGCAGTCACGCTTGAGAGCAATGGGGTGAATCTCACAGTAGCATCATGCTACATGACTCACCCGCAGAACTGGTCAAACTGGCGGAGAAAGCCAGCCAAATCATTGTCATTTAGATTTTATTCTAACAACAAACTTAAGTAATGCTATCTTTAGTAATGCACATACGTACGTAGGTCCACCGTCCTCTAACGTCCTTGATCTTACACTAGTGACATGTGTAGTTATAACTAACTGGTGAGTCCCTGACAGACCCTCCTTTTTGGATCATAAGTACATTCATTTGGAATGTAAGTTTGAGAATATCCCAAAAGAAGACAAATCTAGAAACCTACGGGATGCCGATTGGGCCAAATTCGAGACTCTTGTATGTACGACACTAGGTCAACCGGGCGCTATCGAGTAGGTGAGTGACATTGAGCAGTCACTCTCGCTTTAAAACGTCACCCTCCTAGGCGCCTATAATGGATCCTGCCAACCATCAAGGCGGAAAGTAAGGTCCAAACCGCTCTGGTGGAATGCCGAACTTTCCGTACTGAGAAATGACGCTAACGTTCTGTTCAAGCTAGCTAAACAGACCGAATTGCATCTGATATACAAAGAATTAAAGGTAGCTCTCAGAGCATACAAAATCGCTATTAGGAAGGCTAAGAAGAACTCCTCGAGGAGTTTTTGCTTCAATCTGGAGTCAGGGCTCTACACCGTCAGATTGAAACGGCTGATGTCTAAGCAACCGCCTATCCATAGCCATCTAGACGACAGATCATAGACGGAGAGTAGTGGGGAAACTCTAGAAGCTCTAATGTCTACAGTGCTCCGTGCGTCACGACCTCTTACTCCCAAGAGAACTATTTTTTGGTTTCTTTGAGTGCATATTTGATGCGGTTTTTACGCGAGTAAATAAAAAATGAGTTGGTACAAAAATGCGCGGGTACCAGCTCTCTTGTACCATAAAGATAAAATAAGATAAGATCGTCAAAAACTCTCTTTCATTGGTAGCATTGTGAGTTTCGCATATTTTTAGTGTTCGGGAGATCATGGTGACTGGTCTCCCACCTTGAGATAATACTGCTCCAATGCCATTTGCAGCAGCGTATGTAGTTAAAGCAAATGTTTTTTGTAGCCAGGGTATATGTAAAAAGCGTCGCGCTGAGATTCATCGGATTTGTTTGCTTACAGTGCCCTTTTTTGCCTTTTAGTATATTTGATAAACCCCATATAGTAGCTGACTAGGCCAAAAAAATATCTCAGAGATTACAAATTTTTTGGGTCAATATACTCTTGAATAGCTTACCAACAACCAAGGCTGGGCTGTTATACGCAGATCTTTATGGCTTTTTGTGTTGCCATCTTTTAACAGCTGTGCGGCTTCATTGTTTACAACCTCTGACACGCCTACTGGGTATGGGCCTCGTTGGAGGTCGCGAACTAATTCTCTTCAATTTCTAAAATTCGGCTTTTACAGAATTTGGGAGTACGATATCATAGATACGTGTAAAGTTCACATTATCGCACGAATGATGTTTGACTATTTCCGAAGTATTACCGTGGCTTATACTGTTTTCCATTTGGTCTATAGTTACCCCCGTAAGCAGATCGAAGCCTATTATGGCATCAAAGGTGTCAAGGGTATCTAATATGAAAAACGTGGCAGCTTTATTAAAAATTACCATTGAACATTTTTGTTTGATTTTACGGGACCCATGAAGCGAATTCACAGTAAATGGAGTGTCGATGGGTGTTACATTTTTAACTCCTTTACGGGTTTAACGTAATTTTTTGCCGCCCCGGTGTCGATAAGAATCTTTAATGTTTTGCCAGCCAACTGACACTCGATGGAGACGTTCGTCTCCAAAAAAAATGTAACAAATCGGTGTCCTCGGGTTCGACACTTTCCTATATGTAGTTTCGGCCATTTCTTCATATTCTTTTTACTCTTGGCTAGGCCCTTGTTGGGTGACATTGTTAATCTTTTGGCACCTATTGTCTGATGTACGCTGTGAAGTATTTTGCCTCTAATGAGCCCCGTCTAGTGAAGAATAATCCTGTGGCTTTCCCGAATTGATCTTATGTCTTGATTTGGACATCGAAGCATCAACGTCCATGGGATGGGAATGATTACTTGACAGTGCCTCTCTGTCATTCGATGACGTTTTAGGATCAGCCTGTTGTTCCCTGTTTTGCCCATGATTTCTGACAAAATGTGGATTTCTTTCCTGGCCCCTACTTTGTCAAATTCGGTTACGATTGTCAAATCTGGTGTGGTCGCTGTTATGGTTTCTTTCCTCAATTACTTTGGCATAATATGCAGCGAATGCACTCCTTTCAATGCTATTTTCAGCCTCACGGGCCACTGCTAATGTAGATGGCAAATCCTTGGCCTTCGCTGGGATTGGGGGACCCCTTGAGTCCTGCCTTACAGGAATATACTGCATCGACTCTAATTAATGCACAATGAATAGACGAAGCTTGTTCGTGTCATGCGTCATTACTATTTTGCCAGGACATGTATTCCTTATGATTTTCATTAAAGCTAGGCACTGACTTTACAATGTCCAACTTCACTTCACATCTTACACTGTTCACTGCACCTTTTAATTAGGCTTTTAGTAGTGTGGGATCCATTTCTAAACTTGGTTTAAAAAAAAAAAAAAAAAAACTGCACGCGTCAACAATTTTACAATAACTATACTTTCTCGAAATGCTCACTTTCACGTTGCCAATTTATTTTAAAATTTTTTATTCCCATATTTATACTCTCTGCAAGAGTATATTGGGTTTGTGCAAAAGTATGTAACAGGCAGAAGGAAGCGTGGCAGACCCCATAAAGTATATATATTCTTGATCAGCATCACAAGCCGAGTCGATATAGCCATGTCCGTCTGTCCGTCCGTCTGTCCGTCCGTCTGTCTGTCCGTCTGTCTGTCTGTCTGTCCGTATGAACAAACAGATTTCAGAGATTGTAAGAGCTACAAGTTCGAGTTGGTGTCAAACGATCAACAATTTAGTCAGTCAATACAAGAATCTTTTTTATTTTCGATGCCACGCCCCATTCGCCCACAATAAGCAAAAAACTGGACACACCTCGTGAAAAATTTGTGTTTTCGGCAAATATCTCAGTACCTATGGCACCTAGGATCACCAATTCTGGTACGGGTGTTCCTAGCGAGAGCATAGTTACATTGCCATTTAAAATGTTTTACTACCACTCCCACTTTTCCCACAATTTATAAAATAGTTTTCAAGCTTCAATGCCGTTTTTTCCGTATCGTACAGTATTGTAGTTGTGGAGACTAACTATATTAAACTATCATGAAAGGCGCATTAAAATCGGGTTATAAACATGAAAACTAGAAGCATTACAATATTGATATTGAACGCAATATCAACCCATTGGTGCAAGCGAGATAGAAACACACAAGCATATGTCCGAACGTTTTCGTTGCTTGTGTGACGGCAGCGCTGCCAGCGGTCGCTGGCCGCACCGAAGACACGCATACATACATATATACACACGTCTAATGTCAAACGTAAGTGTATTCGCATACAAACAAACAAACAGATGAATGTTTGCTTAGATTGTTTTTGTTTCAACGTGTTTTAAAACAAGTAAAACACATAGTAATATCTGGATACCGATTTTAATGATTTAATCGGGACAAATGCAGAGAGTATTATACGGTCGGGCGCGCTCGACTGTACTTTTCTTTCTTGTTTTTTATTATATTTATTATGTTGGGGAGGGCTTGACTTCACCACCTTTTTACTCGCTGTCCTTGTGGCTCAGCATTGATCAGAAAATGTAACAAATTAATTTTACGGCAGTGCGCCGAAGTCGGGCTGGTTTATTCTTCAAAGTGGATACAAAACTGATTACAAGAGTGGAATGTTTAAAAAACTATGGCTAAGTATATTAAATGGAAATATGATTCTAAACCTAAATACATAGGAAGTACATAAACGGCCATGTCATGGGTTGTGGTCAGCAAAACCGACTCAGCATATTTCCGACATGAACTCAGTTCTTGCGACACAGCTGGAACGGCTGGCCGTTGCTCCAACCCGCATTATTTTGATTACGTTGCATATGTGATCGGATACAGCAACAATGTTATCGCGCAGGTTACTCGACGAAATCATTGCGGGGACGTTCGTTGACTTGGCTGTTAATTTACATCCTCCCGTTCTGCCGACGCTCTCGACGGCAGAACTCCATATATACAATTTATATCCTAAGGTTAAGCTAAACTTTTACTTTAAATAAAGAATCAATTCATATCTGAGAGCCATCGACGTCAAGTATATAATCTTATTGTAATAACAAATTATTACATGGCATAAGTGACACGATTATACTGCATACTAAATGCTGTACATTCAGATAAACAATATTTCTACTTTCATATGACATTAAATAGAAAACTAAGGTGTTGCCCAGAGCAGGTGTTAGCAGAGCATGTTAAAATTTCACGATGTTGGCAAACACAAGTACAAATTCACCAAAATCGTCGCTCTAAACTAAATCCAACTATAAGTGAAAACAAGAAAGAAAAGTACAGTCGATCACGCCCGACCGTATAATACTCTCTGCATTTTATTCCCTATTAAATTATTAAAATCGGTATATAGATATTACAATGTTTAGTACTTGTATTGAAAAGGTTTAAGCAAAAAAATACAAAAATATAGGGCAAATACACATACATAGGTTTGAAATTATATGTATGCACATACATATATGTATGTATGTATGTATTCGGCGCGGCCAGCTTCCGCGGGCAGCGCTGCCGCCACACAGGCAGCGAAAACTGTCGAGCATGTTCTTGTATTTTTCTATCTCGCTTGTATTGATATTACGTTCAATTATCAATATTGTAACGCTTCTAGTATTCTTGTTTATAGTACGATTTTAATGCACCTTTCAGGATAGCTTGATATAATTAGTCTCCATACGAATTATAATTTTTAATACTGTACTATATCAACAAATGCCTTAGAAACGGAACGAAAGTTGAGAATTATTTTTATTAATTGTTGGAAATGCGGGCGTGGCAGTCCAAAATTGTACATGACAATCTATTTTTTTCTGTCGCTAGAAGCCTCCGTACCAAAATTGGTGATCCTAGGAGCTATAGTTACTGAGATATTCGCTGAAAACAGATTTTTTCCGAGGTATGTCTAGATTTTTGCTCATTGTGCCCGAAATCTATTTGTTTATACGGACAGACAGACGTACAGAAGGACATGGCTATATCGACTCGGCTTGTGATGCAGATCAAGAATATATATACTTTATGGGGTCTGCCACGCCTTCTTCTGTCTGTTACATACTTTTGCACAAACCCAATATACTCTTGCAGAGAGTATAAAAACAGTGAAAGGACTGTATAAATTATTTGAGTTATCGGTTAAAAGAATGTAATTTTGCAAACTCTCCAGTAGATCGCTGCATATATGTATGTTTATATATCCTCGACAGAGGTGACATGCATAAATATAAATATATGTGTTGCTATATGTCGATGACGTAGTCATAAATACACAAGATATGGAAAGGATGAACAATTTCAAAAGTTTTTTAAGTAAAAGTTTATAATGACCGATTTAAATTAAATACGCCATTTTATTGGATTCAGAATTGAGTTGACTCAAGGTAAAATATATTTAAGTCAGGCTGAATATATAAAGAGAATTCTGAATACATTCAACATCGACAACTGAAATTCTGTTAGTACTCCTTTATCGAGCAAACATAATTATGATTTGCTGAACTCAGATGAGGATTGCAATGCCCCATGTCGTAACCTTATCGGTTGCCTAATATGATTTGTTGGAATACGAAAAGGCAAAACTCAGTAGCAGCCACGTCAACTTATTTATTTTTTTTTCCTTGAGAAATCAAACTAAATTGCTGAATTTAAACCAAATTTAATTTTGATTTTATTTTATTCTAAGAGAAAACAAATTGAATTGTTATTCTGATACTTATATACCAAATTTTATTTTGAATTTATTTATTTCTAAGAGAAAACAAAGTGAATTGAATAATTGATACCCTTACAAATTTTTGTAATAATATTATTAAGATAATGATTTAATTGCGTTTTTTGTGGGTTTCCCCGTATCCTTGCAGTAAATGCTGCACATCAATGCACAACAACCACATTAGAATAAGAATTTAATTTGTTATGTTTGTTAACTTCATTATAATGTTATTTTTGAGGGGGCGAATAGTAATGACCATAATCAAATAATAACATTATACAACACTATTAATAGAGCATTTTTCCTTATAAGTATATCTGGTCTTACTGTGTATGATCTACTTCTTTCTCTCTCGTGAACATGTGGTGTTGCAAGTTAAAAACAAATCGTAATAATAAATTACAATCACAATATAAAACATTAAACTATCATCAGTGTGTTTCGTTCAACATGTTTATCTAGTTTTTCATCATAGGTCCTACGTTCTCTAATGTCCTTGATCTTACACTCGCGACAGGTGTAGCCATAGCTAACTGGAGGGTCCTAGACAAACCCTCCTTCTCAGATCACAAGTACATTCAATTCGAATGTAATTTTGATCACATCCCTAAAACAGACAGACCTAGGAACCATCGGAATGCCGAATGGGTCAAGTTCAAGAGACTTGTGTCTACCGAATTAGTTCAACCGGGCGTCATAAAATCGGTGAGTGGCATTGAGAAATCCCTCCTAGACGCCTGTAATAAATCTTGCCAATCATCAAGGCGGAAAGTAAGGTCCAAATTACTCTGGTGAAACGCCGAACTTTCTTTACTTAGGAACAACAATGCTAAGATTCTGTGTATGACTGCAAAACAAACCGAATCGGAACTGGTCTATAATGAGAAAAAAGTCGCTCTCAGAGCATATACGACTACCAACAGAATGGTCAAAAGAAGCACCTGGAGGAATTTTTGTTTCAACCTAGAGTCAGTGCCTTAAACCGACAGGCTGAGGAAGCTGCTGTCAAAACAGTCGCCCATCCAAAGCTAGCTAAAACTCGACGACGGGACATGGACGGAGAGCAGCGAAGAAACCTTAGAAGCTCTCATGACCACGCACTTCCCTGGTTGTTCAACACCTCCCGCAGAGGAGGAGCAACAACACACCTCGCATCATGAACTTCTGCTCCAAGAAGGGCTACTGACGACTCACAAGATACTATGGGCCATCAACTCCTTTTCAAGGATAAAGAGTACTGGTATAGACAATATCAAACCAGCATTGCTTCAAACCACCAAGGACGTGGTAACTCCATTGCTGGGCAGGATATTTGAAACGTGCCTCAAAACCGCCCACATCCCAACTCAAAGGAGAACTGAATTCCTTCCCAAAGGAGGAAGATGTGGGTACAGCAGTCTAGGATTACAGACCAATCAGTCTCACATCTTTCCTGCTGATAATAATAGAAACCTTGCTGGATCTCAGCATCAGAAATTAAATTAAAGAAAAGATGTCAGCCAACCAGCATGCCTATACGAAGGGTAAGTCATTTGAAAAGGCACAACACTTGCACGTCGCACACATTGAGAGGGCGGAACGTAATAAAGAATATGCACTGGGAGTCTTCTAATCTCAAGTTCAACGATATTATTGACAGGCTGCGGGAAATCAACACTCACCCAACCATCACACTCTGGATCAAAAATCTCCTAAGCTGCAGGAGAGTCCAGACAAACTGGGGCGCCGCAACAACAACAAGAAGCGCTAATAGGAGCACCCCAGGGAGGAGTTCTATCGCCGCTGCTGTGGAACCTTGCGGTAGATGATCTCATAAAGAGATTTGACGGAGGAGCCCCTAAAATAACTGCCTATGCGGATGACGAAGGTTTAATTATAACGGGCGTCTGCCCATCTACTCTTAGCTCCATTATGGAACGTTCTCTACGGGAGATATGTAAATGGGCGGAAGATGCCGGATTACATTTCAATGCAGAAAATACGGACCTAATCCTCTTTACCAAGAAGTACAAGCTTCAAGTAAATACCTAAAACAAAGCACTCAAGTAAAGCATCATTTTAAAATTTTAATTTTAATTAAATACGGAGTACGGGGTTTTTTACAGTCGGCTCGATCGACTACCTTGGTACGTTCTATGCTTAATATAGATTCTGTATTTGGTCTACCCAGTACATGATTCATCAAGATAGAATAGTTTCTGTACAAAAACATTTCCTTCTGTTGACCTAAGGGCCCTGAACTGGAACCCTGAAATACGCTTGCCATCCTATCGCAGTAGACTTTCACTAATAAATCTTCCTTTTTTGTCTGGTCGTAAAACAGTGTTCGGTGTAATATTCATACACAAACTAATCAACGGTGAAATTGATTCTCCCGAATTAATCAGCCAGATTAGTTTCGATGTTTTCAAGTCGACACACTACCTCCACGTGGTTCCCCCTGGATTGTAACTCAGCACATGCTGAGTTATAAACCAAAGTGAGCGGCGGGATCCTAATCCTTAAATTAGGTTTTGGCGTAGGACTTGATATCCACCCATGGAAAAACCAACATCAGTGAAGAATGCAAGAGGAGCCTCGGATAAGAACCCAAACAACGTTGACGACCATGGCAAACGTAAAAAGGACAAAGATTTGAGAGTATGCACTTGGAATGTACAGACTTTGTACAGACCCGGTGCTGCTCAATAACTAGCGGATACCCTCAATAAGTTGAAGGATGACATCACGGCTGTTCAAGAAATGCGATGGATTGGACAGGGCTGCATGAGGAAGAAAGCCTGTGACATATACTACAGCTGTCATAATAGTTGACATGAGTTTGGTTGCGGTTATGTCGTAGGATCCAGGCTACGGCAGTTTACACCGATGCCCGTCACATGACGTTAAAATTATCCTGGGAGATTTTAATGCCAACATCAGACGGGAGGGCATTTTTGGAGCAACCGTTGGGAATTATAGCCGGCATGAGTCTACCTCGGTCAACGGGCTTAGGCTGATAGGATTTGCTGCTGCGCACAACATGACAGTTCGTAGTACTGGATTTCGTCATCTCGACATCCATTAGGCATCCTGGCTCTCCCATGATCGTCTGACTATCAATCAGATTGATCATGTTGTGATCGATGCAAGGCACGCGTCTAGCATCCTAGATGTGAGATCCTGTCGGGGTCCCAACATCGACTCCGACCACTACCTTGTTGTGGCTAAGGTTCGCACACGGCTATGTGTTGCGAAAGTCCCACATCGAGGTATGACAAGGAAGCTTGACATCGGAAAGTTGCAGTCACAACAGTATAAGGATGCCTTCTCCACTCGACTCTCATGCCGACTGGCAGAACTTTCTCCAACGCCTATAAATACCACTGATATGTGGTCGCACATATCGAACGCCATAACCACTTCTGCTGTGGAAACTCTGGGATTCCAGCGACCTCCGAAAAGGAATCCATGGTATGACCAGGAGTGTCGAGAAGCGACTGCTGCAAAGGACGCCGCCTACAGAAGAACGCTGCAAGCAGGAGCCACTCGAGCGGTAGTAGGTATTTATAGGTCGCGGAGACGAGATAAGAAGCGCCTTTTCAAGAGGAAGAAGCGGGAGATAGAAAGGCTTGAGTGTGAGAAGATGGAGAGTAGCAGATGCAGGAATGATGCCCGTGACTTCTACCGGAGAGTCAAACGTGTGGCTCAAGGGTATAAGCCTGGATCGCTTGCCTGCAGGAGTGATGACGGAAACCTTGTCACAGATGCGGAGATGGTACTGAGGTTATGGCGGGATCACTTTGAAAGTCTTTTGGCTGGAAACAGTGAGGACGAACCTGACGAAGTTGATCCACTAACCCCAATCAGAGATGATCGTGTTAATGTTCCCATCCCTAGCCATACGGAGGTCGAAGTCGCAATGCGCCGACTTAAAAACAATAAAGCCGCTGGAGCTGATGGGCTACCGGCCAAATTGTTTAAGGCCGGAGGCGATGAGTTGGTAGGGTGCATGCACCAGCTCATCAGCAGCGTATGGCTATCGGAAAGCATGCCTGTTGATTGGAACCTCAGTGTAATATGCCCCATCCTGAAGAAGGGTGATGCTACACAGCGCACCAATTACCTTGGCATTAGCCTTCTTCCCGTCGCATACAAGGTTCTCACGAGCGTGATGTGTGAGAGACTTAAGCCATGTGCTGAAGCATTGATCGGACCGTATCAATGCGGCTTTCGTCCTGGGACGCCCACAGTCGACCAGATCTTCACACTATGCCAGATCTTGGAGAAAGCGCAAGAGAACCGAATCGACACCTACCACCTGTTTGTCGATTTTAAGGCTGCCTTCGATAGCCCACAGCGAGATCGCCTGTACGCTACCATGTCTGAGCCTGGTATACCTGCAATGACATTGAGCAACAACATCAGCTCTTTTAAGGTAGGAAATGACCATTCCGAAACCTTCGTTACCAAGCAGGGTCTCAGACAGGGCGACTCGCTGTCATGTTTGCTCTTCAATCTACTGATGGAGAGTATAATAAGCTGGAAAGCTGGAGTGCATCGGACGGGCACAATACTGGGAAACAAATGTGTCCAGCTCCTTGGTTACGCCGATGATATTGATATTATTGGTCGTACCAAGCGTGATGTTACTGCGGCTTTTGGAGCTATCGAAAAGGAATCAGCGAAAGTTGGACTTGCAGTGAACATGGGCAAAACGAAGTTTATGGTGTGCAGTAGCAGAGAGTCGCGGCGTCTTGACTCTCACCTTACTGCTTGCGACTATAACTTGGAGTCTGTCAAGGAATTTGTCTACTTGGGAACTGCAGTGACCAATAACAATGATGTCAGCCTGGAGATCATGCGGAAGATCACACTTGCCAACAGATGCTAATTTGGGCTCAGTAGGCATTTTAATAATAGAGCCCTCTCTCGGAAGGCAAAGGTTGCGCTATACAAAACGCTCATCACTCCAGTGTTGCTGTTGCGGAAGCCTGGACAATGACGCAGTCAGATGCAGCTGCTCTTGGTGTCTTCGAGAGAAAGATTCTGCGCAAGATCTTCGGACCAATTTGCGTTGGCGGTATCTATCGCATCAGGTGGAATGATGAGCTGTACGAGTTATACGGAGATGTGGACATGGCCAAGCGAGTTAACATTCAGCGCCTTCGCTGGCAAGGCCACATCGCCCGTATGGAGGAAACAACTCCAGCTCGCTCTGTTCTTGATGCGGTAGTTCGCGGACAACGGAGGAGAGGAAGGCCACGCGCACGTTGGAAGGACCAGATGGATGCCCTCCTAGCAGCACATGGTGTTACCAACTGGCGAAGTCGCGCACAGGACAGAGAAGTGTGGAGGCAAATCGTACATCAGGCTGAGCCCCATTAGGGGTGTTATGGCCAATTATTATTACTATATAACAAATACCTTAAAAATGGTATAAATGGTAAGAATCATTTTTGTACTTGTGAGTAAAGGGGCGGAGTCAGTGACCTGACTTCACATGTTGTTGTTGTTGGTTTGCGCAAGTGGCGAAAATCTGACTCCGCACATTATAATTTCTCTTTTACTCCTCTTTTACTCCTTCTATATGGTCCTCATCCAAGAACCAAGGCCTGGATCTCTGGTTTGAGGATCCCAGGGTGTAAGCTGTATGCTACTTGTCCTACATGGGGCATTACCAATGTGACTCCCCCACCTCAGCTCCTCAGGGACATCGAGGCATCATGCGACAGATCGGGCAAATGTAAGGGGTGAGTGAATTTTTAACTTTATACTCTGAACCAAACTGGCAATATGCAGTAAGGGTAACAAATCAACCTTTATTTTTAAGAATAGACAGAAAGTACTAGATTTCACACTTGTATCTGCATCCCTAGTGTCAGGTATCGCATCATGGCGTGTTCTTATGGAACACTCTTTCTCTGACCACAAATACATTGAGACAACTGTATTTTTTTGAGATCCGCAAAGCTACACTACACTATTAGGTGACGGGTACGGCCCGCCCCTATCGTTGATCAGCAGGGACCATAATTCTGAATCAATTAAAAGCTTTAAACCCTTTAAATCTCTTGACCCAGATGGTATTATTCCAGTCCATCTCATCCATGCTGGGGATCTGGCATTAAACTTGTTACATCATTAAGGCAGGGAAACCATCTCACTGAAACCTAAATTACTTCAGCTCTATAAGTCTATTATCCTTTTTTTTGAAGACTATAGAAAGGCTCTTATGCTGGCATCTGCTGGCTAAGATTCCTAGGGAAAGTTTCCCTACCGCACAACATGCATATCGAAGAGGTAGGTCCACAGAAACTGTCCTGCACAGAATCGTTTCATACATCGAAAGATCGCTCTCCTTCAAGGTATACTCTCAAGTGGCGTTTCTTGACATAGAGGGTGCTTTTAATAATATCCTGCCAGAACCCTTTATAGGAGCTCTGGCATCCATGGGAATCGACCCCATCTTTGTCAACAGAGGAACTCCAAGAGTGCCCTTGGATTTATTAACAATTGTGGAGATATGATGTGTGAAACTTAATTTATTATCAAAGAGAACACCAAGATCTTCAACTAACAGTATACGTTTTAAGGGTACATTGTCAATATAGTAATTGGAGTAAGGAGTAACCCAGTTATAAGTCATAAACAGTCATTTAGAGAAATTTAGGTACAAGTGATTAGTTATGCACCAGTTGTGCATTGTGTTCAAATCATCTTGTAATAACGCATGATCCGAAGGGTCCATGTAAGATAATAATAATTTCACATCATCTGCATACATAAGAATGCGACAATGGGATAGCGAACAGGGAAGGTCGTTTATAAAAAGATTAAAGAGTAATGGACCTAAGTGACTACCCTGGGGAACTCCAGAAGTAACAAAAACAGATTTAGAGATGGCTGATCTAAGCATAACCCTTTGGGTCCTACCTGTTAGATATGAAGAAATCCAAAGAAGAATGGAAGGTGGGAAGCCTAAAATACTAAGTTTGTGTAAAAGTAGATTATGATTCACAGAGTCAAATGCTTTGCTAACTAAAGTCAGTATAGATGACATCAGTTTGCATTCTCTGCAATGCCTCATTTATAAAAGAGGTAAACTCCAATAGATTGGTCGAAGTCGACCGACTCTTAACGAATCCGTGTTGGGCAGGGCTGATAAATGACTTGCAGAGATGTTGCAAAGTCGAAGTAATTATCTTTTCGAAGAGCTAAGGGATTGCGGACAACTTCGCAATTCCCCTGTAGTTGGAAATGTCCGACTTACATAAAGTAAGAAAAACAGAGGATTCTAAAGCAAGCTTAAAAAGAATTAGGATAGGTTTTGTTATGGAAAAACAGCACTCCTTGAGCACATAACTTGGAATGTTGTCAGAGATAGGATAAGAGAAGTTAGTAGGCACACTAGAGGTGTAAGTTGATTGAAAAAAGTTAGCAAGGAGATCGGAAGCAGCCGAGTCCTCACTTACATTACTGGAATTGAAAAAGAAAGATTAGGGTAAGGTACTAGATTTACGTTTAGAATTAACAAACATATAGAACTATTTAGGATCACGCGCAAATTGATTCTTGCAGCGAACGAGATAACTTTCATAGCATTGAGATGAAGAAGGGTAAACGCAGCTTTTAATTTAGAATAATTTAAAAAGTCTAAGCTAGAACCTGTTTGCTTAAACTTTTTAAAATATTTAGATTTTTTGTGTTTTAAGTTGGATAGTCTTGGTGAAAATCAAGGTAGTTCACATGAATCCGGCTTCACAACACAATATGGAATGCAGACATCAAAGATTGAATTTAAGGTGTTGCAAAAATACTCGACAGCTATGTTAATATCATTCGGTGGCAAGAATAATTTCCTTTGCGGAAGCAACTGCGCGACTTGGAAGAGAAAGAAGGAGCTAAATGGGTTAAGTTGGGAATAGACAAGGATATTTCAAGAGTAGGATGAAAATAATATTCAGGTACAACTACATTGACGAAGATGAGATTCAGCAATCTGTTTAAACGATTAGGTATATGATTGAAAAAAGGAAAAAAGGAAGATTAATCAAACTATCTAAAAAGTCAGTATTAGGTATGGGTATGTAATTAAACTTGTTGAAACACGTCCAGGAAACGTTTGGCAAGTTAAAATCACCAAGTGTCACAAAGAAATCATGATCACGAATGTGACTAAATGTTTCTTTAATGAATTTGAAATGTTGCAAATAAATCGACATTTCAGACGAACAAGTTACATAAAGCGCAAATGACGATAAAGTAACCTTAACGGCAACAATTTCGATTTCGTTCAGAAGTGAAACATCTATTAAGCATTAAGACAGGATTTTACTAAGGACTCCACCACCACGACGATTAGGACGATCGCGCCTAAATATATTATAATTTAATGACATTATTTCATTATCAGATATGCTAGAATTAAGCCAAGTCTCTGAAAATGCAATAATGTCAGAATCAAAAGAGAAACTATTCTTATGTAACTTGTATAAAAAGAATTATGCACCCACTTGCACAGCATCGTGAACACTTCACTTGGCTGAAAATTTCTCTTTTACAGATGCTTGCAATAGATGTTTTAAACACTACCTTTTTAGACCCCTTACTCTAAAAAAGAGTAGAGTGGTCTATTAAGTTTGTCTGAAACGAAATGTACGTAACAGGCAGAAGCAGGCTTCACAGACCCCATAAAGTATTTATATTATTGATCAGCATCGAAAAACGAATCGATATAGCAATGTCCGTCTGTCCGTCCGTCCGTTTGTCTGTATGAACACCTCGATCTTTTAAACTATAAAAGCTAGAACCACCAAATTTGGAATGAAAGTCCGTTATTATGTCAGGCAGATCAAGTTTATTTCAAATTGTTGCCACGCCCCTTACCGCCCCCGCAATCAGCAAAAAACCAGACACACCTCGAAAAAATTTTTGTTTTAAGCGAATATCTCAGTTACTATAACACTTAGAAGCACCCATTCCGGTATGCAGATTTTGACCTCCCACGCCCCATTTCTCATAAGAGCTAAAAAACTTTAAAATTTCAATGCCGTTTTTAAGGCTTTTATCATATAGCACAGTGTTGTAGTTCAACATTCGTTTAGAGACATATGAAATCAAACTATTCTGAAAGTGGCATCAAAATCCTACTTTTAACAAAAGAGTTATTACGTTACAAAGTTTGTTTGCAATATCACTTACGCGCGAGATCGAGACAGAAACATACAAACACATGTTCGAACGTTCTCGATGCTTGTGTGGCGACAGCGATGCCGCCAGACGCTGGCCGCGCCGAATACACACATACATACATATATGCATACATATAATTTCAAACGAATGTGTGTTTGTATGAATAACATGTAAAAGCTGATAATCGGAGAATTGTTGAAATTGGCGCGTGGTGCAACTGATAGAGTTGCGGCGCGTTGGTTCGATTGCTGAATATGATAATTGTTAATTTAATTTTTTTTTTTTTATTTCAAATCAAAATGTACATATAAAATTTAAAGTTTTAAATTTTATTTAAAATTTTAATTTAAATTAAATCTATTGCAGTCGACTCGATGCCGGTCTGCTCTGTTTTGGAGTCATCCTTTATTGAGTGTAGATTTGATGCTGCTAGGCACTTTAGCCTCGCACGGGGGAGCAGTGGCATAAGAGGTTTTCTAGCGTTTCGTCGATACCTTGTTCATTGCATTTCCTGCAACTTACGCTGTCGGTGATGACCAGTTTTAATGCGTGTACAGCCACCAGGCAGTGACCGGTGAGTAAACCCACCATTAATCTGCGTTCCATCCGAGAAAGTTGCTGTATGTGACGACTGAGTGAGTGTTGTGCTCTCTGTACATTGCTCTTGTGTTTCAGCACATAGTGGTATTCCGTCACATTCGATTACAGCTTTCCTTGGTACTATGCTCAAGTTCCCTTTGCAGTGATCTCAGCCAGATCATATTGTTTTTGTTGTTCTGCATGTTGTGGTATTCGGCCACATTCGATTTCAGCTTTCCATGGTGGATGCCGTTTAATGTCGGGGGATCCATTGCAGTACCTTGTACTTCTTAGTGATGAGGATGAGGTCTGTCTTGTCCGCATTGATATGTAGACCTGCATTGCTAGCCCATCTACAAATCTCACTGAGAGTCTTCCTCACAATTGAGCTGAGGGTTGATGAGCACGCACCGGTAATAATTATTCTTATGTCATCTGCATAGGCAGTTATTTTCGGGTGACCCCCATACGCTATGGTGGGCGTTGGCATCTGTTTCGACTATCAGTTGGGCTGTGCCGTAGACTGTCTCTTTGGATTGTCTCTCTATCTCCCCCGGGGGTGCAGACCTGTCGTATATCACTGTATCGAGACTGCTGCTAGATCGTCAGTACTGTAATTGGACATTAAATAAGCGTGAATGCATCTTCTTATGAGTACTGCGGCTCTTGTTTTGCTTACCTTTGCTGAATAGTATGAATTGTAGTTGATGACCTTAGCCCCCCACGACATTGTCTGACGCAATCCATGGCTCCTGGATTAAGGCCACGTCGACGAGCCTCTAAGGCTATCAGGAGCTCCGTTGACGCCAACTTACTCTTATGTAGGTTGAGCTGCAGTACCCTCATCCGGGTTTGCTGCTGGTCATGTCGCACACGGGTTGACTACTACCGTAAGATTACCGTCTTCTTCTTCTTCGTCGTCGCCTTTGTCCTCCGAACCGATGGCCATGTTTTGAGCGGCTTCGAGGAATGACTCTAGGCCAAGGTCCCTCTCCACTTTCGCAGCTTCCAGAGTATGCGCATCTTTGTCTTCCGGATGGCGCTTCGTGAGCTGCAGGTAGACGCTGCCAACTCCCGAAGCCATCTTGCCGTAACGTGGGTAGAGCATGTCTTCTGCCTTCTTGTTAATCTGCAGGATGACGTGCCCCCTCTGCCGCGGAGAAGGCACTAGCGTGCAGGATTTCCCAATCACCCAATAAAAAATCATTTATGTTAGGTAAGATAAGGCCGGATGCCCTCTCGTTTGTAGTTAATAGGCCAATGTTGACCCTTAGTAATCCGATCCCGGAGGATGCTATGACTAGAAGTCAAGTAGGATGCGGGAGCGCTTCGCAAAAGCTTGCCGATCGCCTAGTGGCCGTTTTGAGGCGACTTATTTCGAAGAGAGTTTTAGTGCCCCTAGGCAACTTAATCGTGTGCGATCTAGGGCTGGGCAGCAACATTGAAAGTGCTCTATGGTTTCGGCAGGGCCAAAGTTATTGTCTTTTCTGCGGCTAGAGTCATGCGTTATGCCGAACTTCATCGCATGTACTGCCGCCATACAGTGGCTAGTGAGAATTCCTACCAATAGCCTACACTCTATCCGTGGAAGCATCAGAAAGTCACGAGTGCTTTGGGCGTTGAAAGCATTGCACATTATTCTTGTTGTATTAAATTGTGATTGTGTTCCGCCACCTCGTATTGATAAGCTTATTGGTGCTCGCCTCAAGCTTGTGTGTCTGCCTCCTCAATTCCACATATGGCCTGGTGGCTCGGAACCCAGTAGATGTGTACTTGTGCATCTCTGCTCACCCGGTTAGTTCTGGAGGTGGTGGTTGACGACAACATAGCCTTGATAGCAACTTGGCTGTCTTCCAATAGGTTTATATTGTGGCAGTCCGAGCTTAGGCTTTTCGCTAATTCCGCTGCTTTTGTTGACTGGGAAGACCTCCGCAAAAGGCTTCAGAGACCTGGTAGCCTATATGACACCTTTGTGAGTGGCTCACAGCAGTAAACAGCGCCCCCTACTTCTGCTGCCATCTTGGAGCCGTCTGTACATATATTTAGGTGGACATGCCTATTTTGACACAGCTTCCAGTCGTCAGACCGGAAATGAGTCTCGTTTCAGGAAACTACACTGCTTTGAGATATAGTGTAGTCGAAGTGGCCGTTTAGGTTCTGGTAACGCCAGGTGTTGGGCTGACTAGCCTTATTTGCAGATCTAAAGGAGGTTGCCCCAGTAGGAGTTGCACGGCTTTTGCCGGGGTAGTTCTCAGGGCACCTTTGTTGCATAGTAGCGACTGACGTTAAGCTTTTTCCATTGAGGCGAGATAAGTCTTCTTCTCCGTTGCTGGCCACCAGACCAGAGCCCCGTAGAGCAGGGTCGAGCGCACTACCGAGGTATATTTCCCATGCATGAGTTCGGATGACAGACCCTACTAGCAGCTAAGCATCTTTTTTGATGCGTATAGCGCAATGGTTGCCTTTTGCACCCTTTCTCCAACACTGTTCCCAGGTACCTTACGTGGGTGCTTGGTTTCAGCGCTTGCCCATTTATCATCGGAGGGGTGCAGTGCGGTGAGGTTTGTCTCTTCCACGTTGATTTGTAAGCCGGGTTTATGCACCCATTTCAAAGTCACCCTGAATGTCTCTTCCGTTATGGAGCTTAAAGTAGATGGGCACACTCCCGTAATAATTATTTTGGGGTCTCCCTTATCATATCTCTTAATAATATCGTCTACCACTAGATTTTAGGAGATTCTTGGTCCAGTTGGTGATAGTAGGTTGAGTGTCCATCGATGTCAGCTGATCAATGACATTGTTTAATGCACCTGAGATGTCTACGAAGGCCCCCAGCGCGTATTCTTTATGGTGTAGTGCATTCTCGATCGAGCTTACTAGCGTGTGTAGAGCAGTTTAAACTGATCTGCTCTTGGTATATGCGTGTTGGTTGGTTGCTAACTGTTCTCCCACTTCATCACTGGTGTGTAGGTCCAGCAACTTATCGATAGATTTAAGTAGAAAGGACGTAAAACTTATAGGTCGATAGTCCTTTGGGCTGTTATGAACACATTTCCCAGTATTCTGTAGTTAATTTTTTTTTTTGTTTATAAAATCTTCTAATACAATTTTGATTTATGATTTGGCCTTAGCAAAGGAATTTTCTTTTTTGGGGTTTCAATTTGTGATTTAAATTTGTTTGGGAACGTGTTTAAACATGGAATGCGCTTACACAAACGTGTTTGATTTCAAATAACAAATAAATAGTCAATTAAATTTATAACTAATATATTGTGAATTAAGATTAATAATACTCTCTCATAACTAAGTTTTACAAACTAAACGTGTAATTCAAGCTAGTCATACAAAAAGTATATGGTATGTAAACTTAATTGTTGGGGTGGCTGGCGGGAAGACGGGGGTGTGGCAGGACCTTGCAAGCAATAACAATAAGATCAAAACATTCGACAACTGAGTCGTCGTCATCATCATCATCAGACGATAGATAATATGTAATATATAGTACAGGTTTAAATAGCGCAGCGCTTATAACATATATAGTAGTTATTAAGTAGTTAATGTTTATGTTAATGTGTTGTTTGTCGTACCTAATTTACATGTTTTAGTGTTTTCTTTTTATACTCTCTGCAAGAGTATATTGGGTTTTTGAAAAAGTATGTAACAGGCAGAAGGAGGAGAAGTATATATATATATTCTTGATCGGCATCACAAGCCGAGTCGATACAGCCATGTCCGCCTGTCTGTCCCTCTGTCCCTGTCCCTCTGAAAACATATTTCAGAGATGGTAAGAGCTACAGTTCGAGCTTGGTCTCAATCGATCACATATTTAGTCAGTCAGTACAAGAATCTTTTTTTTTCGATGCCACCCCCCATTCGCCCACAATGAGCAAAAAATTAGACACACCTCGGAAAAAATCGGTGTTTTCAGCGAATAACTCAATAACTATGGCACCTAGGACCACCAATTGGTTAGAAAGTTCCAAGCGACAGCATAAATGCATTGCCATTTAAAGTTTTACGCTGTCACGCCCACTTTTCCCATAATTGATAAAATAATTTACAAACTTCAATGCCGTTTTTAGCGAACTTTTTTAGCGCAACACACGTAGCATACAAACGGTTCACAACTATCAGTAATTGGTCTGTGGTTGTGTCTCTGTTTTCCTTGACTCTTTACGTATTGCAAATACAGTCCCGCGTCATTCGGTGTGCTTTTACCTCTTGTGCTGCTGGCCGCTCTCCCTTGCCCCAAGCGATCTCGACTTTCTGAATGTCAACAGGGAATAAGCGATAACTTAAAGCGCTCAATGCATTTCTAGCTGATGAAATGAATTCCTTTGATGAGCAGATCTACTTGTCCGTCTGGAGACGGTAGAAAGCATGAAAGCTGAGTTTGAATCTTCCCAATCCAAGCTGAAGAGGTTAGATCTGCTTGAGCTTTCCAGAGACCCCAGAGCCGACTTCTTCTAGCTATATTGGGAGTCTAAGTCAAAGATATCACGGAGATTGGAAATAATTGGAAAGTCGCGATCTGGCTGTGCAAATTCCACAGCACTGGCAGATCCCCATTTAACACAACGGAAATGTGATTACATTTCCGCAGAAGGCGCTTGCTTGAGCTGCAATTGCCTAAGTTCAACGGATGCTAAGAGGATTGGCCGGACTTCTATGCTATCTTCAGCACTGTGGGCGGAATGTGGAATGCGCAGTGAGCCAAAATCAGAATCGTCAGGTGAGCAAGCATTCAGCAAAATCGTCCCAAAGCGCTCTCATTGCATCAACGCAATAAGGAGGTGCAACATGTCCCTTTTGTAATGCAAAGGATCACTTCCTTTCAAAATGCGCAGAATTCATCGTTTTAACGCCTCTGGCACGTCATAAAAAAGCGAAGCGCATGGGCATGGCTTGCATCAATGTAGATCAGGACATTGCAAGCATTGTCAATTTATCCTCTTCTGCATATGGGCACCAAACTGTTTGTTGTAAATGCAACGATTTCATAAGGGCAAGAAACTTCGGGAATTCAGCAAGCAACAAACTCATCTTCGGTTATTTCCACATCTTCTAATCCTTCTCCTGAAACCACCAAAACTACGCCTGCAGATTATATGTTGCTACCTACCGGAATAGTTTATATTTTATAGAACTCGTCCCGCGCGTTGTTAGACACTGGTTCTCAACTCAACTTTATCAATGCGCGATTCGCCAATCAGCTGCAGCTCAAAGCTCAGAGATCTAATATTGCATTTCCGAAATGTGAGAGTCATCGCTATCGTTGGATCAAACTGTTGGTGTCACTACTCGGTCGCATGATGCGCTGTGGTCACTCGAACAATAATGGATTACCAGCCGCATATTAATTTTAACATTGAAACATGGAATATACCCAAAAACCTCAAGCTGGCTGATCCGTCATTTTTTGAATCACAGCGTATTGATGTACTTCTTGAAGCTGGGATTTTCTTCGATCTCATCTGCGTTGGCCAAATTCGCATTGCTGATAACTTGCCTTCCCTTCAATAGACTTAACTTGTCTGGATCATTTCTGGCGGTTGTTCTCATCAGTCAAACAAGCATTCAACTTAAGCTGCATTGCGCTCAATGCCGGAGCTTCGGTCACAGATGAGCCTTTAATTGATATTGTGAAGCGTGTTTTATGAAGTCGATAGTCTCCCTGGAGAAATGCCATTTGTTTCGGATGAAGATGCTTTGTGCGAGCAGCTGTTCAAGGAAGGCTGTACTAGATTAAATACGGGCCAATATTTGGTTGGGCTTCCAACTAAAGCAAATGTTAACACGCTAGGTGACTCCTACCAGAGCGGTTTACAACGTTTGAAGGCATTGGATGCCAAGTTTGAACGGAGCAAGCAATTGAAGGAGCATTTTGCAGCTTTCCTCCAGGAATACATTGATCAACGTCACATGTCACTAGCAACAAGGGAGCATAATCTACCGCAGTATTTCCTCCCTCATTATTGTGTTCAGAAGCCTGACAGCACAGCAACAAACTTGGGCGTCGTTGCTGACGGATCGGCCAAGACTACTTCTGGCGCTTCATTAAACGACGCACTTTTTACTGGTCCTACAATTCAGCCGAAAATCTTTAATACACTAATCCGTGCTGAAACCCTCGAGCACCTCCTATGCCACTACCCAGCCGTAGCCCATACTAGGCTGAAGTGTCTAGGAGCGCCACTACTACACTCACTCAAGGATGCATCCAAAAGAGAGGCAGGAGAGCTGCTGGCCTTTGCCAAGCATTCTCGCATCCTGTTAGACGAGTAACAGATCCCCCACGCACGGACCACTAAGGGCTATCAAATGGCCTATGCACTGTTCTCTGGAAGGGCGTCCGGCTTAACCTAACCTAGCCTAATCCATTTTCGTCTTTTTAATGTTGTGCTGTGCGGTGACATCACACATCCTGACGAGTATTTGCAGTGCATATTGTGGCGGGATACATCACATGAGAAAATAAAGATACAGAAACTGGAAACAGTTACATATGGCACTAAGCCTGCCGCATTCTTGACCATCCCTGCATCCCGGCAGCTATAATCGTTCGAAGGGATTTTTACGTCGATGACCTTATCCCTGGAGGAGACTCTCTTGATCAGGTTTCCCGAATTCGTATTGAGGTCAAGGACTTGCTTTTCAAAGGCGGGTTTCCAATACGCAAGTGGTCCTCAAACGAGCGGGAAGCTGTAACTGGCGAATTCTAGACAGATCGCGAAAAACTTATGAAATTCCACGATGGATCCGACAAGGCATTAGGGTTGGCTTGGGATCCGAACTCAGATGAACTGTTGTTCAATTTTGCAAATATCGCTCTACACGCCCGAGGGGCGAAAAAAAAATTTTGTCAGCTATCGCCAAGTTCTACGACCCTCTGGGATTGATCGCGCCTATCATCAAAAAAATGCAAATTTTCTTTCAGGCCATATGGAAGGAGAACTTGCACACCAGCAGAGCTGTCTAACTGAAAACCTTGGCTGCAAGGTCCTAAATTCTTACATCACTACTACTACACACTTACTATCCGACTGACCTTCCAGAACGACGGCACAGGGTTTTAGTATCTTCTGTTACACCACAAACTGTTAATTCCAAAACTCGTTTGGACGTCTTCAGCATGTTTTCCCATACGTTAGCCTCCTGCGCAAGGAGTACAATCATAGCAAAGGACTGCTCACTACACAGGATGTAAAGATCTGCTCATCAAGAGCATTCAATTGGTTCATTTTGAGCAAAGAGCATTATACATACCTTGCTTGCCGGCAAGCCTCTTCAGACAAAGAGTCAGTTTAGATCGCTGCAGCCCTTTGTAGATCCCCAGGGACTAATCCGTATCGGTGGCTATTGATATTAGTAATATATAAATGCAATAAAGCATGTTCCAGACCAACCAAATAAATAACAAGACACTTCGTTGTTTAGATTTTCTTTTATACCACACGCACTCGTCACCAGAAAGGAATAGAATGAACATTAACTTATCGTCAGTGTATACACACACTTATATGTGGCAACATTGAATTATCGATATATCGATACAACAGATTTTGTATGTTACTTTTGCTTATTTTCAACACGCCACCTCAAAAGTTGCGTTCATAAATATCAAAAACATTAATAATACATATTCTAATTGACGATTTTGTGCTTATATTTTCTTTATTACTTCTGGGGATAATTTGATCCAGCATTCGTTCTAGGAAATCGGGAAACCCGATTTCATAAATTTGTATCTTGAACAATTCACTTGCTTTTCAGATTCATTAAATTGACATATAACTTTTACATTTATGTTTTAAATAATAATATAAACATTTTCATTTTAATTGACTTCAAATTACTTATACTTTAAAGTTTACGTTATAAATAATATATATAGTTTTTCATTTTAATTCATTTTAAATTAGTATTTAAAGGAAATATTTCAAGTTTAATTCAATTCAAATTGATTATTTTGTAAATTAACATTACAATCTTCCATATTAAATTTTTGTAACACATTTTTTATGTATGCCGATTGGCTAGACTTAGCAGACCTTCTTTTCTATCAATTTTTATACCAATAAAGAAACGTATTTCTTGTAAGTCTGTAAATTTACTCAGTAAGGATATTAAATAAGACATTGTATCAGATTCATAAGTAGCAATAACTACATCATCGACATACAGTAATCCATAAATGTTTTTAGAAATGTGTCCTTTTTATACTCTCTGCAAGAGAGTTTGTGCAAAAGTAAAGGCAGAAAGAGGCGTGGCCGACCCCATAAAGTATATATATTCTTGATCAGCATCACAAGCCGAGTCGATATAGCTGTGTCCGTCTGTCCGTCTGTCTGTCTGTCCGTCTGTCCGTATGAACAAACAGATTTTTTAGAGATGGTAAGAGCTACAAGTTCGAGCTTGGTGTCAAACGATCACATATTTAGTCAGTCAATACAAGAAAATTTTTTTTTTGATGCCACGCCCCATTCGCCCACAATAAGCAAAAAACTGGACACACCTCGGAAAAAATTGGTGTTTTCGGCAAATATCTCAGTAACTATGGCACCTAGGATCACCAATTCTGGTACCGGAGTTCCTAGCGACGGCATAGTTGCGTTGCCATTTAAAATTTTGGACTGCCACGCCCACTTTTGCCACATTTGATAAAAAAGTCTGGAACCTTCAATGCCGGGTTTGGCGAACTTGTTCGTATCGTACAGTATTGTAATTATATAATTCGTGTGGAGACTAACTATATTAAACTATCCTGAAAGGCGCATTCAAAGCGGACAATAAGCAAGAAAACTGGAAGCGTTACAATATAATATGATAGTTAAACGCAATATCAACCCATTGGTGCAAGCGAGATAGAAACCCACAAGCACATGTTCGAACGTTTTCGCTGCCTGTGTGGCGGCAGCGCTGCCCGCGGACGCTGGCGCGCCGAATACACACATACATACACATATGCATCACATATTGTCAAACGTATGTGTATTCGCATACAAAGAAACAGATGTATGTTTGATTATGCTTAGATTGTTTTTGTTTCGACGTGTTTTAATGCAAGTACTACACATTGTAATATGGCCCAATCTTTCATGCCACAAGCGACACTCTGCGCATTTTGATTTATTTAAATTATATAATTTACCTCTCATATTAAATTTTAGATTGGTACATTATACTCACTGTTTCCTTTAAATACCATGTTACCATCTTTTGTGACTTTTATGCCTCCAGGATTAAATTCTATCGTCAGTCCAGCATCCTGCATCTTCTTCACAGATAGCCAGTTGTGTCGAATTTCCTTGCTGTACAGCACGTCCTTCACCGATATATCATTTCCAGAACAACTGAGATTTACTACTCCTTTAGCCGTAGCATGAATACATTGTCCCCGTTTTGCGACTTCTATTGAAATCTTTGATGTCAAATTTTCATATTCCGCAAACAATCCAATGTCTTTAATTAGGTGGTCTGAGGCGCCGGAGTCAAGTATAAATTCTACCTCATTTGAACTTGTGATATTATATTGATTTCTAACCATAAAGGAAAAACCACGATCGGACTGTGCTGTTGTTGTAGCTATTTAAGCCTGCTTTTCTTTGCCAATATTTTCACTAACGTTCCCATTACCTGTCTGCTTCTTCAAAAAATAGCAATCCTTTTTCAAATGACCTAATTTTCCGCAATGAAAACATTTAACATTTGGCCAGTTTTTATTTTTATTATATGGCTTATTGGTATTTTTTAATTTTTGTTTAATATGTAACTTATTGCCCTTTGTCTGCTTGATTGCAACAACTTGTAATATTTTGGCACTTGTGTCTTTATTCACACCTCTTAATTTTATTTCTTGATCTAAAAGCCGTGTTTTGACAAATGCTAATGTGAGATTATCTTCTGAAAGAGTCTCTATTGCGGTAATAACACCATAATAATTTGAAGGTAAACTTAAAAGAAAATGAGAAATTTTATCCATTTCATCTAATTTGCCACCAGACGCAATAAGTTCAGTAATCAGATCATCAAAGATATTTAAATGATTTAGCAGCGTGGTATCACATTTTAACTTTAATAATCTCTTTCGAAATGATAGCTGCGACGCTAAGCTTTTTCGCTTATAAATAGCATCCAAGTTTGCAAAAATTTGTTTTGCCGAATTTTCAGAATTTGCAAAACCTAAAAATGAATCACTTAAGTATTCAATAATAATGTTTCTTGTGTTTCTTTCTGCTTTATTAGTTTCATCAATTCCTTAATTGTGGCTCATCTATCACTTTTAATAAATTAATCTCTTCTAATAAAGCCCTAACTCGAAATTTCCATATAGAGTATTTATCTCCAGTGAATGGTTAGATGTTTCTTTTTCCTTTTTCCATTTTCTATTTCGCTTCACCTCACTTCCTATTTTATTCAAAAATATATACACAAAATTTTTCCCGCCGAATTGGTCTGCTTCATCACTTGCAAAATTCTAAGAATCACCAGATATACATACAAGTTAACAAGTAACCTTCGAGCTATAACTTTGCAGAATACGTACTACCCTGGCATGCGCATGCGCAATGCCCTTACAAAGTCAGCACTGGTAACATGATGCTTGACGTTGCGCAAGTAGATTTGTTTATCAGTTATGCTGAGTCGGCTATGCCGGCTATGGACTTTGCACAATTTATGCTACAGCCTTAAGCTTTAGCTTTCGCTTTTGTTCCATTTTAGTTTTAGTTTGTACCAAGCATTTAAAGAGATAACAATAAATTGTACTTGCTCCGGCTTTGCCGTAAATAAAACGTTGTATTATTATTGATTATAATTATTGTACCACAAGGCCAATAATTGGGAGTCAAGTCAACTCCCCAACATAATCATCCTGTACGACCCACCTACATTTGGATATCTCGCATCGAGGGAACCTCATCTAGCGACGATAGACTCAGAGATTCAATAATTGGCGATCAACAAAACAGTCTACGAACCCACATTATGTCTCAGTTAATGTAAGTTCATAAAGTTTTAATTTCAAGTTAAACCACACATTACGTGAAACGAATTAACAAATAATAAAAATACACCAGAGTGATTGGCAGCAATGAATATAGTGACAAAATAAAAAAAAACAAACAAAAACAAGTTTATCATGTTCTTTGCCAAGCTAGCCATAAAATAAAAAAAAAGCTTGTAAAAACACAGCAGTGATTGATTTGTTTCAGCGCAGTTCCGTAAATCAATGAGCCGTTTTGATTTAAATAGGCAAATAAAAACAGAAATCCCTAGTGACGAAGAGTGGGATACAGATCCCGAAGTTAATCAGTCACAAAACTTAAGCAGCCTAATAATGAATACAGCATTGTTACCAAGCGGTAACAATTATCCGGAATAAAATCCGAAGACCAGCAAGAGCATTGTTAGTTTCGCACAACACTGTGCTAAATTTTGAGGCTATAATAGCTAGGTTGGATTGCACCTATGCAGACAAAACTTCGCTACGCGTCTTACGGCAAGGATTAGAATTGGTCAGACAAGGTGACCTAAGCCTCATGAGCTACTATGACGAAGTTGAATGAAAATTGACTTTGGTCACGAACAAAATCGTCAAGTCTCAAGAGCCCCAGAGAACCATACTGCTTAATGATGTGGTTAGGTCGGATGCTCTACATGCATTCATCTCGGGTCTAAGAAAGAACTTAAGAGCAGCCGTGTTTCCAGCACAGCCAAAATATTTACCGTCTGCATTGGCATTAGCCAGGAAGGCCGAAGCTAGTATCGAACGTAGCGCCTTTTCTGCATCATACGCTAGAGCGCTAGAAGAAAGAGCTCAGCGGAGCGAGGGCAACAAATACCGCTCACACAATAAGCAAGGCAAAAATTATAGGGACAACAATGATCAAGAAAGAAACCCTCATTTTGTAAAAAAACAGCAGAACCATCAGGAAAGCAAGAAAGGTAGTAAGGAAGAGCCACCCGTGCCAATGGAAGTCGACAACTCTTCCAAGTTTATACAACGCACAGAGTTCGGAAATATTCAGAACTTAGGTTCACACCCCCAGAAAAGGGCAAACACGTCAGAGCGTTTTACAGGCGCCAGACGACAACGTGTTAACAATATAGCTCAAAACAACTCTGCCGACGAATATCAAAAATACAAGGAGGCAGCAGAAAATGTTGAAAATGCAGAAAATGCTTCGTTGAATTTTTTAGGGAACGCTCCCGGCTGCCGTTCATTAAACGACAGTTGGCTGGGAGAACCTTAAACATTTTGTTAGAAACCGATGCAGCTAGAACTATATCAGGCCCGTACGGGAGCTAAAAGTAGTTACACCAGCCGATAAGCCCTTCACTGTGAGCTCGATCCACGGCTCCAGTAAAGTTAAAGATAAATGTCTGGTCAAGATTTTTGAGCAGAGACATGGTCCTAACGAGGAAAAAAGCGTTCTCGACCTCTAACGAGGCGTTACCTTTCAATACCTCTGTTGTTGCCACAGTTAGAACTGGAGACAGCGAACCAATATAGTCTAATTGGTACCCCCTGCAAATGGGTGTATCTGACTTTGTAAAAAAAGAAATTGAATGTTTACTCAAAGATGGTTTAACCAAACCATCAAGGTCACCGTACAACAGCCCAGTCTGGACAAAAAAGGGACCAATAACCATGATTTCAAGAACTCTCAAAACTAGCGAAACACACTAAGCGACCAACGAGAGAGAATTGTTAGCCATCGTATGGGCGTTAGGTAAACTGCGTAACTACCTATATGGTGCCCATGATATAAAAATTTTCACGGACCATCAGCCTTTGACATTCACAGTTTCCGAGAAAAATACTAACGCCAAGATCAAAAGGTGGAAAGCCTTTATAGACGAGCACAACGCGACGGTACTTTACAAACCAGGGAAAGAGAACTTTGTGGCTGACGCCCTTTCTAGGCAAAATATAAACACCTTACAAAATGAACTTCAATCTGACGCTGCAAATTGACAAACCAGTAAATTGTTTCAAAAACCAGATTATCTTAGAAGAAGCGGGTTTCCCATTACAACGTAAAAAGATACTTTTTGGCCAGAAGATTCATCACCTGGTTAGCTTCACTGACAAAAATTCATTAATTGAAACAATAAAACCTCTCATTGTTACAGACTCAGAAAATGCCTTTCACTACGACTTTCCGACACTAGCCAGCTTCCAGCATATTCTAGTTTCGAGCTTCCCTGCAACCAAGTTTTGGCACTGCAAGAACTATGTGCTCGACATTACTGATAGAAATGAACAGATAGAAATAATATTGACAGAACATAACCGAGCGCATAGAGCGGCACAGGAATATACTAAACAAGTCCTTCGTGACTATTATTTTTCCAAAATGTCCAACCTAGCCAAGGAAGTCCTTGCAAATTGCAAAGTTTGCACAAAATCTAAATATGATAGACACCCGCAAAAACAGGAATTGGGTGCCACTCCAATCTCTTCATACGCAGGCGAAATATTGCACATCGACATTTATGCCACCGACAATAAAATATTTGGAACTTGCATTGACAAGTTTTCAAAGTTTGCCGTCGTGCACCCACTACCGTCTCGAGCAGCAATAGATGTAAAAACACCCATTATCCAGCTAATAAACATTTTTCCTGGAATCAAAACACTTTACTATGACAATGAAGCGGCATTCAACTCAGAAATTATCACATCATTCCTGAAAAACAGCTACAATATAGACATTAGAATTGCACCACCGCTTCACAGCAGTTCAAACGGACAAGTAGAGCGGTTCCACAGTACCCTGGCGGACATAGCCAGAAGCCTGATGTTAGATATAAAAGCGAAACAATTGAGCTGATATTGAGAGCAACGGTAGAATATAATAAGTCAATTCATTCGTTTACAAACTAAAAACCGATTGACATCATACATGCCACTTCAACAGAAGTTAGATTATCTGTCACGAAAAGAATGCAAAAGGCACAACAAGCCGTACTCGACAGATGCAATCCAGACAGACAGAACAGAGTGTTTGAGGTAGGCGAAACGGTGTTTCTAAAAAACAACAAGATACTTGGAAACAAACTAACGCCGTTATGCTCAGAAGAAAAGGTAGAGGCAGACTTGGGAACCACGGTTCTCATTAAAGGGAGGGTGGTCCATAAAGACAACCTCAAATAGTAGATAGGCACTAAGACACAATAGTTTATTTTTCGCATTGCTTACTCTTTACAGGCTTACGCTTACGCTTTTATCCTTGCTAGTGGTAGCGAACTCCCGGATCACCGATTACTCGCGCTCAAATTACATTCCCATACTAGACGGGAACGTACTTATTTGGGAACAACAAAGTTTTATTAGACATTCTAGCAACCTGACAGAATTGACCAACATAGTAGTTGAAACCGAAAAATTGCCCGACTTATTTCCGAAAGCTTCTAAGATAATATTAGAAGCTTGTTGTCCGTGGTAAAGATACATAATAGAATGGCTAGGAGCTTAGACTTCATAGGCACAGCATTAAAAGTAATTGCAGGAACGCCAGACGCATCGGATTTCAGCAGGGTTAGACTAACCGAATCAAAGCTGATTGACTCGAATAACAGGCAAATAGTTATAAATTCAGAAACACAAAAACAAATCAATCAATTAACTTTTACCGTGAACAAAATTATAAAGGCTGGAAAAGCCGACTTCGTAGACTCGCCACATTTGTATGAGGCACTCTTGGCAAGGAATATAATGATTACCATAGAAATACAAAATTTAATTCTCACGATCACTCTTGCTAAATCAGGCATTGTAAATCCCACAATTTTTAATCACAATGACTTGGAATCATTACTTCATGAACACCCCCCAGAAGTCCCCATAGTTAGCCTGATGGAAGCTTCTTCCATAAAAGTCCTCCAGTCCGAAAACATCGTCCATGTGCTAATTGCATATCCTAGCATCAAGTCCGTCTGTAATAAGATAACTGTCTATCCCATACCGCATCACCACATCATACTACAGCTCCAAGATAACATCGTAGCTGACTGTGACGGTGACATCCTGGCGACCTTGGATTGTACTACAACCAATTTTTGCGCGGTCTGTAAGAGAGCAAAAGGCGAAACGTGCGCTCCAGCCCTACATGCCGAAAGCACGGCGAACTGCCGGTCTCAACCCTGCAACCTGAGACCCATCACCGAAGTAGACGACGGCGTAATCATCATCAGTGAAAACTCGGCGAAAGTAAGCTCTGATGAAGGGCCAGAAATCAACATCAATGGCACGTATCTCATCACCTTTGAGCGCTCCGCTATAATCAACGGGACGAGAATCATCAACCAACGTGAGACGTTAAAAAAGAGTCCAGCCGTTGCAGGGTCTCCGCTTTTTAACATCATAAGCCATGACCCAGTGCTAAGCTTACCGCAACTCCATCGGATGAACGACCACAACTCAGTGAGTTTAAAGAGGAACTGGAGTCATCCAGATCCCAAGCTAACTGGCTCATCAGCGGTATAATCTTGAGCGTCGCCCTCAGTTGCGTCATCGTGAGCTATCACCTCTACCAGCGAAGACAAGCATCAAAAATATTTGAGGAAACCATCAATAAGTACAATGTAACCGAGGCCGGTCACGAACTTAGTGGGGAGGTAGTTAACAAGTAACTCTCGCGCTATAACTTTGCAGAATAAGTACTACCCTCGCATGCGCATTCCGCTGATGCGCCAGAGTCAGCGCAATGCCCTTACAAAGCCAGCACTGGTAACATGATGCTTGACGTTGCGCAAGTAGATTTGTTTATCAGTTATGCTGAGTCGGCTATGCTCCATGCTCTATGTTCCATTTTAGTTTTAGTTTGTACCAAGCATTTAAAGAGATAACAATAAATTGTACTTGCTCCGGCTATGCCGTAAATAAAACGTTGTATTATTATTGATTATAATTATTGTACCACAAGGCCAATAATTGGGAGTCAAGTCGACTCCCCAACATAATCTTCCTATACGACTCACCTATACATTTGGATATCTCGCATCGAGTAAACCTCATCTAGCGACGAGGGACTCAGAGATTCAATAATTTACATACATACAAGCGTGGCGAAAATTGTGAGCTTGGCGCCTGTTAGGCGCGCGTCGTCTGTTGGTTGCAATGTATGCGTTTGCAAATACAACTTTGCAACTTTAAACATTTATGTTCTTATTCTTTATTTTCTTTGTCTTTTGTATAATTGAGCTTTTAGCATTCCCAATGTAAAGAAAAAGAACACACTCATTAATTTCTAAGTTTATAACACCAATTTTAGTACTTTTACTTTTAAGCAACAAAAGAATCCAATTATTTACTGGCTTATGTGTCTGGGCCCATAACCTATTAATATTATTAATATTTAAATGCAATAAAGCATGTTCCAGACCAACCAAATAAATAACAAGACACTCCGTTGTTTAGCTTTTCTTTTATACCACCCGCACTCGTCACCAGAATAGAATAGAATGAACATTAACTTATCGTCAGTGTATACACACTTACATGTGGCAACATTGAATGAACGATATATCGATAATTCGATACAACAGATTTTGTATGTTACTTTTGCTTATTTTCAACAGTGGCCGTCTGCAAAATTCAAATCTCTATTATGAAGCGAAACATCCGCTTCTGTTGCCTAAGTATCATCCGCATAAAGTTTCCTTGACAACATTCTATCATGTCCGATTCTTTTATTCCGAGCCGCAAAGTCTGCTTGCTGCTTTACGGCAAAGGTACTGGCCAATTGGAGGATTAAAGGCGGTTGCATCAGTTATCAACAAGTGTGATCGTTGCTTCAGGCTACGCCCTAAATTGGTCGAGCATGTCATAGCACCCATTTTACGAGACCGAGTGCAGCCAAGTGCCACGTTTCACGTCACTGGCATAGATTTCTGTGGGACATTTGCTTCAAATCGGACATCACCAACCGGCCACCGATAAAATGCTACATCAGCGTGTTTGTCTGTTTCGCTACCAAGCAACCCATTTGGAGCTGGTCGAGGATTAATCCACTCCATCTTTTATCGCTGCTCTCAAACGATTCATCAGTCTTCGAGAAAGCCGTATGCCATTTGGTTCGACAATGCTACGAACTTCGTTGGTGGCAAAAACCAGCTCGCTGAGCTAAGGCATCTGTTTCTGAGCGACCCTCACCGAAGTCATGTCGCTGGAGAATGCTTGGCGCTCGCCATCAATTGGCATTGTATCCCTCCACGTTCTTCACAATTTGGAGGGTTGTGGGAAGCTGCTGTCAAAAGAGCCAAGTACCATTTGTACCGCGTCGTTTGAAACTGTGTTCTCAACTTTCATGAGTTGCGCTTTTTGGCAGAATTTCTGCTATTTTAAATTCAAGACCGCTCTGTCCTGTTACAGATAATCTTAATGACGATATAGCCATGTGCGTCTGTCCGTCTATCCGTCTGTCTGGCTGTCTGTCTGTCCGTATGAAGAAACAGATTTCAGAGATGGTAAGAGCTACAAGCTCGAGCTTGGTCCTAATCGATCACATATTTAGTCAGTCAATACAAGAACCTTTTTTTTATTTCCCTATACGGGCCAAAACTAGTCATTAGCTTTTGCGTAAACGATCTCTTTAGGGACACTTCACATTAAATCACGGCCGAGTAAGTATATTCGGCAATGAGCATTACTTGAACAGACATTTAATATATTCCTGCCGTTAGCAGATAGAAGAATGACAGAAAACGAAGATTGTAGTTGGCTTAATTCACGATCACTTATGCAATTTGTTTTATTTCATTGAACTTTATGTTTTTTATACCCGTTACTCGTAGAGTAAAAGGGTACATTGTAATCGTTGGAATGTATGTAACAGGCAGAAGGAGGCGTGTCAGACCCCATAAAGTATATATATTCATGATCAGCATCAAAAGCCGAGTCGATATAGCTATGTCCGTCTGTCCGTCTGACCGTCTTTATGAACAAAAGGATCTCAGAGACTATAAGAGCTAGAAAGATGATGGGGGTCGCAAATGAAATGTACAATACCCAAGCAGTACAAGTTTATTTTTGTTTTTTTGACACGAACACTTTAGTGCGTTTTTTTAGACCCCGTACTCTAAAAAAGAGTATAGGGGTCTATTAGGTTTGTCAGAAGCGAAATGTGCGTAACAGGCAGAAGGAGGCGTGGCCGACCCCATAAAGTACATATATTCTAGATCAGCATCAACAGCCGAGTCGATATAGCAATGTCCGTCTGTCCGTCTGTCTGTCTGTCTGTCCGTCTGTCCGTCTGTGTGTCTGTCCGTCTGTCTGTCCGTCCGTCCGTCCGTATGAACACCTAGATCTTTTAAACTACAAGAGCTAGATCCACCAGATTTGGAATGAAAGTCCGTCTATATTGCAGGCAGGTTAAGTTTATTTCAAATTTTTGCCACGCCCCCTACCGCCCCCGCAAATTGTAAAAAACAGTTTTCATTGCACTACAACTTTGAAACTATGAAAGCTATCTTAACCAAATTTATACAGTAGTACAGTACAACTATAACTATCCTCACCAAGTTTCATCAAGATCGGACAACTATAGCTTATAGCTCCCATAGGACAAATCGGTTAAAAACAAAAAAGTACGGGGTCTTATACAGTCGGCACGTCGACTGTAGCCTTTCTTACTTGTTTGCATATAAAGGTAAATGTACAGGTAAAAGTAGAATGTTTTAGTATAGAAAACTTTTTTATTAGCTATGCTATCTGAACCAAATTTACACGGAAAGTACATGTCTATGAAGTACATGTAATGAACAAGTTTGATCCAAATCGGACAACTATTTGTATATATATATCTCTTATAGGGCCGATCGGTCACAAATACGCTCCAAATATGAATTAGTATGAAAAACTTTTGCATTAACTAAGCTATATTAATCAAACTCACACAGAATACATCTGCCAATAATATATAAGTTAACGAGTGCCCCTCGCACATTGTTGTGTAATAAAAATAAATTCAACAAGTAAGAAAGGCTACAGTCGATCGAGCCGACTGTAAAATACGCCGTACTCCCATAGAAGTGCGCAATTGTATTCAATTTAAATTCAAATTTTCGAATGAAATTTAAAAATTTTAATTTTATATGTACATTTTGAATTGAAATTAAAAAAAAAAATTAAATTAACAATTCGCATTGCCGCAACTCTATCAGTTGAACCACGCGCCACTTTCAAGAATTGTCCGATAATCAGCATTTACATTTTATTCATACAAACACACATTCGTTTGAAATAATATGTATGCATATACATATGTATGTATGTGTGTATTCGGCGCGGCCAGCGTCTGCCGGCAGCGCTGTCGCCACACAAGCATCGAAAACGTTCGAACATGTGTTTGTATGTTTCTATCTCGCTCTTTTGTTAAAGGTAGTATGTTGATGCCACTTTCAGAATAGTTTGATTTTATATGTCTCTATACGAATGTTGAATTACAACACTCTACTATATGAATAAATGCCTTAAAAACGGCATTAAAGCGTAAAAGTTTTTTAGCTGATGTGGGGAAAAGGGGCGTGGCAGCTCAAAATGTTTAATGGCATTGCATTAAGGGTGTCACTAGCAACCTTTTTACCAGAAATGTTGTTCCTAAGTGCCATAGTTACTGAGTTATTGGCCTAAAAGTAAATTTTTTTCGAGGTGTGTCTGGTTTTTTGCTCATTGCGAGGGCGGTAAGGGGCGTGGCAACAATTTGAAATAAACTTGATCTGCTCGCGAAGATAACGGACTTTCATTCCAAATTTGGTGTCTCTAGCTTTTGTAGTTTAAAAGATCCAGGTGTTCATACGCACGGACGGACACACAGATAGACAGACAGACAGACAGACAGACAGACGGACAGACGGACATGGCTATATCGACTCGGCTTGTGATGCTGAGCAAGAATATATATACTTTATGGGGTCTGCCACGCCTCCTTCTGCCTGTTACATACTTTTGCACAAACCCAATATACTCTTGCAGAGAGTATAATAATAATTGACTTATTATATATAGAAAAAAGAAAGAAAAGTACAATCGAGCACGCCCGACCGTATAATACTCTCTGCATTTTTCCCGATTAAATTATTAAAATCGGTATCCAGATATTACAATGTTTAGTAGTTGCACTAAAACACGTTGAAACAAAAACAATCTAAGCATAATCAAACATACATCTCTTTTGTTTGCGTGCAAATACACATACGTTTGACATTATATGTGTGTATATATGTATGTAAGTTTGTATTCGGCGCAGTACTTATTAAGATTGTATACATTCACAACATTTTAATAGCATAGTTTTGTTGATTTATAAGGTTCCTCTAAGCAGCATTAATGCAATGTCGTTAAAAATCGTACAGTACTGTTATTTTAAATTCGTTTGGAGAGAAATTATTTCCTAATTATTCCAAAAATAAACATTAAACAAGAAAGAAAAGTACAGTCGAGCGCGCCCGACCATATAATACTCTCTGCATTTTCCCGAATAAATTATTAAAATCGGTATCCAGATATAACAATGAATAGTACTCGCATTAAAACACGTTGAAACAAAAGCAATCTAAGCATAATCAAACATACATCTGTTTGTTTGTATGCGAATACACATACGTTTGACAATATATGATGCATGCATGTATGTATGGGTGCATTCGGCGCGGCCAGCGTCCGAAGGCAGCGCTGCCGCCACACAGGCAGCGAAAACGTTCGAACATGTGTTGTGTGTTTCTATCTCGCTTGCACCAATGGGTTGATATTGCGTTCAATTATTAATATTGTAACGCTTCTAGTTTTCTTGTTTATAGTCCGATTTGAATCCACCTGTCAGGATAGTTTAATATAGTTAGTCTCCACACGAATTATAAATTACAATAATGTACGATAAGAACAAATACCTTAAAAATGGCATTGAAGTTTAAAATTATATTATTTCTAGTGGCAAAAGGGGGCGTGGCAGCTCGAAAATTTTAATGTCTTTGCATTTATGCTGTTTCTAGGAACTTCCGTACCAAAATTGTTCCTAAGTGCCATAGATACTGAGATATTCGCAGAAAACATAGATTTTTCCGAGGTGTGTCTAGTTTTTGGCTCATTGCGGGCGAACGGGACGTGGCATTGGAAAAAAAAGATTCTTGTATTGACTGACTAATAATGGCAGAAGGAGGCCTGGCCGACCCCATAAAGTATATATGTATATTCTAGATCAACATCAACAACCGAGTCGATGTACCAATGTCCGTCTTGACTTCCATTCCTAACTCGGTTGCTACAGCTTTTGTAGTTTAGAAAATCCATGTTTCATGTGTTACAAAAACACATTTAATAGGCAAATAATATATTTGAAAGGCATGCCAAACATTCAACAAGAAAGAATGCTATGGTCGCCTCGCGACTTTAGAATACCCGTTACTCAGTTTCAATATGTTATTATTTTTGCTGTTCCGATTAGACCAACTAGAAACTTTCTTCCACTCTCTCTTCAACCTTGCTCTACCAACTGTGCCATTCATAATCCTTTCCGAGTCCTATGTAGTAACTACAACAAACTTTCTCGAGTTGTAAGTAGTTCTACTTCGACCGCCTTAATTGGAACTTCTCTCCTCTGTCACCTGTCTAGATCTTAATTAACTTAGCCTAATAATTTAATAATAATTGTATATCGTGTTTATACTCTCTGCAAGAGTATATTGGGTTTGTGCAAAAGTATGTAACAGGCAGAAGGAGGCGTGGCAGACCCCATAAAGTATATATATTCTTGATCAGCATCACAAGCCGAGTCGATATAGCCATGTCTGTCCGTCTGTCTGTCTGTCCGTATGAACAAACAGATTTCAGAGATGGTAAGAGCTACAAGTTCGAGCTTGGTGTCAAACGATCAGATATTTAGTCAGTCAATACAAGAATCTTTTTTTTTTTCGATGCCACGCCCCATTCGCCCACAAAAAGCAAAAAACTGGACACAACTCGGTAAAAATTGGTGTTTTCGGCAAATATCTCAATAACTATGGCACCTAGGATCACCAATTCTGGTACGGGAGTTCCTAGCGACAGCATAATTGCATTGCCATCTATAAATTTGGACTGCCACGCCCCCTTTTTCAACATTTGATAAAATAGTTTTCCAACTGCAATGCCTTTATTAGCGATTTTGTTCGTATGGTTATTTAAATTTCGTGTGGAGACTAACTATATTAAACTATCCTGAAAGGCGCATTAAAATCGGGCTATAAACAAGAAAACTAGAAGCGTTACAATATTGATAATTGAACGCAATATCAACCCATTGGTGCAAGCGAGACAGAAACACACAAGCACATGTTCGAACGTTTTCGCTGCCTGTGTGGCGGCAGCGCTGCCTTCGGACGCTGGCCGCGCCGAATGCACCCATACATACATGCATGCATCATATATTGTCAAACGTATGTGTATTCGCATACAAACAAACAGATGTATGTTTGATTATGCTTAGATTGCTTTTGTTTCAACGTGTTTTAATGCAAGTACTATTCATTGTTATATCTGGATACCGATTTTAATAATTTATTCGGGAAAATGCAGAGAGTATTATATGGTCGGGCGCGCTCGACTGTACTTTTCTTTCTTGTTTAATGTTTATTTTTGGAATAATTAGGAAATAATTTCTCTCCAAACGAATTTAAAATAACAGTACTGTACGATTTTTAATGACATTGCATTAATGCTGCTTAGAGGAACCTTATAAATCAACAAAACTATGCTATTAAAATGTTGTGAATGTATACCATCTTAATAAGTACTTTTAATACTCTTGCAGAGGGTATTATGTTTTTGTCACGTAGTTTGTAACGCATTGAAGGAGGCGTTTCCGACCGATATAGCCATGTCCGTCTGTCCCTCTGTCCGCCTGTCCGTCCGTCAGTCTGTATGAACAAACGGATCTCAGAGACTATAAGAGCTAGAAAGATGAAAGGGATCGCAAATGAAAGGTACAATACCCAAGCAGTAAAAGATTGTTTTTATTTTTTTGACACGCCCACTTTAGAGCGTTTTATTTGCATATAAAGGTAAATGTACAGGTAAAATGTTTTAGTATAGAAAACTTTTGTTAGCCACGCTTTCTGAACCAAATTTACACAGATAGTACATGCCTAGGAAGTATATGTACCGACCAAATTTGATCCAAATCGGACAACTATATCGTATAGCTCCCAAAGGGCCGATCGGTCAAAAATACCCTCCAAATATGAATTAGTATGAAAAACTTGTGGGTTTACTAAGCTAAGGTAATCAAACTCACACAAAATAATATATAATAATATATATAACAAGTATATATATATAAATACTGACCAAGTTTGATCTAAATCGGACTTTTATATGGTATAGCTCCCATAGGAACGGTCGGTCGAAAATATGCTCTAAACATGAATTTGTATGAAAATTTTCTGTTTACCAAGCTATCTTATCCATAACCATTGCTAATAATATATTAAAACTGACTAACGGGTATCCTAAAGTTGCGAGGCGACTATAGCATTCTTTCTTGTTTTTATTTGTGCGCTAGACACACTACAAACCCGCCTGCGGAATTAAATTTCGCATACTAATGCATCAATTAAATCGTTCGATGCAATTACAACAGCAGATTAATTTCCAAAATTATAGATGCGCAGCGACGACGATCCGTAAAGTTGACTTACTCAATGATTTTTTCCCACTCAAAAAAAAAAATAGCTCGGCGTTGTTAACCAATCAAGCAGAATTGAGGAATGTATTTTTCTCACGGGTCCAGAGATTAAATTTTGTTGTCTTCTGGACGGAATATCCCAGTGTAGGTTTCAAAGCTTTGTGTTCCCACCAGGTCTATCAAGCCTGTTTGGTTTACCCGTGAGTTAACATTGCTTAAAAATAGAAAGTCGAAATTCTATAAGAGATTCAGGGAAACTAGCTCTTCCCTGTATCTCTCTCGATACTTGATTGATCGATCTGATTTCTATGTTTTGAATGACCGTTGTTTAAGAAATACCTTACTGACTGTGGACAACAGTTCCGAAGGAATCCGAAACGGTTTTATAACTTCGTTAATGCGAAGCGTAAATCATCAATTCTTCCATCTAGTGTGGTCTTTGAAAGAGAATCTGCTAAATCGGATAACGCTATCGCCGACTTATTTGCCGATTTTTTTCAAACGGCTTATAGTATTCACGAGTATAAATGTTATTTAAAGGCTACTAAATCTGTTTAAATCATTATCTTTCCCTGATGTTTGGAAATCATCTTACATCAATCCTCTTCACAAACAAGATAGAAAAGTACAGTCGAGACCGCCCGACCGTATAATACTCTCTGCATTTGTTTATATTAAAGACACGTTGTCTAAATCTGTTCAAGTTACTTCGGGTGTTCCACAAGGAAGTCATCTCAGTCCCTTGTTATTTATATTGTTCATAAATGATCTGCCATCTGCGATCAGTTACCCTCGTTTACTCATGTATGCCGTTGACGTAAAACTCTGTGTTTCGGCTGCTGAGTCACTTCATGGGACCAGGTTACAATCTGATCTGTGTAGTTTTCAAACCTGGTGTCAAGCTAATTTATTAAATCTTAACTCTAGCAAGTGTAACGTAATGTCCTTTAGTGGGCGCCTCCCCTTTCTAAACATTTACATTCTGAATGGTAATCCTCTTAAAAGAATTGAGTCGGTCACTGATTTGGGTATCCTTATGGATCCTAAGCTCAAGTTCGATAAGCATGTATTGTCAATTACTAATCGTGCATTTAGTGTCCTGGGCTCCATAAAGCGCTGGTCGAAAGAATTTAATCCCTATTTAACAAAAACACTTTTTACTGTCTTGGTACGGCCTATTCTTGAATATGGATCTTGTATTTGTCCACTCTTACTTAGCCAGATAAGTTTTGCTGTTCCGATTAGACCATCTAGAAATTTTTTTCCGCTCTCTCTTCAACCTTATTCTACCAACTTTGCTATCCATAATCCTTTCTGAGTCCTATGTAGTAACTACAACAAACTTTCTCGAGTTGTAGGTAGTTCTAATTTGACCCCTTAATTAGAATTTGTCTTTTCTGTCACCTGTCTAGATCTTAACTAACTTAGTTTAATAATTAAATATGTATTGTATTTCGTTTTTGGTTATTTTATGTTCTAACAAATAAATTCGTTTAGCGTTTATCGTTAGCCGTACGTTATGCGGTGTGCCCTTCCGTCGGTTGGCGGAAGGTGGCTGCATTATTTGCAGTGTTCCGCGCGCTAACAAGCACGTTGCTTGGTGTTGCTGGATCTCTTGAATGTACTGTCCCTTTAGTACACCAACGTCCAAATAACAAATGTTGTAAATATTCAATATTTCGATTAGACGTAAACTTCTATAAAGGATACAAGAAATGAAACTGTTTATAATGATCGACTATTATTAATAAACCTCGTATATTAATTTTAATACTCTCTGCAAGAGTATTTTGGGTTTGTGCAAAGTATGTAACAGGCAGAAGGAGGCGAGGTAGACCCCATAAAGTATATATATTCTTGATCAGCATCACAAGCCGAGTCGATATAGCCATGTCCGTCTGTACGTCTGACCGTCTGTCTGCCTGTCTGCCTGTCTGTCTGTATGAACAAACAGATTTCAGAGATGGTAAGAGCTACGAGTTCGAGTTTGGTGTCAATCACTTATTTAGTCTGTCAATACAAGAATCTATTTTTTTTCTATGCCGCTCCCCATTCGCCCACAATGAGCAAAAAACTAAACACACCTCGGAAAAAACGGTGTTTTCGACAAATATCTCAGTAACTATGGCACCTACGATGAAATTTTGGTATGAAGGTTCCTAGCGACAACATAAATGCATTGCCATTTAAAATTTTGGATTGCCACGACTCCTTTTCCCACAATTGATAAAATAATTTCTAAACTTCAATGCCGCTTTTATCGAACTTGTTCTTATCGTACAGTATTGTAATTTATAATACGGAGACTAACTATATTAAACTATCCGGAAATGCGCATTAAAATCGGACCATAAACCAGAAATTTAGAAGCGTTACAATATTGATAATTGAACGCAATATCAACCCATTGGTGCAAGCGAGATAGAAACACACAAGCACATGTTCGAAAGTTTTCTCCGCCAGCATCAATAGCCGTCAGTCTGTCCGTCCGTCCGTCCGCCAGTATGAACAAAAGCATCTCATAGACTATTAGAGCTAGAAAGATGAAAGGTGTCGCAATTGAAAGGTACAATACCCAAGCAGTACAAGTTTGTTTTTGTTTTTTGACATGCCCACTTTAGGGCGTTTTATTTTCATATAAAGGTAAATGTACAGGTAAAAGAAGAATGTTTTAGTATAGAAAACTTGTTTGTAAGCTATGCTATCTGAACCAAATTTACACGGAAAGTACATGTCTATAAAGTACATGTACTGACCAAGTTTGATTCAAATCGGACAACTATATCGTATAGCTCCCATAGGAACGATCGGCAAAAATATGCTCTTGAATTTGTATGAAAATTTTCTGTGTTTGCCAAACTGTCTTATATATGTAGAGTGCCACTGTGGCATGCACCAAACAGTGTGGCATCCCTAAAGAAATAAGCGGGCGGTGTGGCTACACCAGAGAGAGAGTAAAAGAGCAGTTGAATATAATAAGCGAAGAAGCAAGACGTACGCAGCAGGGCTAAAAGTTGAAAAGTAGCCAACGCGTTTTAAAGTTGTGAGAGTCAATCCTTAATTTCAATGAACATTATTATTATTATGTTCAACACATTATCTTTATATACACTGAATAAACATTCATTGTTACATATATAAACTAATCTATTGCACTAATATTAATGTAAGATAGCGTTGCTTCGCTGCGCGGAATTGCGTCAGCTGGATAAAGCAGTCCTTACAGCTGAGCAGCTTACAGCAGTTCACGCTCAGCAGATCACTTTCAGCAGTTTATTTTCAGCAGTTCATCTCAGCACTTTTCACCAGGGCACACTTGGAAACGAGAAGACGGACACTCTAAGAAAGGAAGGCGTCGATCTACCAAACAACAGAAAACATCAGTTGGCCATCACCTAAGTTCGCTAAGCTGCTCATTAATCAAAGATGGCGGAACACCATTATATGTAAAAGATTGAGAATAATATGTAATGAGTTCAGCGACTAACCTCGAATTCTTTTCAGTCCCCTAGGAAGGACTGTAGGCTAATGGAGCCCCTTGTCCACTGGCCACTACATGGCGGCAGTTACTTAACGTTATTTATTATCATATCGTATCATTTCATTTATTTATTTACGCAAACTGAAATCTGTCAATAGTTTTTAACTAATTTATTATATATTTAAAATTAAAACTAATGATTATATGAAAGATTAAGGTTTAAAAATGTATATTAACTAAATGAAATAAAGCCAAGTTAGAAATAGAAAAGTAAAGACGAAATCTTAGATCAAAGATTTGTTGCAAGGATTGTGAAAACCCCTAGCAGATTAATAAAAAAATTAAGCAAAAACTATCACGAAAGAGGCTGACAAAAATCCTCTGGCTTAACCGTCCACGAGGGTGCCAGCTGGGAAATATACACTGCACCGTCCCGACCGGATGATGCACTGTCATTTGTTTTCCAAGGCGATACATTGTTCAGCTTCGGCTGGAGGTAGAATGGCTGTTAGGAATAAAGCCCAAACGTCGGTGGAAGGCGAGACCGCTACCAGCAACAATAACGATAGCAAGTAACAAACTGAAGCGCACGGGTGCTACAGTTGACGGAGACTCAGACCTGCAAAGCGTGGTGGCAGTGATGATGAAGGAAGAAGAGAGCCTACTGCGCTCCCCCGCACACGGTACCAGCTCCCTGAGTAAGAAGTACGAGGGAGGGGATTAAGGCTGAGGCGCAATACAAGGAGGCCCCGAAGATCCAGAGCCGGCTCCAAGGCTTTGCTGGCTTGTGCCGTCCATCAGATCGAGGGGAGCCGTAGCCACTTTGATCAATTGGTGGAGGGTCATCACGACCGAGAAGAAGCAACGCTGTACCGAAAACAACCAGAGCAGAGATGCCCTGGTAAGCAAACGGCTGCAAAGACGATCCAGAACGAGGACTTCCCATCGGATTAGGATTGGAAGGTGTTACATGCTGCTATGTTTTCCTCATCAGATGGGCCAGCATGTGATCCTTCGAATCTATAAGGTAGCAGAGAACTTATTATAACTCCTCTACGCGAAAATGTTTTGGGTTCTAGGTAGTGTATACCTAAGGCTAAAAAAACGTCATCCTGCAGGATAGGTTAAGTTAGGTGGTGGCTGGTGTCGAGAACACTAGCGCACATGAGACAAGAGTCGGCCCGTTGTGATACCTAGAATCTTCGTGGAGGGTTAAAAAAAGCTAGGCAACCGTTAAGAGCCGATATCTGTTGAGTTCCATCCAGAGGCAAGGTTGAAGCGAGAATAGATTTGGATGAATTTCGAATAGTTCCGACAGATCACTGAAGAGGTAAGCACCGAGATAGCGCTGCCTATGATTACTGAGAGCTGGGTATTGGCAGAAGAAGTGAGCCACAGTTTCTTCATCCGCATTTATGACCACCAACCAGTGTCCAGTGATTGCGCAGAAGACAGCGGAGCAGTTTGCCCGAGTCAGCCTGCAGAGTCTAGAAGATCGGGCCTTTTATCGGGTGGGCCATATGAGGCAAGATATTCTACACCTGGAGGTGGCTTCCCAACTCAAGTCGGCTAGGTGCTTAAAGTGTTATTCAATGTTGACTCTACAAGTCGCCAAAGGCATGAATGCTTGCCCTGTCTCATTACCAAGAGGGGAGACTGTGGCCATCTCAACGAGCTCGTCTGCAGCGCAATTACCCTCTATGATACTATGGCCAGGGACCCAAGTGAGGTAGATTCCCAATTGTTCCGCCATCTCCATCAGAGATTTGCGACATTCGTTAGTGATTTTGGAGTTTGAGGAGACAGACCTAAGTGATTGAAGTGGTGTCTGACTGTCTGATAGGATGCAGATCCTGCACTCATTCGGTATGGTTTGTTTTACGGTTTCGAGCGCTTCTTGCTTAGTGTTGCTGCCATGAGGGCGTAGTGGAGGAACCCTGGATTGGTTTGGGCAAGATGACTGGGCTAAGGTCGAGCAACAACAGTACGTATTATCCACCGAAGGTAAGCAAAACCAGAACCGCCGTACTTGTACGGAAAGGCCTACATGCTTATCTAATATTCAATTACAGTACTGATGATCTAACCGTGGTCATGCTGAAAGCAGAAAGAGGCGGCTCATTGAAACATCCTGTCTCTCTTAGATTTTATTATAACATCAAACTTAAGTAGGACCAACCTCGTCGAACGTCCTTGACCTCACACGATCGGTATAACTCTCTCATTGGAAAGTCCTTGAAAGACCCTCCTTCTTTGACCATAAGTACATTCAGTTTGAACCCAACTTCGAGCACACACCTTAACAAGCGCGGCATAGGAATCCCATGAAGACCGACTCCAGAAAGTTCAGGCAACTAGTGTCCCCAACATTGGAGCAATCAGGTGAGATAGAGTCGGTGAACAACATAGAGCAATCCCTTTTAGTTCTGACCAAGACTCTACAGGATGCGTACCAGAAAACATGTCCACCATCAATTCCGAAATGGAGGTCGAGACCGCCATGGTGGAATACCGTACTCGCCATTCAACGAAGCCACATCAAGGATCTGTTTAGGCTTGCAAGACAGACCAATGTGGAACCAGTACATGATGAGTACAGGATCGCTCTAAGGAGCTACAAGGCCTCTATCAGAAAGGCCGAAAGGAACTCTTGGAGGAAGTTCTATAGCAACCTCGAATCGGTACCGGAAACGGCCAGGCTGAGGAAGTTACTCTCCAAACAACCCACGATACAATGTCAACTAAGACTTGTCAATTGGACTTGGACATCAAACAATGAAGAAACACTTCAAGTGCTAATGTTCATGGTTTTTCCGGACTGCAAAAAGCTGTTAAAATGAAACGGAGCTTCAATTTACCTCGGACAATGACTATCAAATTCCTATAGACGTAGCCACGCCAAACTATTTATCTGTGTCATTAAATCCTTCGCGACCATAAAAAGCCCAGGACTTCATACCTTGCTGACCGACCTTACTGCACACAACTAAGGATGTGGTATCTCTATGGCTCCTCAGAATCTTCAAGGCTTGCCTGAAATCTCCACATCTTCACATTCTAACACTCTGGATAACAGATAGTGTAGTGGAAAGTGGTCATAATAGCCTAAAGGACTATCGACCTATCAGTCTTACGTCCTTCCTTGTTAAAATTATGGAGAAGTTGTTAAACCCACATACCCGAAATAAGGTGGAAGAACGGTTGGCAACTAACCAACCCGCATACACCAAGGGCAGATCCGTCCAGACTGCTCTAATTTCGCTAGTAATCTCGATCAAGAATGCCCTGCATCATAAAGAATACGCACTGGATCTGAAAAAAAAAGCTAGTGGCCGCCAACTCACCCCAACGCCCAGCACTCTAGCACAAAACACCTTTCTCCTGAATCGAGACTCATTTCGGGTATGACAACTGGAAGCTGTGTCAAAATAGGCATGGCCACCTCAATATATATACAGACGGCTCCAAAATGCCAGGAGGAGTAGGAGTCGCCGTGTATTACGACAAATCATTCACAAAGCTATCATCTAGGCTACCAAACAACTGCAGTATTTTCCCGACTGACGTTTTCGCCATTTGAAAAGCAGCTGAATTTGTGAAAAACCTAGGCTCGGACTTTAAAATGGGGTAGAGGTATAGAAGTGTAAATTAATAATTTCTCAATAGATTATGATTGTTATAACTACCGCATAACATAAGGGATGTAGTACCTGGTGGCGCTGACAAGAATACTGATTTTATGACTTCCTAAAAGAGATGCCAAGCAAAAATCACCGATTATTAATATATGGAGAATAATAACTTCACGAATTTTTGTACGATTAGTAAAAGACGGAGATTCTGAGGTCTATTGGTATTAGGTGGAAGGTGAAGATAAGGTTCGCAAATAAGTTCACTAAGCGCGAAGAATAAAAACTGCTTCAAAACTGACTCAATCAAAGCTTGACTACAAGCACTTTAAGGAGTCCAGACACATGAACAATATTACCAGACTAGGGATTTGTCAATAAATTAAGTGGCAAAGGTGAATTACTGAATTTCTTAGCCCAGCGTTTAATAAATCCAAAACTGTCTCTGGCTTCATTGTAAAGATGTGATGAGTATAACTTAATATTTTATTAAAAAAAAAACCGAGGACATCAACTGAAAAAATACGATTTAAGGGTACATTGTCAATATAGAAAATATGCATTTAGAACAATGTAGGTACATATGATAAGATTTCCACACTAATTTGAAATTAACTTGATTTGTTCGCGAAGGAGACGGACTGTCATTCCAGATTTGGGGGCTCTAGTATATATGTATATTCTTGATCAGCACTACAAGCCGAGTCGATAGAGCCATGTCCGTCTGTATGTCTGTCTGCCTGTCTGTCCGTATGAACAAAAAAATTTTAGAGATGATAAGAGCTACAAGTTCGAGCTTGGTCTCAATCGATCACATACTTAGTCAGTCAATACAAGAGTCTTTTTCTCAATGCCACGCCCCATTCGCCCGCGGACGCTGGCCGCGCCGAATACACACATACATACATACATGCATTTTATATTGTCAAACTTATGTATATTTGCATACAAACAAACAGATGTATGTTTGATTATTCTTAGATTGTTTTTGTTTCAACGTATTTTATTGCAAGTACTACACATTGTAATATCTGAATACCGATCGGGAACAAATGCAGAGAGTATTATACGGTTGAGCGTGCTCGACTGTACTTTTCTTTCTTGTTTTTATTTTACATTATAACGTTTTTTAACGCTCGTGAAGCTTTTGAAGCCCGTCCCACCTATCGAAGCTCCAAGTGTCGGGCTTGTGATTTAATAAAATAGAAAAAACCAGAAAAAACAATCTAAACGAACCGCTTAAAGTTTGGCAATAACCCTAAAAAGAAACAAGAAAGAATGCAATAGTCGCCTCGCGACTTTAAGATACCCGTTACTCAGTTTCAATTTGTTATTAACAATGGTGATGGATATAATAGCGTGGCAAACACAGAACATTTTCAAACAAATTCATGTTTAGAGCATATTTTTGACCAATCTTTCCAATGGGAGCTATACGATATAGAAGTCCGATTTGGATCAAACTTGGTCAGTATATATATATTATTGGCAGATATATTCTGTGTGAGATTGATTAATATAGCTTAGTTAACGCAAAAGTTTTTCATACTAATTCATATTTGGAGCGTATTTTTGACAGATCGGCCCTATGGGAGCTATACGATATAGTTGCCCGATTTGGATCAAACTTGATCAGTACATGTACTTCATAGATATGTACTTTCCGTGTAAATTTGGTTCAGATAGCATAGCTAATAAGTTTTCTGTACTAAAACATTCTACGTTTACCTGTACATTTACCTTTATATGCAAATAAAACGCCCTAAAGTGGGCGTGTCAAAAAACAAAAACAAACTTGTACTGCTTGGGTATTGTACCTTTAATTTGCGACCCGTATCGTCTTTCTAGCTCTTATAGTCTCTGAGATCCATTTTTTCATACAGACGGACGGACGGACAGACGGACATGGCTATATCGACTCGGCTATTGATGCTGATCAAGAATATGTATACTTTTTGGGGTCTGCCACGCCTCCTTCTGCCTGTTACATACATTCCAACGATTACAATATTCCCTTTTACTCTACGAGTAACGGGTATAAAAACAAAAAAATTATTTAAATTTAACTGAATTTAAAATTTGTTGAAATGTTTGTCAGAAAAGTAAATTAGAAAAAATATTATATATTATTATAAACTCAAATGTGTTCTTTGTGCACCGAATAGTCAGCAATATCGCATGTACATTTAAATACAATATACTAACTTAAACTGCTAAATCGAACGACACCAACGATGGAAGGTCTTTCAACGTTGGAAATTTGTCACGTAAGTGCATAAAAAAATTGAGTTCAGTGAATCTGAAATACCTGCGGTCTTAACCTCAGTCACCTTGCTAATCTTTTCCAATATTGAGTACTTACTTACAAGCGATATATTTTTGCAAAGATATAAAAAGTAACAATGTGAAGAATTGAAAAAAAAAAACAAAAATGTAATGAAAACTATTCGAATTAACAGTGCACTCAGAAATATAAAAAAAAATATTCTCTTTTAATAAATAAATTGCATAAATTTAAAAAAAAATTATTATATATATACAGAAAGAACACAAAACCGAAAAAACAAAAGAAAAAAACAGAAAATTAAATGCACTAAAGAATTTCGATTTTTAATTCTTTGCAAACACCGCACGATTTAGATTTTTCACATACACCTTTTATAATTTTATTCGTTTTTTTGTTTATTCTTAAAACTAGATACTGGGTTCTTGCTTAGTGCATAAGCAGAACTGCTCGGGCGCCAGGTAAACCTGTCTGCACCTGGCTAGGTAGACGTGTACGAGTGGTATATCCCTTGGATATAGTCGGGGTATCAAAGGTTAATTCCTGCGTGTCTCGGAAATAATAAGTTGTTCAATTTAATTAGTTCGAATTAGCTTTATTTCTTAAGTTCGCATTTGACCTGTTGACCTGACTCCACATGTTGTTGTTGTTGGGTTTCGCAAGTGTCGGAAATCTGACTCAGCACATTGCAATTTCTGACGGCCAGCAATTGGCCGAAAAGTGTCGATGCAGCGCAATACCGTGTACTGTGTGGGGTATGGGTAACGACGGGAGTGTTCACGAGGCGGTCGTTACCCGCGTAATCCCACTTACTCAGCTCATTGGGCTCCGAGATAGGAGAAAGTTTCGCTGGTTTTAACTTATAGCTAACAAGGAAAAAAGCATACTACGGCAAAATAATATTATATTTACACTCTAGTCCGGTTTCCTTTTAATTATTTACTTAGACCAAATATTTCGTTTATACTTGTTTGATCCGGGAATATTCCATCTCCTACGTCTCGACTAGATAATGTCCACCGATCCATCTAAGACTGCTCCTAAGTCCGGAAGCCTTACAGTCCCTGATCGCACCGACACTTCGTCTCACACTCCTACTAAATCCAGAGCACCGCCTAGTCCAGCAACAACCAAACGCACTCATATCCGTACTTCTTCAATGGCGTCTCGTAGTCACAGCGGCTCTCCGGCTTCACGTTCTTCTACGTACACTCTATCGAATTCTCGTAGCAGCGCTTCTCTTGCTCGAAAGTTGTCGTGACCCCTCTTGAGTATCCCATACCCACTCTCAACAATTCCGAACCTCTCAACAACTCCGAACAGTCGCTTTTTTATTGCCACTTGCGATGCCTTGCCACTATTAAAGGCCCGCGAAACAGACGCTCTAAGTGCAGTTCCTTTTTCTCCATAAAGCTGCCTTAGAAGTCACTTTAGTCGAACGTGCAGAGGGAATACACCCACTGCCACCGTGCCTTTTCGGCCCAAAATCTAGAGGAAAACCAAATGATTTTGAGCGCCATTAAGGCAAAGCACGAATACTGCTATATGGTATATGTGCGATGCGAAACTCTGTTCGGAGAGCGCATTGAGCAGATATTAGCTCAGCATGCTCCCGCTCATGCTAGTCCCTCCGCAGTTTCAGTTTCCCAAAGTCACCGAACACCTCCCTTCGAGGGTGATAGTCTCGCATGACCAACGTTCCTCGATTTGTTCTCCGCGATATACATCCGCAATTCGCGTCTGGCAGAAGTAGAAAAGCTTTACCGCTTGAACTCCCAAACCCGCGGTGAAGCTGGAGCCCTCGTCTCTAAGTCCCCGTGGAACAACCTCACTGTTCGGTATGAAAATGATGAGATGAGCTTCTCACCAAGCCGAAAAACAAAGCAGACATAATCTGTGAGCAGATTTTCAAAGAAACCGCCGGGCGGAGGAAGGATGAACGCTATGTAGTTTCTCTACATTTCAAAGACCCGAACGTTGTCGACCTGGGTCACTCCAGACCCAACACTTTAGCCCAATTCTTGAGGAATGAAGCGCGACTCCAGAAGAATCCTTCGTTAAAAGCCCCGTATGATGAGGTGCTGCATGAATACACAAAATTGGACCACATGATCCGGGTAACTTCACCTTTCGACTGCTATCCTTTTTACATTCCTCATCACAATGTCATCAAACTTGATAGCACTAAAACCAAGGTTCGTGTCTTCAACGCTTCAAGTCCTTCTACTAGAGGTATCAACCTTAATAACGCATTGTATACCGGGCCAACTCTACCTGCAGTTATTTAAATGGCCATTTTTCCAATTAGTCTTCAATGCCGACATTACCCAAATATATCGACAGATTCTGGTCGACTCCAACTTATCCAAGTGATCCAGCGTATCCTTTATCCAGACAGCATCGGCGTTAACTGTGTGTCCTTCCTATCCAACAGAGTGCTTTTGCAGCTGGCGCACGTCGTGCTAAATGTGTATTCGAGGTATTCATGTGTATTCAAGTGAAATCCTGCGTCACTACAGGTATGTAAATGATGTCATCGCTGGTGCCCACACCATTAAAGACGCCCACAACGCCATCCAAGAACTGAATGCTGCGCTTCATTCAGCTGGATTCCCACTGAGAGAATGGACAGCGACCAAGAAAGAAATACTCCAGGCTCTTCCGAAAGAGTATTTGTTGCATAAGAATTTCCTGAGTTCTCCGTGCAAGGCTGTAAGACATGCGTCATTTATCGACGCCGTCAGCAGAGACAGAGAATGGGAGATCTTCGCGTGAACGTCTTACAATCTCCAGGCCGTTGACTTACAAAGGCCTTGATTTCGCAGGTTCCTTCGAGATCAATTACACTGGGCAAGCCTGTCTTTTAAAAGGTTACGTCTGCGTTTTCGTGTCTGTTTAGCACTAAGGCAATCCACCTCGAGGCGACGTCTGATCTCACCACCGAGAACTTCCTGGCGGCCTTCAAATGGGTTCTATCGTCTTTGCGCCCTCCTACAAACAACTCCGTTAACTACAGTCTCTTAATACAACAAGAAAGAAGAGTACAGTCGACCGTATATAAAATGATTACATTGTTAAAATCGGTTTCCATTTATTACAATTTATTACAAAAAAAAAAAAAACAAAGTATAATCGAACACACATCACATGTACATATGTCTTCCAGCGTTAACGTTCGAACATATGTTTGCATGTTTCTGTCTAGCTTGCACACATGCATTGCCATTGCGCCCAATCATAAATATTGTTATGTTAATTGATTTATTGTTTACAGTCGGAATATCAAGCAACTAGATTGTATAATATATTTTGTCTCCAAAAGAATTTTAATATTACTATAAAGTCGACATAGACTTGCACCTGGTCAGATTGGTGTCAGTAACGAAGACTGAAGAGGAGAGCTTTAAACGCTCCCCTGTACGCGGGTCCAACGCCCTGCTCAATACATGGCAGCCTTCAAAACCCAGAGTCGACTCCAAGGTGCAGTGGACCTGTCCCCAGAGGACGTTGCCACACTGGCCTGGGCGACACAACGGATAGACAAGAGCTGCTCCCTTACGAAGATGAACAGATGCAGGCATCAACGGATGAATTTGCTGACAAGGTAGATGAGATAATGGCTGCGAAGAGGCAGCGCTCGACCGGAGCTAAAGAAGATCCGGGAAGCATACAGCAGCGTGGTCATAAAGACGCCATCCCTCGCATGAGCAAGCCTGGGAAAAAGGCCACGATGATAGTGGCAAGATTTCGAAGGAAAGGTGGAAGACCATCTACGGAATGCTCTCCGCCTGCTCTTGGCGAGAATGGAGGAGGAACCGGACGCTCCCATGCCTACCTTTGACGGCGCTAGATGGCTCAATGGTGCCAATATCTTAAAGTCCAAGGATCACGAAACGCTCTGCGGGCTGAGGCAAAACATCTCCACTTTGAGAGAGGTGTGGGAGGGGCCAAACTGGAGGCGAAAGTATTCTTTCCCATCCCTGTCAAGGAAGACCAGGCGCTAACGCTGCGGCAGCGTCAGAACAAGGACGTACCAACGAATAACTTAAAGGTGCAATTGTGCAAGTGTATCCTTACCAATTTTGATATTACAAATTTTTCTTACAAAGAAAGTTTTTCATTTAAAATACAAACCGACTTCAAAGCAAAGGTAACAAATAACTATAATGAGTGTGTTCTCAAATTATTGTGTTTACTGTTCACCATTGTGAGTAGTTCCCGTGTATCGTCATGTTTCAGATGTATGCAAAAAGTCCTTTATACTTCATAAAACTGTTCTAAATCAAAAATTTGGAAAACGAAAAAAATTAAATATTTTTTTACCCTGTGAGGGTATATTGGGTTTGTGCGAACAATTTTTTACCGTCTGCCCGTCTGTATGAACGCCGAAATATCCGTGATGGTAAAAGCTAGAAACACCAATCCTATAGCTCCCTTAGACCAAATCGGCCGAAAATAGGTCATTTGGTATGCTCAAATGCAAGCGAGACAGGGCGTGCATCTTCTCGCTTTGCGAGTTTTGTTTTGTTTTATCTATCTAAACCAGTTCTTTAGTTCATTTGATCGATTCATTATGGATATGATTGATAGCACGCAAAGGAAATATTTCTATTATCTCAAGGCAGGACCGCACTTCTCACAGGGTATCTTATGGTCGGGTGAGCCCGACTATACTTTGATTCATGTTTATTTTAACTTTTATATCTATTAAAAAAAAATCTTGTCAAAATCAGACCTCATGGCTCATAAAGGGGTAAGCAAGACCCTCCAGGACTCCTTCCTAAAGTCATTTCGTTCCTCAAACTAAAAAAGGAGATCGAGTCCACACTGGTGGAACTCGGAGCTCTCCACCTAGAGAAAAAACCATATCGATGTGCTCAAATTAGCTACGCCATCTGAGGAGGAACTAGTGTACGATCAGTACAAGATACTGCTCTGGAACTACAAACATAAGAAAAAGAAGGCAAAAAGGAATCCCTGGAAGAACTTTTGTACCAACCTGGAATCGGTGCCCGAAACAGCAAGACTTAGCAGGCTGCTATCCCAAGCCATCTTAAGCTTAACAAAGGTTTCTGGACTGAGAGTAATGAGGAAACTTATATGTCCGCCCACTTCCCGAAGTCGGTAGAGCTACCGGATGAGACAGAACACCAGAACATGCCTTGAAGTGATTACCAACTCCACTTGGAAATATTCACAGTTCAAAAGATACGATGGGCAATTGGCTCCTTCAAGAATATTAAGAGTCCTGGTCTTGGCGGTATCATTCCAGCCTTGCCACAGACCACAAAAGATGTGATGTGATGATGGCTGCTCAGGATATTCAGGGCTTGCCTTAGTACAGGCCATACTCCTACTGAAAGGAGAAGAGCAAGAGTAGCATTTCTACCCAAAACGGATAAATGCAGACATATCCCGAACGACTAGAGGCATTGGATGTACATTCCGATTGTGCGTATATGGAACTCTAGTCTTGTGACAAGGAACGGAAAAAAGTATCTACCTACACCGCATGGAAAAGCTACAAAGCAGGAACTTCTCTGCATCACAGGAGCGCTTAGAAGCTTGGGCTTTCACCACAGACATGCAAGCTCGGTTTGTGGCGGCGATACCAGCCCATCGCCTCATGGCACTAGGTAGCTTGCGGTAGCAAGGTTATTGGCTCAGCGCCATAGGGAGGAACATACCCAGACTCACAGACTACCTAAAGAATGTCTAGATGTCAATGTCAGTTGGTGTCGCATTTGGGACCAAACGACTAGGCTAAGTGCACACGACAGCGTAGCAGTCACGTGAGCATCTACCCAGATGACTCCGCGAAATACTGCGACAATCCGGTCACAAGATTATCCTACAAGCTAACGGACTACTGCAGCATTTTACAAGCAGAAGTGTTTGAAATAGGAAAGACTGTGGAACTAGAAACGCATATGAACACAGAAGTAAACAACGTTAATGTCCTAGTGGATAGCCAAGCGGCAATTAAGTATGTGATGTCGTAAACTCTAAGCTACTGAACAGAGAAGCAGTAGATGTTCTATGCATGACCATGTCAGTGCACAACTACTCGGATGCTCATGGACGCTTACGAGGTCAAACCCTATGTATTAGCTACTGAGTCAATTCTGAGAGCCAGGCAACAAGCTGATCTTCACAGCTTTCAAACCTCGTGTTAAGTTAATTTATTAAATTTAAACTACAGTAAGTGTAACGTAATGTCCTTCAGTATGCGACTCCCCTTTTAATTAATAACAATTTAAATAGAAACCCTATTACCTGGATTGAATTGGTCATTGATTTGGTTATTCTTAAGGATCCAAAGCTCAAGGTACTACTTCGTGCTTGTTTTTAATCGTACGTTTGGTGTCCTGGGCTTCATAGAGCGCTGGTCGAATGAATTCAACCATCCCTATCTAAAAAAAATACTTTTGACTACCTTGGTACGTTCTATGCTTAATATAGATTCTGTATTTGATCTACCCAGTACATGATTCATCAAGATAGAATAGTATCTGTACAAAAACATTTCCTTCTGTTGACCTAAGGGCCCTGAACTGGAACCCTGAAATACGCTTGCCATCCTATCGCAGTAGACTTTCACTAATAAATCTTCCTTTTTTGTCTGGTCGTAAAACAGTATTCGGTGTAATATTCATACACAACCTAATCAACGGTGAAATTGATTCTCCCGAATTAATCAGCCAGATTAGTTTCGATGTTTTGATTAGACCCACTATAAACTTTCTTTTCTCTCTCCTCAACCCTAAAACATTTACTTTGCTCTCAATAACCCTTTCCAAGTTTGTGTAGTAACCACAATAATCTTTCTCAAGTTGTAGATAGTTCTACTTCTATCCCTTTAGTTAGAATTTCCTATCCTTGTCACCTTGGGGGATGGGGGAGATGAGGGAGAGAACACAAGGTAAAACTACTGACTGCGTCCAACTTGGTGGGCGCCAGTGTCATCATTGTCGCTTCACTTTTCAAGTCGACACACTACCTCCACGTGGTTCCCCCTGGATTGTAAATCAGCACATGCTGAGTTATAAACCAAAGTGAGCGGCGGGATCCTAATCCTTAAATTAGGTTTTGGCGTAGGACTTGATATCCACCCATGGAAAAACCAACATCAGTGAAGAATGCAAGAGGAGCCTCGGATAAGAACCCAAACAACGTTGACGACCATGGCAAACGTAAAAAGGACAAAGATTTGAGAGTATGCACTTGGAATGTACAGACTTTGTACAGACCCGGTGCTGCTCAATAACTAGCGGATACCCTCAATAAGTTGAAGGATGACATCACGGCTGTTCAAGAAATGCGATGGATTGGACAGGGCTGCATGAGGAAGAAAGCCTGTGACATATACTACAGCTGTCATAATAGTTGACATGAGTTTGGTTGCGGTTATGTCGTAGGATCCAGGCTACGGCAGTTTACACCGTATAGCGAAAGAATTGCGACGATCCGAATTGCTGCCAAATTCTTAAACATCAGCCTCATCTGTGCGCACGCCCCAACGGAGGACAAAAACGATGCTACCAAGGATGCTTTCTATACAGAGCTCGACCGAGCGTATAACCGATGCCCGTCACATGACGTTAAAATTATCCTGGGAGATTTTAATGCCAACTTCAGACGGGAGGGCATTTTTGGAGCAACCGTTGGGAATTATAGCCGGCATGAGTCTACCTCGGTCAACGGGCTTAGGCTGATAGGATTTGCTGCTGCGCACAACATGACAGTTCGTAGTACTGGATTTCGTCATCTCGACATCCATTAGGCATCCTGGCTCTCCCATGATCGTCTGACTAGCAATCAGATTGATCATGTTGTGATCGATGCAAGGCACGCGTCTAGCATCCTAGATGTGAGATCCTGTCGGGGTCCCAACATCGACTCCGACCACTACCTTGTTGTGGCTAAGGTTCGCACACGGCTATGTGTTGCGAAAGTCCCACATCGAGGTATGACAAGGAAGCTTGACATCGGAAAGTTGCAGTCACAACAGTATAAGGATGCCTTCTCCACTCGACTCTCATGCCGACTGGCAGAACTTTCTCCAACGCCTATAAATACCACTGATATGTGGTCGCACATATCGAACGCCATAACCACTTCTGCTGTGGAAACTCTGGGATTCCAGCGACCTCCGAAAAGGAATCCATGGTATGACCAGGAGTGTCGAGAAGCGACTGCTGCAAAGGACGCCGCCTACAGAAGAACGCTGCAAGCAGGAGCCACTCGAGCGGTAGTAGGTATTTATAGGTCGCGGAGACGAGATAAGAAGCGCCTTTTCAAGAGGAAGAAGCGGGAGATAGAAAGGCTTGAGTGTGAGAAGATGGAGAGTAGCAGATGCAGGAATGATGCCCGTGACTTCTACCGGAGAGTCAAACGTATGACTCAAGGGTATAAGCCTGGATCGCTTGCCTGCAGGAGTGATGACGGAAACCTTGTCACAGATGCGGAGATGGTACTGAGGTTATGGCGGGATCACTTTAAAAGTCTTTTGGCTGGAAACAGTGAGGACGAACCTGTCGAAGTTGATCCACTAACCCCAATCAGAGATGATGGTGTTAATGTTCCCATCCCTAGCCATACGGAGGTCGAAGTCGCAATGCGCCGACTTAAAAACAATAAAGCCGCTGGAGCTGATGGGCTACCGGCCAAATTGTTTAAGGCCGGAGGCGATGAGTTGGTAGGGTGCATGCACCAGCTCATCAGCAGCGTATGGCTATCGGAAAGCATGCCTGTTGATTGGAACCTCAGTGTAATATGCCCCATCCTGAAGAAGGGTGATGCTACACAGCGCACCAATTACCTTGGCATTAGCCTTCTTCCCGTCGCATACAAGGTTCTCACGAGCGTGATGTGTGAGAGACTTAAGCCATGTGCTGAAGCATTGATCGGACCGTATCAATGCGGCTTTCGTCCTGGGACGCCCACAGTCGACCAGATCTTCACACTATGCCAGATCTTGGAGAAAGCGCAAGAGAACCGAATCGACACCTACCACCTGTTTGTCGATTTTAAGGCTGCCTTCGATAGCCCACAGCGAGATCGCCTGTACGCTACCATGTCTGAGCCTGGTATACCTGCAATGACATTGAGCAACAACATCAGCTCTTTTAAGGTAGGAAATGACCATTCCGAAACCTTCGTTACCAAGCAGGGTCTCAGACAGGGCGACTCGCTGTCATGTTTGCTCTTCAATCTACTGATGGAGAGTATAATAAGCTGGAAAGCTGGAGTGCATCGGACGGGCACAATACTGGGAAACAAATGTGTCCAGCTCCTTGGTTACGCCGATGATATTGATATTATTGGTCGTACCAAGCGTGATGTTACTGCGGCTTTTGGAGCTATCGAAAAGGAATCAGCGAAAGTTGGACTTGCAGTGAACATGGGCAAAACGAAGTTTATGGTGTGCAGTAGCAGAGAGTCGCGGCGTCTTGACTCTCACCTTACTGCTTGCGACTATAACTTGGAGTCTGTCAAGGAATTTGTCTACTTGGGAACTGCAGTGACCAATAACAATGATGTCAGCCTGGAGATCATGCGGAGGATCACACTTGCCAACAGATGCTACTTTGGGCTCAGTAGGCATTTTAATAATAGAGCCCTCTCTCGGAAGGCAAAGGTTGCGCTATACAAAACGCTCATCACTCCAGTGTTGCTGTTGCGGAAGCCTGGACAATGACGCTTTCAGATGCAGCTGCTCTTGGTGTCTTCGAGAGAAAGATTCTGCGCAAGATCTTCGGACCAATTTGCGTTGGCGGTATCTATCGCATCAGGTGGAACGATGAGCTGTACGAGTTATACGGAGTTGTGGACATGGCCAAGCGAGTTAACATTCAGCGCCTTCGCTGGCAAGGCCACATTGCCCGTATGGAGGAAACAACTCCAGCTCGCTCTGTTTTTGATGGGGAAGTTCGCGGACAACGGAGGAGAGGAAGGCCACGCGCACGTTGGAAGGACCAGATGGATGCCCTCCTAGCAGCACATGGTGTTACCAACTGGCGAAGTCGCGCACAGGACAGAGAAGTGTGGAGGCAAATCGTACATCAGGCTGAGCCCCATTAGGGGTGTTATGGCCAATTATTATTACTATATAACAAATACCTTAAAAATGGTATAAATGGTAAGAATCATTTTTGTACTTGTGAGTAAAGGGGCGGAGTCAGTGACCTGACTTCACATGTTGTTGTTGTTGGTTTGCGCAAGTGGCGAAAATCTGACTCCGCACATTATAATTTCTCTTTTACTCCTCTTTTACTCCTTCTATATGGTCCTCATCCAAGAACCAAGGCCTGGATCTCTGGTTTGAGGATCCCAGGCTGTAAGCTGTATGCTACTTGTCCTACATGGGGCATTACCAATGTGACTCCCCCACCTCAGCTCCTCAGGGACATCGAGGCATCATGCGACAGATCGGGCAAATGTAAGGGGTGAGTGAATTTTTAACTTTATACTCTGAACCAAACTGGCAATATGCAGTAAGGGTAACAAATCAACCTTTATTTTTAAGAATAGACAGAAAGTACTAGATTTCACACTTGTATCTGCATCCCTAGTGTCAGGTATCGCATCATGGCGTGTTCTTATGGAACACTCTTTCTCTGACCACAAATACATTGAGACAACTGTATTTTTTTGAGATCCCCAAAGCTACACTACACTATTAGGTGACGGGTACGGCCCGCCTCTATCGTTGATCAGCAGGGACCATAATTCTGAATCAATTAAAAGCTTTAAACCCTTTAAATCTCTTGACCCAGATGGTATTATTCCAGTCCACCTCATCCATGCTGGGGATCTGGCATTAAACTTGTTACATCATTAAGGCAGGGAAACCATCTCACTGAAACCTAAATTACTTCAGCTCTATAAGTCTATTATCCTTTTTTTTGAAGACTATAGAAAGGCTCTTATGCTGGCATCTGCTGGCTAAGATTCCTAGGGAAAGTTTCCCTACCGCACAACATGCATATCGAAGAGGTAGGTCCACAGAAACTGTCCTGCACAGAATCGTTTCATACATCGAAAGATCGCTCTCCTTCAAGGTATACTCTCAAGTGGCGTTTCTTGACATAGAGGGTGCTTTTAATAATATCCTGCCAGAACCCTTTATAGGAGCTCTGGCATCCATGGGAATCGACCCCATCTTTGTGGGCATTATCGACCAATAGGAAATGTTAAATCCTCGAAATTTGTCAACAGAGGAACTCCGCAACGTGGTGTTCGTTCTCCTCTTTTGAGGAACGTAGTGGTAAATGACCTTCTCCGCTCTCTGGAAGTCGAAGGATGCAGTGCTGTTGTTGACTGTCGCAAATTAACACGGAATCTTTGGTAGCTGCGGGAATGAGGAAGAAGATGAAACTATGGCTCACTTCTTCTGTCACTGCCCAGCTGTCAGTTATCATAGGGACCGCTATCTCGGTGCCTACCTCTTAAATGATCAGTCGGGACTATCCCAATTTCAGCCAAATTTACTCTCTCGTTTCATCCTGGCCTCTGAATGGAGCTCAACAGACGTCGGCTCCTAATGGTGCTTTTAACTTCCCGTCAATTTTGTTTTTACCCCTCGTAGATCCCCCAGGTATCGACACCAGCAACCACCTAACCTAACGTATTCTAACCTATCCTAAGCAACATTTTGTAGGAAAACTTTCTTTGTTCTTCAAATAATTATTGTACACCATATCAATGTGCTATCAATTTTCTCTGTATGCGATAGCATTGTTTTCTTTCATATTGACAGGTACATTGATAATTTCATTTGGAGGGTTTTATCTTACCGATCATTTGACCCCCATTTTATTAAGGTTTCAACATGTGGACAATTTTCTCTAGCAGTTATGCATGAGTAATTCTGTTTGACATCTTTGAGCGCGAGCCAACATGTGACTTAGCAGGTGAACAGGAAAATCTATCTACATACCTGATATGTTTAGAGACAATTCACACTCTGATAAAGAAACCTGTTTGAAAAACTGAAGTGAAAAACTCGCCACTTAAACCTGATTGGTGGTTATACACGGAGAGAAAATCAAAGATGGTTGTTGTACATAAGAGAGGAAAATAAAGAGAAGGAAGAAAGAGTAAGGAAAGTTGGAGAGGTGAAAAAGGCAGTAAAAGGTGGTTGATGATCGTGGGTGGAAGTCAATAAACATAGAAAAGAGAGAGTGAGAGAGACTATTACACCACGATGCATTTCTTATTGGATTCGTGGTATTTGCTTACTACATATTTTTGCATCTCCAACAGAATTCTTATTGAATTTTTGCTCTCTGCTCACTTTTTTTTGCAGCGCCAATTCATTACTACTATATTATCTCTGTCAAATCAATTTAATTTACAAGTTAACCACATGTACGTTAAACTTGAAACTTGATTTTATTTTTATTTATTTATTAACGCAGACTAAGATCAGTCGCGAATATTAACCAGAAATAAGTTTATATATATAATTAAAATTAATATTAATGATTATTAAAAAGTACATATTATAAAAAAATTACTTTAACTGAAAAGGATTAAAAAATTTAGTTAATCAGATTGATAAATTAATTAATAATTAATTGTTAATCTTGGGATAAAAAGTAATGAAATTGATCCAACATTTGTTGCAATGATTCGGAAAAACCCAGAAAAACTCAACCAGATCAATAAAAATGTGTGCCAAAACTAACACGAAAGATTTTTGATTTAAAGGGACGCATGAATGGCAGAGATTCAAAACATACTGTCCATGGAAATCAGAGATTTAACGGAGTTGGCTGAAAAGTGAAGCTTTAAGATGGAAAAGAGAGAGAGATGTATCAATTATTCTATAGTATTGATTATAATTAGCGCATAATACCCGAAAACGATTGTGCAAAGCGTAGTCAGTAGTGCATGTAGGAAGAAATAAACGGATGTAGAACCTGGTTGCCCTGGGTTGGAATATTAAAATTAAGGCGTTCTAAGGGGGATGGAGAGCAGATATCGCCAATTATCAGTTTATGTAAAAAAATTACTCCAAGAACTCTCCTACGATTAATAAGGGACGGAAGATCGAGGAGTAAGAGCCTGTTGGTGTAGGATGGAAGACGAAGGTTAGGGTCCCAATTAAGTCCGAGAAATGCAAAGAGTAAAAACTGCTTATGCACCGACTCAATTAAATCTTGAGTATGAGCATGTTGAGGAGACTAGACACATGAACAATATTCAAGAATGGGCCGGACAAGGGATGTATAAAGAAGTTTAGTGACGAAGGGATCATTAAATTCTTTAGACCAGCGTTTAATAAATCCAAGAGTGCCCTTGGCTTTATTAACAATTGTGGAGATATGATGTGTGAAACTTAATTTATTATCAAAGAGAACACCAAGATCTTCAACTAACAGTATGCGTTTTAAGGGTACATTGTCAATATAGTAATTGGAGTAAGGAGTAACCCAGTTATAAGTCATAAACAGTCATTTAGAGAAATTTAGGTACAAGTGATTAGTTATGCACCAGTTGTGCATTGTGTTCAAATCATCTTGTAATAACGCATGATCCGAAGGGTCCTTGTAAGATAATAATAATTTCACATCATCTGCATACATAAGAATGCGACAATGGGATAGCGAACAGGGAAGGTCGTTTATAAGAAGATTAAAGAGTAATGGACCTAGGTGACTACCCTGGGGAACTCCAGAAGTAACAAAAACAGATTTAGAGATGGCTGATCTAAGCATAACCCTTTGGGTCCTACCTGTTAGATATGAAGAAATCCAAAGAAGAATGGAAGGTGGGAAGCCTAAAATATTAAGTTTGTGTAAAAGTAGATTATGATTCACAGAGTCAAATGCTTTGCTAACTAAAGTCAGTATAGATGACATCAGTTTGCATTCTCTGCAATGCCTCATTTATAAAAGAGGTAAACTCCAATAGATTGGTCGAAGTCGACCGACTCTTAACGAATCCGTGTTGGGCAGGGCTGATAAATGACTTGCAGAGATGTTGCAAAGTCGAAGTAATTATCTTTTCGAAGAGCTAAGGGATTGCGGACAACTTCGCAATTCCCCTGTAGTTGGAAATGTCCGACTTACATAAAGTAAGAAAAACAGAGGATTCTAAAGCAAGCTTAAAAAGAATTAGGATAGGTTTTGTTATGGAAAAACAGCACTCCTTGAGCACATAACTTGGAATGTTGTCAGAGATAGGATAAGAGAAGTTAGTAGGCACACTAGAGGTGTAAGTTGATTGAAAAAAGTTAGCAAGGAGATCGGAAGCAGCCGAGACATCACTTACATTACTGGAATTGAAAAAGAAAGATTAGGGTAAGGTACTAGATTTACGTTTAGAATTAACAAACATATAGAACTATTTAGGATCACGCGCAAATTGATTCTTGCAGCGAACAAGATAACTTTCATAGCATTGAGATGAAGAAGGGTAAACGCAGCTTTTAATTTAGAATAATTTAAAAAGTCTAAGCTAGAACCTGTTTGCTTAAACTTTTTAAAATATTTAGATTTTTTGTGTTTTAAGTTGGATAGTCTTGGTGAAAATCAAGGTAGTTCACATGAATCCGGCTTCACAACACAATATGGAATGCAGACATCAAAGATTGAATTTAAGGTGTTGCAAAAATACTCGACAGCTATGTTAATATCATTCGGTGGCAAGAATAATTTCCTTTGCGGAAGCAACTGCGCGACTTGGAAGAGAAAGAAGGAGCTAAATGGGTTAAGTTGGGAATAGACAAGGATATTTCAAGAGTAGGATGAAAATAATATTCAGGTACAACTACATTGACGAAGATGAGATTCAGCAATCTGTTTAAACGATTAGGTATATGATTGAAAAAAAGGAAAAAAGGAAGATTAATCAAACTATCTAAAAAGTCAGTATTAGGTATGGGTATGTAATTAAACTTGTTGAAACACGTCCAGGAAACGTTTGGCAAGTTAAAATCACCAAGTGTCACAAAGAAATCATGATCACGAATGTGACTAAATGTTTCTTTAATGAATTTGAAATGTTGCAAATAAATCGACATTTCAGACGAACAAGTTACATAAAGCGCAAATGACGATAAAGTAACCTTAACGGCAACAATTTCGATTTCGTTCAGAAGTGAAACATCTATTAAGCATTAAGACAGGATTTTACTAAGGACTCCACCACCACGACGATTAGGACGATCGCGCCTAAATATATTATAATTTAATGACATTATTTCATTATCAGATATGCTAGAATTAAGCCAAGTCTCTGAAAATGCAATAATGTCAGAATCAAAAGAGAAACTATTCTTATGTAACTTGTATAAAAAGAATTATGCACCCACTTGCACAGCATCGTGAACACTTCACTTGGCTGAAAATTTCTCTTTTACAGATGCTTGCAATAGATGTTTTAAACACTACCTTTTTAGACCCCTTACTCTAAAAAAGAGTAGAGTGGTCTATTAAGTTTGTCTGAAACGAAATGTACGTAACAGGCAGAAGCAGGCTTCACAGACCCCATAAAGTATTTATATTATTGATCAGCATCGAAAAACGAATCGATATAGCAATGTCCGTCTGTCCGTCCGTCCGTTTGTCTGTATGAACACCTCGATCTTTTAAACTATAAAAGCTAGAACCACCAAATTTGGAATGAAAGTCCGTTATTATGTCAGGCAGATCAAGTTTATTTCAAATTGTTGCTACGCCCCTTACCGCCCCCGCAATCAGCAAAAAACCAGACACACCTCGAAAAAATTTTTGTTTTAAGCGAATATCTCAGTTACTATGACACTTAGAAGCACCCATTCCGGTATGCAGATTTTGACCTCCCACGCCCCATTTCTCATAAGAGCTAAAAAACTTTAAAATTTCAATGCCGTTTTTAAGGCTTTTATCATATAGCACAGTGTTGTAGTTCAACATTCGTTTAGAGACATATGAAATCAAACTATTCTGAAAGTGGCATCAAAATCCTACTTTTAACAAAAGAGTTATTACGTTACAAAGTTTGTTTGCAATATCACTTACGCGCGAGATCGAGACAGAAACATACAAACACATGTTCGAACGTTCTCGATGCTTGTGTGGCGACAGCGATGCCGCCAGACGCTGGCCGCGCCGAATACACACATACATACATATATGCATACATATAATTTCAAACGAATGTGTGTTTGTATGAATAACATGTAAAAGCTGATAATCGGAGAATTGTTGAAATTGGCGCGTGGTGCAACTGATAGAGTTGCGGCGCGTTGGTCTGAGTTTGTAGGTTCGATTGCTGAATATGATAATTGTTAATTTAATTTTTTTTTTTTATTTCAAATCAAAATGTACATATAAAATTTAAAGTTTTAAATTTTATTTAAAATTTTAACTTAAATTAAATCTATTGCAGTCGACTCGGTCTGCTCTGTTTTGGAGTCATCCTTTATTGAGTGTAGATTTGATGCTGCTAGGCACTTTAGCCTCGCACGGGGGAGCAGTGGCATAAGAGGTTTTCTAGCGTTTCGTCGATACCTTGTTCATTGCATATTCCTGCAACTTACGCTGTCGGTGATTCCCAGTTTTAATGCGTGTACAGCCACCAGGCAGTGACCGGTGAGTAAACCCACCATTAATCTGCGTTCCATCCGGAAAAGTTGCAGTATGTGACGACTGAGTGAGTGTTGTGCTCTCTGTACATTGTTCTTGTGGTTCAGCACATAGTGGTATTCCGTCACATTCGATTACAGCTTTCCTTGGTACTATGCTCAAGTTCCCTTTGCAGTGATCTCAGCCAGATCATATTGTTTTTGTTGTTCTGCATGTTGTGGTATTCGGCCACATTCGATTTCAGCTTTCCATGGTGGATGCCGTTTAATGTCGGGGGGATCCATTGCAGTACCTTGTACTTCTTAGTGATGAGGATGAGGTCTGTCTTGTCCGCATTGATATGTAGACCTGCATTGTTAGCCCATCTACAAATCTCACTGAGAGTCTTCCCCACAATTGAGCTGAGGGTTGATGAGCACGCACCGGTAATAATTATGCTTATGTCATCTGCATAGGCAGTTATTTTCGGGTGACCCCCATACGCTATGGTGGGCGTTGGCATCTGTTTCGACTATCAGTTGGGCTGTGCCGTAGACTGTCTCTTTGGATTGTCTCTCTATCTCCCCCGGGGGTGCAGACCTGTCGTATATCACTGTATCGAGACTGCTGCTAGATCGTCAGTACTGTAATTGGACATTAAATAAGCGTTAATGCATCTTCTTATGAGTACTGCGGCTCTTGTTTTGCTTACCTTTGCTGAATAGTATGAATTGTAGTTGATGACCTTAGCCCCGCCACGACATTGTCTGACGCAATCCATGGCTCCTGGATTAAGGCCACGTCGACGAGCCTCTAAGGCTATCAGGAGCTCCGTTGACGCCAACTTACTCTTATGTAGGTTGAGCTGCAGTACCCTCATCCGGGTTTGCTGCTGGTCATGTCGCACACGGGTTGACTACTACCGTCAGATTACCGTCTTCTTCTTCTTCGTCGTCGCCTTTGTCCTCCGAACCGATGGCCATGTTTTGAGCGGCTTCGAGGAATGACTCTAGGCCAAGGTCCCTCTCCACTTTCGCGGCTTCCAGAGTATGCGCATCTTTGTCTTCCGGATGGCGCTTCGTGAGCTGCAGGTAGACGCTGCCAACTCCCGAAGCCATCTTGCCGTAGCGTGGGTAGAGCATGTCTTCTGCCTTCTTGTTAATCTGCAGGATGACGTGCCCCCTCTGCCGCGGAGAAGGCACTAGCGTGCAGGATTTCCCAATCACCCAATAAAAAATCATTTATGTTAGGTAAGATAAGGCCGGATGCCCTCTCGTTTGTAGTTAATAGGCCAATGTTGACCCTTAGTAATCCGATCCCGGAGGATGCTATGACTAGAAGTCAAGTAGGATGCGGGAGCGCTTCGCAAAAGCTTGCCGATCGCCTAGTGGCCGTTTTGAGGCGACTTATTTCGAAGAGAGTTTTAGTGCCCCTAGGCAACTTAATCGTGTGCGATCTAGGGCTGGGCAGCAACATTGAAAGTGCTCTATGGTTTCGGCAGGGCCAAAGTTATTGTCTTTTCTGCGGCTAGAGTCATGCGTTATGCCGAACTTCATCGCATGTACTGCCGCCATACAGTGGCTAGTGAGAATTCCTACCAATAGCCTACACTCTATCCGTGGAAGCATCAGAAAGTCACGAGTGCTTTGGGCGTTGAAAGCATTGCACATTATTCTTGTTGTATTAAATGTGATTGTGTTCCGCCACCTCGTATTGATAAGCTTATTGGTGCTCGCCTCAAGCTTGTGTGTCTGCCTCCTCAATTCCACATATGGCCTGGTGGCTCGGAACCCAGTAGATGTGTACTTGTGCATCTCTGCTCACCCGGTTAGTTCTGGAGGTGGTGGTTGACGACAACATAGCCTCGATAGCAACTTGGCTGTCTTCCAATAGGTTTATATTGTGGCAGTCCGAGCTTAGGCTTTTCGCTAATTCCGCTGCTTTTGTTGACTGGGAAGACCTCCGCAAAAGGCTTCAAAGACCTGGTAGCCTATATGACACCTTTGTGAGTGGCTCACAGCAGTAAACAGCGCCCCCTACTTCTGCTGCCATCTTGGAGCCGTCTGTACATATATTTAGGTGGACATGCCTATTTTGACACAGCTTCCAGTCGTCAGACCGGAAATGAGTCTCGTTTCAGGAAACTACACTGCTTTGAGATATAGTGTAGTCGAAGTGGCCGTTTAGGTTCTGGTGACGCCAGGTGTTGGGCTGACTAGCCTTATTTGCAGATCTAAAGGAGGTTGCCCCAGTAGGAGTTGCACGGCTTTTGCCGGGGTAGTTCTCAGGGCACCTTTGTTGCATAGTAGCGACTGACGTTAAGCTTTTTCCATTGAGGCGAGATAAGTCTTCTTCTCCGTTGCTGGCCACCAGACCAGAGCCCCGTAGAGCAGGGTCGGGCGCACTACCGAGGTATATTTCCCATGCATGAGTTCGGATGACAGACCCTACTAGCAGCTAAGCATCTTTTTTGATGCGTATAGCGCAATGGTTGCCTTTTGCACCCTTTCTCCAACACTGTTCCCAGGTACCTTACGTGGGTGCTTGGTTTCAGCGCTTGCCCATTTATCATCGGAGGGGTGCAGTGCGGTGAGGTTTTTCTCTTCCACGTTGATTTGTAAGCCGGGTTTCTGCACCCATTTCAAAATCACCCTGAATGTCTCTTCCGTTATGGAGCTTAAAGTAGATGGGCACACTCCCATAATAATTATTTTGGGGTCTCCCTTATCATATCTCTTAATAATATCGACAGCGAAAACGTTCGAGAATGCGGTTGTATGTTTCTGTCTCGCTTGCACTCATGTATTGATATTGCGATTAATTATCAATATTGTAACACTTCTAGTTTTCTTGTTAAGCGTCCGATTTGTATGCACCTTTCAGGATAGTTCAACATAGTTAGTCTCCACACGAATAATAAATTACAATACTGTACGATAAGAACAAATACCTTAAAAATGGCATCGATGTTAGAGAATTGGTTTATTAATTGTGAGAAAAAGAGGAGTGGCAGTCAAAAAATTTAAATAGCAATGCAGCTATGCTGCCACTAGGAACCTCCATACCCAAATTTGTGCTCCCAAGTGCCATAGTTACTGAGATATTTGCCGAAAACCCTGATTATTCCCGAGGTATATTAAGTTTTTTTCTTATTGTGGGCGAATGAGGCGTGGCATCAAAAAAAAATGATTCTTGTATTGACCATCTCTGAAATCTTTTTGTTCATACGGACAGACGGACGGACAGTCAGACAGACGGAAATGGCTATATCGACTCGGCTTGTAATGCCGATCAAGAATATATATATACTTTATGGGGTCTGCAACGCCTTCTACCTTTTGCCTGTTACATACTTTGCACAATTCCAATATAAGTTTGCAGAGAGTATAAAAAAATACAGCAGCTAAACAGAAAAATACAAGAAACGAAATTGACACGGAATTCCGAAAATAGAACGCGCTATAGTGGGCGTGTCAAAAAACAAAAACAAATTTGTACTGCTTGGGTATTGTACCTTTCATTTGCGACCCCTATCATCTTTTTAGCTCTTAGAGTCTCTGAGATCCTTTTGTTCATACAGACGGACGGACGGAAGTACGGACGGACGGACGGACAGACGGACATGGCTATATCGACTCGGCTATTGATGCTGATCAAGAATATATATACTGCCACGCCTCCTTCTCCCTGTTACATACATTCCAACGATTACAATATACCCTTTTACTCTACGAGTAACGGGTATAAAAAAGATTCTTGTATTGACTGACTAAATATATCTGATCGTTTGACTCCAAGCTCGAACATTTATCTCTTACCATCTCTGAAATCTGTTTACAAAGTTACACAGATATTACATGTGTATGAAGTACATGTCCTGACCAAGTTTGATCCAAATCAGACAACTATATCATATAGCTCCCATAGGGCCGATCGGTCAAAAATACGCTCCAAATATGAATTAGTATGAAAAATTTTTGGGTTTACTAAGCTAAATTAATCAAACTCACACATAATACATATGCCAATAATATATATACTGACCAAGTTTGATTTATATGTATGTGTGTATGCACACACGGACAGCGCCTACGGGCAGGGCTGCCGTCACACATGCAGCAAAAACCTTTGAACATGTGTTTGTATGTTTCTGTCTCGCTTGCACCTATGGGTTAATATTGCGTTCAATTATCAATATTGTAACGTTTCTAGTTTTCTTGATTATTGTCCGATTTGAATGCGCCGTTCAGGATAGTTTAATATAGTTAGTCTCCACATGAATTATAAATAACAATACTGTACGATACCACGCACCAACCATCACACACTGGAATAAAAGTCTCCTACGATGCAGGAGAGTCCAGTCGAGCTGGTATGCCGCAACAACAACAAGAAGCACGAATAGGGGCTCCCCCAAGCATGAGTTCTATCCCCCCTACTTTGAACCTTGTGGTAGACGATCTCATAAACAGATTTGATGGGAGAGCCTTCAAAATAACTCCCTATGCATATAATATAGACATAATTATAATAGGAGTCTGTCCATCTTCTCTCTGCTCCATTATGGAACGAGCTCTACGGAAGATATGTAAATAGGTGAAAGATGCAGGATTAGATATCAATACAGAAAAGAGGGACCTCATCCTCTTTACCAAGAAGTACAAGGCACCGCGCTGGATCCCACCGAGGCTAAACGGTAAATGCCTAAAAGCAAGCAGCCATGGAAAATACCGGCCACCGAAAAAAAAAACCGACCCTGCCTTGGGTTCGCATTAGACCTCTTGACCTAGTAGATGAAGCAGCGTTTCATTGTTAGTCACAATAATCACCAAATACTCCACCACCAAAACTGGGTTGTTAAATGGTGAACGGGATTTTCTAATAATGCCGTTTTTCGCAAGGTCATTGACCACTGCGGCAAACAAAATCATCCACACTTCGTGGATATAAGTATAACAGGTCGGTTGAAAAGTCTCCGGTATTCTATAATAAAACACATATTTTGACAAGGTTCTTCTTTTATTATTGAACATAGTTGCCTTCAAGGGCAATACAGCGATTTTAGCGACCTTCCTACTTTTCAAAATTTGCTTCATTTGCATTTGGGGCCGTTTCTTAGCGATTTCCTCCTTTGAACGCTCTAATAACGTCATATAATAGTTACTGTTGATAGTCTTTCCCTTTGAGATAGTAAATAAAAATTATTCCATGCGTATCCCAAAAAACTGAGGCCAAAACTTTTCCAGCTCACTGTTGAGTCTTTCCACGCTTTTGTGCTGGATCACCGGCCGCAGTCCTTTCAGCTGACTGTCGATGAGACTCAGGCGTGTAGTGATGGAGCCAGGTTTCATCAATAGTCACAGATCTACCGAAAAAATCAGATTTATTTCGACTTAACAGCTGCAAACACTGCTCAGAGTCATCAATTCGTTGCTGCTTTTGGTCGAGTGTGAGCACGAGTGGCTCCCATTTTGCACAGAGCTTCCGTATACCCAAATATTCGGGAGCTATATGTCCAACACAAATCTATCTCGACAACTTTAATTTACGGTTACTCAAAATCATTTTGTGGATTTTTTTGATATTTTCATCGGTATTTTCATCTCTTTTGGGCGTACACGCAAACGACGATTTTTTAACGTGTTTTTAGACCCCGTACTCTAAAATAGAGTGGAGGGGTCCATTAGATTTGTCAGAAGCGAAATGTGCGTAACAGGCAGAAGGAGGCGTGGCCGACCCCATAAAGTATATATATTCTTGATCAGCATCAACAGCCGAGTCGATATACCAATGTCCGTCTGTCCGTCTGTCTGTCTGTCTGTCTGTCCGTCCGTCCGTATGAACACCTGGATCTTTTAAACTACAAAAGCTAGAGCCACCAAATTTATAATGAAAGTCCGTTATTAAGTCAAGCAGGTTAAGTTTATTTCCAATTTTTGCCACGCCCCTTACAGCCCCCGCAATGAGCAAAAAACCAGACACACCTCGAAAAAATGTAGTTTTAGGCCAATAACTAAGTAACTATGGCACTTAGGAACACCATTTCTGGTAAGCAGGTTGCTAAAGACAGCCTTAATGCAATGACATTAAAAATTCTGAGCTGCCACGCCCTTTTTTCCTATAAGAGTTAACCAAACGTTTTCACTTTAATGCCGTTTTTAAGGCATTTATTTATATAGTAAAATGTTTATTTATATAGTAAAGTGTTCAACATTCGTATAGAGAAATATTAAATCAAACTATTCTGAAAGTGGCATAAAAATACTACCTTTAACAAAAGAGCTACTGCGTTAGAAAGTGTGTTATTTAACTGGAATATCACTTACGCGCGAGAGCGAGACAGAAACATACAAACACATGTTCGAACGTTCTCGATGCTTGTGTGGCGACAGCGCTGCCGGCAGACGCTGGCCGCACCGAATACACACATACATACATGCATACATAGAATTTCAAACGAATGTGTGTTTGTATGAATAATATGTAAATGCTGATATTCGGAGAATTCTTGAAAGTGGCGCGTGGTGCAACTGATAGAGTTTGTCTGAGGTTATAGGTTCGAATGCTGGCAATGCGAATTTCTAAATTATTTTTTTTAAATTTCAATTCAAATTGAATACAAATGTGCACTACTATGAGAGTACGTGGTCTTTTATAGTCGGCTCGGTCGACTGTAGCCTTTCTTACTTGTTAAAAATTAAAGTTACTTCACTAAAAATTCAGTATCTTACGAACAAAACAGTCCGATAGCTGTCAAATTTTAATTAGAATCTCTTAAATGTTAGTACTATCTAAAAATAAAACAAATTAAATTATAGAGTCGCCATCTATAGGTCAGACCGGGGACTTTGGAAGGAACAACCTGTTCATATACCGTTTTTATGGTGGAATGAACAACCTGTTCATTTACCGTTTTTTTTGTGGCAATAACGGCTGTGTTAAAAGGCAGAGACTCGTTAGGGTCTGCGAATGCCTTACTATAGTCCTTTAGCACTCGCAAAAATTGCGATTTTACTACGGCTGGGACTTCAACGTTAAGAATTTTTGAGTGATTTACATCGTTTCAGTTATAGTAGTGAATCTTCTCAGAAACACCCCCTACCCTACTACCAGCTTACCCTCTCTCAGGTTAATAGCAACGTCAACCTGTTTTAGTAAATCGAGGCCAATGATTCCATCGAATGTGGATTAGTAATTCAGAATAAAGATCGTTGCCATCTTACCAAACATGGGTATCAAGCACTTTTCAGTTATTCTGTTCCAGCCATGAATGGACACACCATTTAGTTGTTTAATCTGGTTGATGTAATTTTTACATGCGCCCGTGCATATTAAAAACTTAAGACTGCGCCCGCTACTTTTCGAATAAGGAATGGCTGCAGGTACTGTGACCTAAAAAATTAGGTTAGGTTAGGCTAGGTATAGTGGTTGACAGTGACTATATACACCGGAACACATGAGCCGAGTTTGGCTCGTTGTGATACCATGTAGGAGGCTATAAGGACAGGGGATTATGTAGCTCTTAGAAAAGATTTGTGGAAAACCAGTTAGTGGTTCGGATGAAGTTGGCTAGTTGAAGAGCAAACAGCCTCGGCTATGTCGAACAATCCATTAAAGAGAAAGGCACCAAGGTGGCGCTATATATGCGGTACTAGAGCAGGGCATTGGCTGAAAAATTGTATAACCGTCTCCTCTTCCTCTTCCTCTTCATTTCCGCAGCCTCCGCAGAAATCGTGGCAACCAGCAGATATCATGTTGGGCATGTATACCTACAAGCCAGTGCAATGTGAGTCGAGAGAGGAGACTGTGCCAAGACTTACTAGTTCACATGCGGTTGTATTGCCCTCAATGTTGCTGTGTATGAGGTAAAAATTGAATCAAGATGCCAACAGCATGACAGATCTGCGGCATTCGTTTGTAGCGTGGGAGTTTGTTGAGACAGACCCCAGGGATTTAAGGGCTACCTAACTATCCGATAAGATGCTGATCCTGCATCGGTAAGGGATTTCTAGAGTTTTAAGAGCTTATTATACTCTCTGCAAGAGTATATTGGGTTTGTGCAAAAGTATGTAACAGCAGAAGGAGGCGTGGCCGACCCCATAAAGTATATATATTCTTGATCAGCATCACAAGCCGAGTCGATATAGCCATGTCCGTCTGTCCGTCTGTCTGTCTGTCCGTCTGTCCGTATGAACACACAGATTTTTTAGAGATGGTAAGAGCTACAAGTTCGAGCTTGGTGTCAAACGATCACATATTTAGTCAGTCAATACAAGAAAATTTTTTTTCGATGCCACGCCCCATTCGCCCACAATAAGCAAAAAACTGGACACACCTCGGAAAAAATTTGTGTTTTCGGCAAATATCTCAGTAACTATGGCACCTAGGATCACCAATTCTGGTACCGGAGTTCCTAGCGACGGCATAGTTGCGTTGCCATTTACAATTGTGGACTGCCACGCCCACTTTTCCCACATTTGATAAAAAAGTCTGGAACCTTCAATGCCGTTTTTGGCGAACTTGTTCGTATCGTACAGTATTGTAATTATATAATTCGTGTGGAGACTAACTAAATTAAAATATACTGAAAGGCGCATTAAAATCGGATTATAAAAAAGAAAACTAGAAGCGTTACAATATTGATAATTGAACGCAATATCAACCCATAGGTGCAAGCGAGATGGAAACACACAAGCACATGTTCGAACGTTTTCGCTGCCTGTGTGTCGGCAGCGCTGCCCGCGGTCGCTGGCTGCGCCGAATACACACATACATACATACATATTTGCATCATATACATATTGCCAAACGTATGTGTATTCGAATACAAACAAACAGATGTGTGTTTGATTATGTTTAGATTGTTTTTGTTTCAACGTATTTTATTGCAAGTACTACACATTGTATTATCTGGATACCGATTTTAATTATTTAATCGGGACAAATGCAGAGAGTAGTATACGGTCGGGCGAGCTCGACTGTACTTTTCATTCTTGTTTTATAGCGTATATATCCGTTTATTGTTTTATTGATGGAGAAGGGAAGTAATGATAGAATGTTGGGGTGACCTCTCCCGTTCGGTCTCCATAAGCATGCCTCTCAAATTCTAATGGCGGAGAGAGAGGCTATTTTCTTGCTCATACTTTTAGTGAGAGAAAATGAAGGATGACGTCAATGGCCTCCTTAGGGGTGTGTTTGGGGCACCTAGGGTGAACAGCCCAGCAAGGCGGTGAATTTTGGTAAGCTTCTTTAGGTTTGTTTGCTTTTTGAGTGCCGTCCAGCATACTACAACTCCATAGAGTAGTATGGGGCGTACAATAGCTGTGTAGAGCCATCTAGTAATGAGGGGATTGAGCCTCCATTTTAGGCCTATGGATTTTTTTGCATACCATTTCTAGCCAAGTTCCATAAAAGTGGAGATAGAATACACCCTTGTGGCGTGCCTCTAGAGACAAAGTTAGCTGTGTTATCGTTGCCTTGAGACGCTACCACGCCCCCTACTCCCACTATTGATAATGCTTCAGTTATCGTCTCTCTGAGGATGTTGTTAAAAGCTCCCTCAATATTTATGAAGGCAATGAGGGACAATATTTTTAGAGAGAGTGACTTCTCTATTATGGAGACCACCCTGTGAAGGGCAGTTTTAGTTGATCTACTTTTATGGTATGCATGCTGTGAATCCGAAAAACTGGATCAAGGAATTTTCTCTAGGAGGTGCCTCTGTTTATACTCTATGCTAGAGTATATTGGGTTTGTGCAAAAGTATGTAACAGGTAGAAGGAGGCGTGGCAGACCCCATAAAGTATATATATTTTGGATCAGCATCACAAGCCGAGTCAATATAGCCATGTCCGTCTGTCCGTCTGTCTGTCCGTATGAATAAACAGATTTCAGAGATGGTAAGAGCTACAAGTTCGAGCTTGGTATCAATCGATCACATATTTAGTCAGTCAATACAAGATTCTTTTTTATTTTCAATGCCACGCCCCATTCGCCCACAATAAGCAAAAAACTGGACACACCTCGGAAAAAATTGGTGTTATCGGCAAATATCTCAGTAACTATGGCACCTAGGATCACCAATTCTGGAACGGGAGGTTCCTAGCGACAGCATAGTTGCATTGTCATTTAAAATTTTGGACGGCCAGGCCCACTTGTCAGCAGCGCTGCCCGCGGTCGCTGGCTGCGCCGAATACACACATAAATACATGCATATTTGCATCATATACATATTGTCAAATGTATGTGTATTCGAATACAAACAAACAGATGTATGTTTGATTATGCTTAGATTGTTTTTGTTTCAACGTGTTTTAATGCAAGTAATTCACATTGTAATATCGCGATACCGATTTTAATAATTTAATCGGGACAAATGCAGAGAGTATTATACGGTCGGGCGCGCTCGACTGTACTTTTTTTTTCTTGTTTTAATTATAAAAGTAGGTTCGTTACTCCTTCGAGTTTGGTTGAGAGAATGTGGTTGAAAATCCACTCACCCAAACTTTTTGTGTCAGTGCTACCCCGCTGATGGTGATGAACGTTGGCATCGCAGGCAATAGGTATGTCTTCGTCCATACTGTCGCAGCCCTCCACTGTGTCATGGAGTAGTTGTAGAAGAGGGTTATCCTGTTCGTAGCTCATGTATGCTGAGCAGAGCACTACTGGTCGTTCCGTGCATTCTAGACACACTGTACTGTTTATTCATTGCTGAAATTGGGAAGTAGGAAGATTGGCATATTTTTACTTACTAGAATACAGCTGCAAGCTTTACCTGATACCTTTGCAGCGTACAGTTTGAAATTCGAAGTCCTCAAACCAGATATGCGGCCTTTGCATAGCCACGGTTTCTGTATGAGGACAATGTCTGTCTAGTTTATAGGTACAGAAGAGCAGCAGATTCTGCCTTACAATGATGGAGGTTTATTTGCAGGAGCGTAATCGACATCCTGTGAATTACCCTCCACCACCGTACTGTCCGCAATTGAATCCTCCTCCTCCTCGAAGTCCTCCAGCTCAGTCATATCCCCTTTACTGAGACCCCTGGCCAGGTCGCTCTCCTCGGATAGTTGCGTCAGACGCTTCCAAGAGTTCGGAAATGTCTAGGTCCGACTTTTGTTTTGGACCGCTCTTTGCGTCCGATTTGCATGTATGGATCCCTGCATTTTTAAATCCCGAGCCGTCTGACTTGTATATCAACCGAAGAGACACCGAAGCTCTGGCGCGTGGTTGGCTTGGGATGTTGGCCCAGTCTACAACTTCCCGATTGGCTCCAGGGTAGACTACGCCAAGTGATGCTGCCGACTTTTTGTAAGTGTAGCGGAGTGCTCGTACAGACAGGCGATGGCTTTAAATCTGCCCTAATACTACCCCGATTCTTCACAGCTGGGCAGTGTTCCCCGCGCACTCCTCGAGGATGTCTAGGAACTTATTTTGCAGCTCGTTTTCAACGAACCTCCATTTGTCCTTTGAAACAAGACCATCAATGGCAACTCGGTCTAAGACACCGATGATGATTTTGTTCCTTACATCCGCGAATTATCCCGCGCTAACAAATGATTATGGAACTATTGGGCTGGTAGGTCCGGTCTTCGGCGGAGCGCTGACGCTTTTTGGAAGGACTTTTCTTGCTGCTGGTCTTGGCGGCTGGAAATTGGGGAGTCTGGATCTGGTCCTGTTTACCAGTGCCGCACTCTCCTTTGTCCCTTTTTTTAAGAATGAAAGTCTCTCTTTTCTTTTCCTAAAACTAATTAAATTAAAACAAATTGCAAGTTCTTAAACGTTACAATTTATTTGTTGAACTTAGCAATCGCGGAAAGGCTGTGCAGCGTGTGTGTGGCTATTGTGAGACGAAAATACGAACTGACTGCCTGCTCATGAGCGCTGCCCTGCCGAATACAAATCAACTTACACGCTAGCTTAAGTATAAGAGATTTAATGCGTAGATTGAAAATATTAATTAATTGTGTATTTTTAGTTTAGAAATTTTTTTTTTATTTTAATTCGCTTTACTTAACCACTATATTATTTCAAATGAAAGAGTAATAACTAGTAGGCAGTGCCTGTTGAGTTCTTGCATCGCGTTAGTATGTTTATACCCTTGCAGAGGGTATATGGTTTTTGTCACGAAGTTTGTAACGCATTAAAGGAGGCGTTTCCGACCACATAAAGTATATATATTCTTGATCAGCATCAACAGCCGAGTCGATATAGCCATGTCCGTCTGTCTGTCCGTATGTTTCAGTTTTAAAGCTATCTTAATGAAATTTGGTACAGAAATTCTGGTACCGGAGTTCCTAGCGACGGCATAGTTGCGTTGCCATTTAAAATTTTGGACTGCCACGCCCACTTTTCCCACATTTGATAAAAAAGTCTGGAACCTTCAATGCCGTTTTTGGCGAACTTGTTCGTATCGTACAGTTTTAAAATCGGATTATAAACAAGAAAACTAGAAGCGTTCCAATATTGATAATTGAACGCAATATCAACCCATAGGTGCAAGCGAGATGGAAACACACAAGCACATGTTCGAACGTTTTCGCTGCCTGTGTGTCGGCAGCGCTGCCCGCGGTCGCTGGCTGCGCCGAATACACACATACATACATACATATTTGCATCATATACATATTGCCAAACGTGTGTGTATTCGAATACAAACAAACAGATGTGTGTTTGATTATGTTTAGATTGTTTTTGTTTCAACGTATTTTATTGCAAGTACTACACATTGTATTATCTGGATACCGATTTTAATTATTTAATCGGGACAAATGCAGAGAGTAGTATACGTTCGGGCGAGCTCGACTGTACTTTTCATTCTTGTTTTATAGCGTATATATCCGTTTATTGTTTTATTGATGGAGAAGGGAAGTAATGATAGAATGTTGGGGTGACCTCTCCCGTTCGGTCTCCATAAGCATGCCTCTCAAATTCTAATGGCGGAGAGAGAGGCTATTTTCTTGCTCATACTTTTAGTGAGAGAAAATGAAGGATGACGTCAATGGCCTCCTTAGGGGTGTGTTTGGGGCACCTAGGGTGAACAGCCCAGCAAGGCGGTGAATTTTGGTAAGCTTCTTTAGGTTTGTTTGCTTTTTGAGTGCCGTCCAGCATACTACAACTCCATAGAGTAGTATGGGGCGTACAATAGCTGTGTAGAGCCATCTAGTAATGAGGGGATTGAGCCTCCATTTTAGGCCTATGGATTTTTTTGCATACCATTTCTAGCCAAGTTCCATAAAAGTGGAGATAGAATACACCCTTGTGGCGTGCCTCTAGAGACAAAGTTAGCTGTGTTATCGTTGCCTTGAGACGCTACCACGCCCCCTACTCCCACTATTGATAATGCTTCAGTTATCGTCTCTCTGAGGATGTTGTTAAAAGCTCCCTCAATATTTATGAAGGCAATGAGGGACAATATTTTTAGAGAGAGTGACTTCTCTATTATGGAGACCACCCTGTGAAGGGCAGTTTTAGTTGATCTACTTTTATGGTATGCATGCTGTGAATCCGAAAAACTGGATCAAGGAATTTTCTCTAGGAGGTGCCTCTGTTTATACTCTGTGCTAGAGTATATTGGGTTTGTGCAAAAGTATGTAACAGGTAGAAGGAGGCGTGGCAGACCCCATAAAGTATATATATTTTGGATCAGCATCACAAGCCGAGTCAATATAGCCATGTCCTTCTGTCCGTCTGTCTGTCCGTATGAATAAACAGATTTCAGAGATGGTAAGAGCTACAAGTTCGAGCTTGGTATCAATCGATCACATATTTAGTCAGTCAATACAAGATTCTTTTTTATTTTCAATGCCACGCCCCATTCGCCCACAATAAGCAAAAAACTGGACACACCTCGGAAAAAATTGGTGTTTTCGGCAAATATCTCAGTAACTATGGCACCTAGGATCACCAATTCTGGAACGGGAGGTTCCTAGCGACAGCATAGTTGCATTGTCATTTAAAATTTTGGACGGCCAGGCCCACTTGTCAGCAGCGCTGCCCGCGGTCGCTGGCTGCGCCGAATACACACATAAATACATGCATATTTGCATCATATACATATTGTCAAATGTATGTGTATTCGAATACAAACAAACAGATGTATGTTTGATTATGCTTAGATTGTTTTTGTTTCAACGTGTTTTAATGCAAGTAATTCACATTGTAATATCTCGATACCGATTTTAATAATTTAATCGGGACAAATGCAGAGAGTATTATACGGTCGGGCGCGCTCGACTGTACTTTTTTTTCTTGTTTTAATTATAAAAGTAGGTTCGTTACTCCTTCGAGTTTGGTTGAGAGAATGTGGTTGAAAATCCACTCACCCAAACTTTTTGTGTCAGTGCTACCACGCTGATGGTGATGAACGTTGGCATCGCAGGCAATAGGTATGTCTTCGTCCATACTGTCGCAGCCCTCCACTGTGTCATGGAGTAGTTGTGGAAGAGGGTTATCCTGTTCGTAGCTCATGTATGCTGAGCAGAGCACTACTGGTCGTTCCGTGCATTCTAGACACACTGTACTGTTTATTCATTGCTGAAATTGGGAAGTAGGAAGATTGGCATATTTTTACTTACTAGAATACAGCTGCAAGCTTTACCTGATACCTTTGCAGCGTACAGTTTGAAATTCGAAGTCCTCAAACCAGATATGCGGCCTTTGCATAGCCACGGTTTCTGTATGAGGACAATGTCTGTCTAGTTTATAGGTACAGAAGAGCAGCAGATTCTGCCTTACAATGATGGAGGTTTATTTGCAGGAGCGTAATCGACATCCTGTGAATTACCCTCCACCACCGTACTGTCCGCAATTGAATCCTCCTCCTCCTCGAAGTCCTCCAGCTCAGTCATATCCCCTTTACTGAGACCCCTGGCCAGGTCGCTCTCCTCGGATAGTTGCGTCAGACGCTTCCAAGAGTTCGGAAATGTCTAGGTCCGACTTTTGTTTTGGACCGCTCTTTGCGTCCGATATGCATGTATGGATCCCTGCATTTTTAAATCCCGAGCCGTCTGACTTGTATATCAACCGAAGAGACACCGAAGCTCTGGCGCGTGGTTGGCTTGGGATGTTGGCCCAGTCTACAACTTCCCGATTGGCTCCAGGGTAGACTACGCCAAGTGATGCTGCCGACTTTTTGTAAGTGTAGCGGAGTGCTCGTACAGACAGGCGATGGCTTTAAATCTGCCCTAATACTACCCCGATTCTTCACAGCTGGGCAGTGTTCCCCCGCACTCCTCGAGGATGTCTAGGAACTTATTTTGCAGCTCGTTGTCAACGAACCTCCATTTGTCCTTTGAAACAAGACCATCAATGGCAACTCGGTCTAAGACACCGATGATGATTTTGTTCCTTACATCCGCGAATTATCCCGCGCTAACAAATGATTATGGAACTATTGGGCTGGTAGGTCCGGTCTTCGGCGGAGCGCTGACGCTTTTTGGAAGGACTTTTCTTGCTGCTGGTCTTGGCGGCTGGAAATTGGGGAGTCTGGATCTGGTCCTGTTTACCAGTGCCGCACTCTCCTTTGTCCCTTTTTTTAAGAATGAAAGTCTATCTTTTCTTTTCCTAAAACTAATTAAATTAAAACAAATTGCAAGTTCTTAAACGTTACAATTTATTTGTTGAACTTAGCAATCGCGGAAAGGCTGTGCAGCGTGTGTGTGGCTATTGTGAGGCGAAAATACGAACTGACTGCCTGCTCATGAGCGCTGCCCTGCCGAATACAAATCAACTTACACGCTAGCTTAAGTATAAGAGATTTAATGCGTAGATTGAAAATATTAATTAATTGTGTATTTTTAGTTTAGAAATTTTTTTTTTATTTTAATTCGCTTTACTTAACCACTATATTATTTCAAATGAAAGAGTAATAACTAGTAGGCAGTGCCTGTTGAGTTCTTGCATCGCGTTAGTATGTTTATACCCTTGCAGAGGGTATATGGTTTTTGTCACGAAGTTTGTAACGCATTAAAGGAGGCGTTTCCGACCACATAAAGTATATATATTCTTGATCAGCATCAACAGCCGAGTCGATGTAGCCATGTCCGTCTGTCTGTCCGTATGTTTCAGTTTTAAAGCTATCTTAATGAAATTTGGTACAGAAATTCTGGTACCGGAGTTCCTAGCGACGGCATAGTTGCGTTGCCATTTAAAATTTTGGACTGCCACGCCCACTTTTCCCACATTTGATAAAAAAGTCTGGAACCTTCAATGCCGTTTTTGGCGAACTTGTTCGTATCGTACAGTTTTAAAATCGGATTATAAACAAGAAAACTAGAAGCGTTCCAATATTGATAATTGAACGCAATATCAACCCATAGGTGCAAGCGAGATGGAAACACACAAGCACATGTTCGAACGTTTTCGCTGCCTGTGTGTCGGCAGCGCTGCCCGCGGTCGCTGGCTGCGCCGAATACACACATACATACATACATATTTGCATCATATACATATTGCCAAACGTATGTGTATTCGAATACAAACAAACAGATGTGTGTTTGATTATGTTTAGATTGTTTTTGTTTCAACGTATTTTATTGCAAGTACTACACATTGTATTATCTGGATACCGATTTTAATTATTTAATCGGGACAAATGCAGAGAGTAGTATACGGTCGGGCGAGCTCGACTGTACTTTTCATTCTTGTTTTATAGCGTATATATCCGTTTATTGTTTTATTGATGGAGAAGGGAAGTAATGATAGAATGTTGGGGTGACCTCTCCCGTTCGGTCTCCATAAGCATGCCTCTCAAATTCTAATGGCGGAGAGAGAGGCTATTTTCTTGCTCATACTTTTAGTGAGAGAAAATTAAGGATGATGTCAATGGCCTCCTTAGGGGTGTGTTTGGGGCACCTAGGGTGAACAGCCCAGCAAGGCGGTGAATTTTGGTAAGCTTCTTTAGGTTTGTTTGCTTTTTGAGTGCCGTCCAGCATACTACAACTCCATAGAGTAGTATGGGGCGTACAATAGCTGTGTAGAGCCATCTAGTAATGAGGGGATTGAGCCTCCATTTTAGGCCTATGGATTTTGCATGTCATGAGAGCGATGGAGGCTTTCCTGGCTTTGTCTTCAATGCACGCGATCCAATTTTGCTTTCTGTCGGGACAGCCAACTAAGTACTTAGCCGTGCTGCTTAAATTTAGTATCTCACCGTGCAGAGAGGGAGTTCTAAAACGCGGGGTTTTGTGCATGTTTGTGAAGAGGACTAGTTCAGTCTTACTGGGGTTTACCCCTAACCCATTATCTGTTGCCCACTAAGATAGTGGCAACAGGGATTCACCCATTCTATCATAGAAAGTTTGGGGAATTTTAGCAGAGAAGGCAATGGCCACAAAATCTGCGTAAGCCACTATCTTACACCCTCCCATTTTCAGAGTATTTAGCATACCATTTCTAGCCAAGTTCCATAAAAGTGGAGATAGAATACACCCTTGTGGCGTGCCTCTAGAGACAAAGTTAGCTGTGTTATCGTTGCCTTGAGACACTACCACGCCCCCTACTCCCACTATTGATAATGCTTCAGTTATCGTCTCTCTGAGGATGTTGTTAAAAGCTCCCTCAATATTTATGAAGGCAATGAGGGACAATATTTTTAGAGAGAGTGACTTCTCTATTATGGAGACCACCCTGTGAAGGGCAGTTTTAGTTGATCTACTTTTATGGTATGCATGCTGTGAATCCGAAAAACTGGATCAAGGAATTTTCTCTAGGAGGTGCCTCTGTTTATACTCTGTGCTAGAGTATATTGGGTTTGTGCAAAAGTATGTAACAGGTAGAAGGAGGCGTGGCAGACCCCATAAAGTATATATATTTTGGATCAGCATCACAAGCCGAGTCAATATAGCCATGTCCGTCTGTCCGTCTGTCTGTCTGTCTGTCCGTATGAACAAACAGATTTCAGAGATGGTAAGAGCTACAAGTTCGAGCTTGGTATCAATCGATCACATATTTAGTCAGTCAATACAAGAAAATTTTTTTTTCGATGCCACGCCCCATTCGCCCACAATAAGCAAAAAACTGGACACACCTCGGAAAAAATTGGTGTTTTCGGCAAATATCTCAGTAACTATGGCACCTAGGATCACCAATTCTGGAACGGGAGGTTCCTAGCGACAGCATAGTTGCATTGTCATTTAAAATTTTGGACGGCCAGGCCCACTTGTCAGCAGCGCTGCCCGCGGTCGCTGGCTGCGCCGAATACACACATACATACATGCATATTTGCATCATATACATATTGTCAAATGTATGTGTATTCGAATACAAACAAACAGATGTATGTTTGATTATGCTTAGATTGTTTTTGTTTCAACGTGTTTTAATGCAAGTAATTCACATTGTAATATCTCGATACCGATTTTAATAATTTAATCGGGACAAATGCAGAGAGTATTATACGGTCGGGCGCGCTCGACTGTACTTTTTTTTCTTGTTTTAATTATAAAAGTAGGTTCGTTACTCCTTCGAGTTTGGTTGAGAGAATGTGGTTGAAAATCCACTCACCCAAACTTTTTGTGTCAGTGCTACCCCGCTGATGGTGATGAACGTTGGCATCGCAGACAATAGGTATGTCTTCGTACATACTGTCGCAGCCCTCCACTGTGTCATGGAGTAGTTGTGGAAGAGGGTTATCCTGTTCGTAGCTCATGTATGCTGAGCAGAGCACTACTGGTCGTTCCGTGCATTCTAGACACACTGTACTGTTTATTCATTGCTGAAATTGGGAAGTAGGAAGATTGGCATATTTTTACTTACTAGAATACAGCTGCAAGCTTTACCTGATACCTTTGCAGCGTACAGTTTGAAATTCGAAGTCTTCAAACCAGATATTCGGCCTTTGCATAGCCACGGTTTCTGTATGAGGACAATGTCTGTCTAGTTTATAGGTACAGAAGAGCAGCAGATTCTGCCTTACAATGATGGAGGTTTATTTGCAGGAGCGTAATCGACATCCTGTGAATTACCCTCCACAACCGTACTGTCCGCAATTGAATCCTCCTCCTCCTCGAAGTCCTCCAGCTCAGTCATATCCCCTTTACTGAGACCCCTGGCCAGGTCGCTCTCCTCGGATAGTTGCGTCAGACGCTTCCAAGAGTTCGGAAATGTCTAGGTCCGACTTTTTGTTTTGGACCGCTCTTTGCGTCCGATATGCATGTATGGATCCCTGCATTTTTAAATCCCGAGCCGTCTGACTTGTATATCAACCGAAGAGACACCGAAGCTCTGGCGCGTGGTTGGCTTGGGATGTTGGCCCAGTCTACAACTTCCCGATTGGCTCCAGGGTAGACTACGCCAAGTGATGCTGCCGACTTTTTGTAAGTGTAGCGGAGTGCTCGTACAGACAGGCGATGGCTTTAAATCTGCCCTAATACTACCCCGATTCTTCACAGCTGGGCAGTGTTCCCCCGCACTCCTCGAGGATGTCTAGGAACTTATTTTGCAGCTCGTTGTCAACGAACCTCCATTTGTCCTTTGAAACAAGACCATCAATGGCAACTCGGTCTAAGACACCGATGATGATTTTGTTCCTTACATCCGCGAATTATCCCGCGCTAACAAATGATTATGGAACTATTGGGCTGGTAGGTCCGGTCTTCGGCGGAGCGCTGACGCTTTTTGGAAGGACTTTTCTTGCTGCTGGTCTTGGCGGCTGGAAATTGGGGAGTCTTGATATGGTCCTGTTTACCAGTGCCGCACTCTCCTTTGTCCCTTTTTTTAAGAATGAAAGTCTCTCTTTTCTTTTCCTAAAACTAATTAAATTAAAACAAATTGCAAGTTCTTAAACGTTACAATTTATTTGTTGAACTTAGCAATCGCGGAAAGGCTGTGCAGCGTGTGTGTGGCTATTGTGAGACGAAAATACGAACTGACTGCCTGCTCATGAGCGCTGCCCTGCCGAATACAAATCAACTTACACGCTAGCTTAAGTATAAGAGATTTAATGCGTAGATTGAAAATATTAATTAATTGTGTAGTTTTAGCTTAGAAATTTTTTTTTTATTTTAATTCGCTTTACTTAACCACTATATTATTTCAAATGAAAGAGTAATAACTAGTAGGCAGTGCCTGTTGAGTTCTTGCATCGCGTTAGTATGTTTATACCCTTGCAGAGGGTATATGGTTTTTGTCACGAAGTTTGTAACGCATTAAAGGAGGCGTTTCCGACCACATAAAGTATATATATTCTTGATCAGCATCAACAGCCGAGTCGATATAGCCATGTCCGTCTGTCTGTCCGTATGTTTCAGTTTTAAAGCTATCTTAATGAAATTTGGTACAGAAATTCTGGTACCGGAGTTCCTAGCGACGGCATAGTTGCGTTGCCATTTAAAATTTTGGACTGCCACGCCCACTTTTCCCACATTTGATAAAAAAGTCTGGAACCTTCAATGCCGTTTTTGGCGAACTTGTTCGTATCGTACAGTATTGTAATTATATAATTCGTGTGGAGACTAACTAAATTAAAATATACTGAAAGGCGCATTAAAATCGGATTATAAACAAGAAAACTAGAAGCGTACGCAATATCAACCCATAGGTGCAAGCGAGATGGAAACACACAAGCACATGTTCGAACGTTTTCGCTGCCTGTGTGTCGGCAGCGCTGCCCGCGGTCGCTGGCTGCGCCGAATACACACATACATACATACATATTTGCATCATATACATATTGCCAAACGTATGTGTATTCGAATACAAACAAACAGATGTGTGTTTGATTATGTTTAGATTGTTTTTGTTTCAACGTATTTTATTGCAAGTACTACACATTGTATTATCTGGATACCGATTTTAATTATTTAATCGGGACAAATGCAGAGAGTAGTATACGGTCGGGCGAGCTCGACTGTACTTTTCATTCTTGTTTTATAGCGTATATATCCGTTTATTGTTTTATTGATGGAGAAGGGAAGTAATGATAGAATGTTGGGGTGACCTCTCCCGTTCGGTCTCCATAAGCATGCCTCTCAAATTCTAATGGCGGAGAGAGAGGCTATTTTCTTGCTCATACTTTTAGTGAGAGAAAATGAAGGATGACGTCAATGGCCTCCTTAGGGGTGTGTTTGGGGCACCTAGGGTGAACAGCCCAGCAAGGCGGTGAATTTTGGTAAGCTTCTTTAGGTTTGTTTGCTTTTTGAGTGCCGTCCAGCATACTACAACTCCATAGAGTAGTATGGGGCGTACAATAGCTGTGTAGAGCCATCTAGTAATGAGGGGATTGAGCCTCCATTTTAGGCCTATGGATTTTGCATGTCATGAGAGCGATGGAGGCTTTCCTGGCTTTGTCTTCAATGCACGCGATCCAATTTTGCTTTCTGTCGGGACAGCCAACTAAGTACTTAGCCGTGCTGCTTAAATTTAGTATCTCACCGTGCAGAGAGGGAGTTCTAAAACGCGGGGTTTTGTGCATGTTTGTGAAGAGGACTAGTTCAGTCTTACTGGGGTTTACCCCTAACCCATTATCTGTTGCCCACTAAGATAGTGGCAACAGGGATTCACCCATTCTATCATAGAAAGTTTGGGGAATTTTAGCAGAGAAGGCAATGGCCACAAAATCTGCGTAAGCCACTATCTTACACCCTCCCATTTTCAGAGCATTTAGCATACCATTTCTAGCCAAGTTCCATAAAAGTGGAGATAGAATACACCCTTGTGGCGTGCCTCTAGAGACAAAGTTAGCTGTGTTATCGTTGCCTTGAGACACTACCACGCCCCCTACTCCCACTATTGATAATGCTTCAGTTATCGTCTCTCTGAGGATGTTGTTAAAAGCTCCCTCAATATTTATGAAGGCAATGAGGGACAATATTTTTAGAGAGAGTGACTTCTCTATTATGGAGACCACCCTGTGAAGGGCAGTTTTAGTTGATCTACTTTTATGGTATGCATGCTGTGAATCCGAAAAACTGGATCAAGGAATTTTCTCTAGGAGGTGCCTCTGTTTATACTCTGTGCTAGAGTATATTGGGTTTGTGCAAAAGTATGTAACAGGTAGAAGGAGGCGTGGCAGACCCCATAAAGTATATATATTTTGGATCAGCATCACAAGCCGAGTCAATATAGCCATGTCCGTCTGTCCGTCTGTCCGTCTGTCTGTCTGTCTGTCCGTATGAACAAACAGATTTCAGAGATGGTAAGAGCTACAAGTTCGAGCTTGGTATCAATCGATCACATATTTAGTCAGTCAATACAAGAATCTTTTTTATTTTCGATGCCACGCCCCATTCGCCCACAATAAGCAAAAAACTGGACACACCTCGGAAAAAATTGGTGTTTTCGGCAAATATCTCAGTAACTATGGCACCTAGGATCACCAATTCTGGAACGGGAGGTTCCTAGCGACAGCATAGTTGCATTGTCATTTAAAATTTTGGACGGCCAGGCCCACTTTTCCGACATTTGATAAAATAGTCTTCAACCTTCAATGCCGTTTTTAGCGAACTTGTTCTTATCGTACAGTATTGTAGTTCATAATTCGTGTGGAGACTAACTATATTAAACTATCCTGAAAGGCGCATTAAAATCGGACTATAAACAAGAAAACTACAATCGTTACAATATTGATAATTGAACGCAATATCAACCCATTGGTGCAAGCGAGATAGAAACACACAAGCACATGTTTGAACGTTTGCGCTGCCTGTGTGTCAGCAGCGCTGCCCGCGGTCGCTGGCTGCGCCGAATACACACATACATACATGCATATTTGCATCATATACATATTGTCAAACGTATGTGTATTCGAATACAAACAAACAGATGTATGTTTGATTATGCTTAGATTGTTTTTGTTTCAACGTGTTTTAATGCAAGTAATTCACATTGTAATATCTCGATACCGATTTTAATAATTTAATCGGGACAAATGCAGAGAGTATTATACGGTCGGGCGCGCTCGACTGTACTTTTTAGACCCCGTACTCTAAAAAAGAGTATAGGGGTCTATTAGGTTTGTCAGAAGCGAAATGTGCGTAACAGGCAGAAGGAGGCGTGGCCGACCCCATAAAGTATATATATTCTAGATCAGCATCAACAGCCGAGTCGATATAGCAATGTCCGTCTGTCCGTCTGTCCGTCTGTCCGTCTGTCTGTCTGTCTGTCTGTCTGTCTGTCCGTCCGTATGAACACCTGGATCTTTTAAACTACAAAAGCTAGAGACACCAAATTTGGAATGAAAGTCCGTTATTTTCGCGAGCAGATCAAGTTTATTTCAAATTGTTGCCACGCCCCTTACCGCCCCCGCAATGAGCAAAAAACCAGACACACCTCGAAAAAAATTTACTTTTAGGCCAATAACTCAGTAACTATGGCACTTAGGAACACCATTTCTGTTAAACAGGTTGCTAGAGACATCCTTAATGCAATGCCATTAAAAATTTTGAGCTGCCACGCCCCCTTTTCTCCTGAGAGTTAACCAAACGTTTTCACTTTAATGCCGTTTTTAAGGCATTTAGTAGGGTGTTGTAATTCAACATAAGTATAGAGACATATAAAATCAAACTATTCTGAAAGTGCCATCATCATACTACTTTTAACAAAAGAGCTACTGCGTTACAAAGTTTGTTATTTAACTGCAATATCACTTACGCGCGAGAGCGAGACAGAAACATACAAACACATGTTCGAACGTTTTCGATGCTTGTGTGGCGACAGCGCTGCAGGCAGACGCGGTGGCGACAGCGCTGCCGGCAGACGCTGGCCGCGCCGAATACACACATACATACATACATGCATAGATATAATTTCAAACGAATGTGTGTTTGTAAGAATAAAATGTAAATGCTGATAATCGGAGAATTCTTGAAAGTGGCGCGTGGTGCAACTGATAGTTAATTTAATTGTTAATTCATTTTTTTAAATTTCAATTCTAAATGAACATATAAAATTAAAAATTTTAAATTTCATTCGAAAATTTGAATTCAAATTGAATACAATTGCGCACTACCATGGGAGTACGGGGTCTTTTACAGTCGGCTCGATCGACTGTAGCCTTTCTTACTTGTTTTTCTTGTTTTAATTATAAAAGTAGGTTCGTTACTCCTTCGAGTTTGGTTGAGAGAATGTGGTTGAAAATCCACTCACCCAAACTTTTTGTGTCAGTGCTACCCCGCTGATGGTGATGAACGTTGGCATCGCAGGCAATAGGTATGTCTTCGTCCATACTGTCGCAGCCCTCCACTGTGTCATGGAGTAGTTGTGGAAGAGGGTTATCCTGTTCGTAGCTCATGTATGCTGAGCAGAGCACTACTGGTCGTTCCGTGCATTCTAGACACACTGTACTGTTTATTCATTGCTGAAATTGGGAAGTAGGAAGATTGGCATATTTTTACTTACTAGAATACAGCTGCAAGCTTTACCTGATACCTTTGCAGCGTACAGTTTGAAATTCGAAGTCCTCAAACCAGATATGCGGCCTTTGCATAGCCACGGTTTCTGTATGAGGACAATGTCTGTCTAGTTTATAGGTACAGAAGAGCAGCAGATTCTGCCTTACAATGATGGAGGTTTATTTGCAGGAGCGTAATCGACATCCTGTGAATTACCCTCCACCACCGTACTGTCCGCAATTGAATCCTCCTCCTCCTCGAAGTCCTCCAGCTCAGTCATATCCCCTTTACTGAGACCCCTGGCCAGGTCGCTCTCCTCGGATAGTTGCGTCAGACGCTTCCAAGAGTTCGGAAATGTCTAGGTCCGACTTTTGTTTTGGACCGCTCTTTGCGTCCGATATGCATGTATGGATCCCTGCATTTTTAAATCCCGAGCCGTCTGACTTGTATATCAACCGAAGAGACACCGAAGCTCTGGCGCGTGGTTGGCTTGTGATGTTGGCCCAGTCTACAACTTCCCGATTGGCTCCAGGGTAGACTACGCCATGTGATGCTGCCGACTTTTTGTAAGTGTAGCGGAGTGCTCGTACAGACAGGCGATGGCTTTAAATCTGCCCTAATACTACCCCGATTCTTCACAGCTGGGCAGTGTTCCCCCGCACTCCTCGAGGATGTCTAGGAACTTATTTTGCAGCTCGTTTTCAACGAACCTCCATTTGTCCTTTGAAACAAGACCATCAATGGCAACTCGGTCTAAGACACCGATGATGATTTTGTTCCTTACATCCACGAATTATCCCGCGCTAACAAATGATTATGGAACTATTGGGCTGGTAGGTCCGGTCTTCGGCGAAGCGCTGACGCTTTTTGGAAGGACTTTTCTTGCTGCTGGTCTTGGCGGCTGGAAATTGGGGAGTCTGGATCTGGTCCTGTTTACCAGTGCCGCACTCTCCTTTGTCCCTTTTTTTAAGAATGAAAGTCTCTCTTTTCTTTTCCTAAAACTAATTAAATTAAAACAAATTGCAAGTTCTTAAACGTTACAATTTATTTGTTGAACTTAGCAATCGCGGAAAGGCTGTGCAGCGTGTGTGTGGCTATTGTGAGACGAAAATACGAACTGACTGCCTGCTCATGAGCGCTGCCCTGCCGAATACAAATCAACTTACACGCTAGCTTAAGTATAAGAGATTTAATGCGTAGATTGAAAATATTAATTAATTGTGTAGTTTTAGTTTAAAAATTTTTTTTTTATTTTAATTCGCTTTACTTAACCACTATATTATTTCAAATGAAAGAGTAATAACTAGTAGGCAGTGCCTGTTGAGTTCTTGCATCGCCTTAGTATGTTTAGATCCTTGCAGAGGGTATACTGTTTTTGTCACGAAGTTTGTAACGCATTAAAGGAGGCGTTTCCGACCACATAAAGTATATATATTCTTGATCAGCATCAACAGCCGAGTCGATATAGCCATGTCCGTCTGTCTGTCCGTATGTTTCAGTTTTAAAGCTATCTTAATGAAATTTGGTACAGATCTGTATTCTTTCTGCACGCAGTTCATATGTTAAAATCGGCCAGATCGGACCACTATATCATATAGCTTCCATAGGAACAATCGGTTGAAAATGCTTAGTATGAACATTTTCGGTGTCTATTGACCGATTTCAACGAAATTCACGCAGAATGAATTACTAGTATTGTCCCATCTGTTGACCAAATTTTAAATCGGACTTCTATATGTATCATATAACTACCAATGCAATATTCATGACTGCAAGGGTATTTAATCTTCGGCGAGCCAAAAATAACCGTTTTTTCTTGTTGTTTATTATTTTCTCTTATCTTTATGTTTCGAATTACACCGCACGGTTGCAAGCTGGGGACACTAAGCTTTATTTAATAATTTGTTGTTTTTCGTTTTCGTTTTAAGGTTCTTTCATACTTCGTAATTAATATTTCTAAGAATTTTAAAATTTAATATTTCTTCAAAATGTTCTACTTTCCCCAATTTTATTAACTTCTTGTTTTAGTTTCATTCGATTCTTGTTTTAATTACTTAAGTTGCTTAAGTTCTTGATCATATATGGCGGTTAGTCGTACCAATTCGCGTACTTAGTTATTATTTTTCACTTTCGAACTCTCGCATGGTTCCTTCTATGGCGCCAGGTAAAATAAAATGTTGGGATTTTATTTTGAACGTGTGATTTCGCTTATTTCGAATTCATGAATAAATATTACATAGAACAATTCTGCCCTAGCTAGCTAAGAACTGTATTGGAGGCGGCAGCGTTGCTGTGGACAAGTGCAACATTGCCCGCATCCACACAGTGGGCGATTTGGCTGATGTAGATTAACTTAATTGATAATGTTAGAATAAAGGTGATTTTATACGCTCTGGAAGAATATATTGGGTTTGCGTAGAAGTATATAACAGGCAGAAGGTGGTGTTTCAGACTCCATAAGGTAAATATATTTTTGATCAGCATCAATAGCCGAGTAGATTTAGTCATGTACGTCTATCCGTCTATCTCTCTGTCTGTCCGTCCGTATGAACACACAGATTTCAGAGATGGTAAGAGCTACAAGTTCGAACTTAGTATCAATAGACTACATATTTAGTCAGTCAATACAAGAATTTTTGATGTCACGCCCCATTTGCCTACAGTGACTTAAAACCTGGACACACCTCGGAAAAAACGAAGTTTAAGCCAAATGTCTCAGGAACTATGGCACTTAGGAACACCAATCTTGGTCCGCAGATTTCTAGCAACTGCATGAATGTAATGGGATTAAAATTTTGAGCTGCCACGGCCGTTTTTAGCACAAGAATTAAAATTATTTTCAAACTCCAATGCCATATTTAAAGCTGCTCTTTTTACCGTACAGTATTGTAATTTACAATTTGTGTATCAAACTATCCTGAAAGTTGCAAAAAAATCCTAGCTTTAACAAGATATTGCAGTTAAATAACATAAACTTTATTAAATGATATATATTTAATAAAGTTTATGTTATTTAACTGCAATATCACTGCATGCGCGCAAGCGAGACTGAAACATACAAACATATGTTCAAACATTATCGCTGCATGTGTGGCTTCAGCATTGCCCGCAGACGCTGGCCGTGCCGACCAATGGAATACATACATACATATGTATGTAAGTTAACGAGTGCCCCTCGCACATTGTTGTGTAATATAAATAAATGCAAAAATGTTAGCCAGCAGTTACGCTGAAGTTGCTGTCTCAGCGAAAGTTCAGTTCAGCGCCCTAGATGCGACGGTCAACCGACGGTCACCTGATATCTTGCACATGTTGCAAGATCAGCGTTATCACTTATGCCCAGTCGGCTCGCCGGCTGTAGTTTTGTAGCTTTAAGTACTTATATTTTGTATCTTTGTATTCCTTAGCAACTTATTACTTTTGGTTTAGCTTACGCCCCAGCTTGCTGGTGGTTCCAAATTCAGGTTTGTTCTTAAACGAAAGCAACGAAAGCTCGTTCAATAAACTCTGCTCCGGCAACTAGCCGTAAAATAGCTTAAAATAATTATTTCTGCATCGCTGTGGCACAAGCCCAGTGATACGAGAGACAAGTAATCTCTCCAACATAATCATCCCAAACAAGAAAGAAAAGTACAGTCTAGCCCGACCGTATAATACTCTCTGCACTTTATTCTCGATTAAATGATAATAATAATAATTGGCCATAACACCCCTAATGGGGCTCAGCCTGATGCACGATTTGCCTCCACACTTCTCTGTCCTGTACGCGACTTCGCCAGTTGGTAACACCAAGTGCTGCTAGGAGGGCATCCATCTGGTCCTTCCAACGTGCGCGTGGCCTTCCTCTCCTCCGTTGTCCGCGAACTTCCCCATCAAAAACAGAGCGAGCTGGAGTTGTTTCCTCCATACGGGCAATGTGGCCTTGCCAGCGAAGGCGCTGAATGTTAACTCGCTTGGCCATGTCCACATCTCCGTATAACTCGTACAGCTCATCGTTCCACCTGATGCGATAGATACCGCCAACGCAAATTGGTCCGAAGATCTTGCGCAGAATCTTTCTCTCGAAGACACCAAGAGCAGCTGCATCTGAAAGCGTCATTGTCCAGGCTTCCGCACTATACAGCAACACTGGAGTGATGAGCGTTTTGTATAGTGCAACCATTGTCTTCCGAGAGAGGGCTTTATTATTAAAATGCCTACTGAGCCCAAAATAGCACCTGTTGGTAAGTGTGATCCTCCGCTTGATCTCCAGGCTGACATCATTGTTATTGGTCACTGCAGTTCCCAAGTAGACAAATTCCTTGACAGACTCCAAGTTATAGTCGCAAGCAGTAAGGTGAGAGTCAAGACGCCGCGACTCTCTGCTACTGCACACCATAAACTTCGTTTTGCCCATGTTCACTGCAAATCCAACTCTCGCTGATTCCTTTTTGATAGCTCCAAAAGCCGCAGTAACATCACGCTTGGTACGACCAATAATGTCAATATCATCGGCGTAACCAAGGAGCTGGACACATTTGTTTCCCAGTATTGTGCCCGTCCGATGCACTCCAGCTTTCCTTATTATACTCTTCATCAGTAGATTGAAGAGCAAACATGACAGCGAGTCGCCCTGCCTGAGACCCCGCTTGGTAACGAAGGTTTCAAAATGGTCATTTCCTACCTTGACAGAGCTGATGTTGTTGCTCAATGTCATTCTGCAAAGCCGTATTAGCTTTGCAGGTATACCAAGCTCAGACATGGTAGCGTACAGGCGATCTCGCTGTGGGCTATCGAAGGCAGCCTTAAAATCGACAAACAGGTGGTAGGTGTCGATTCGGTTCTCTTGCGCTTTCTCCAAGATCTGGCATAGTGTGAAGATCTGGTCGACTGTGGACCTCCCAGGACGAAAGCCGCATTGGGCAGATTATACAGAGGTTCCAATTTCGGATAGCCATACGCTGCTGATGAGCTGGTGCATGCACCCTACCAACTCATCGCCTCCGGCCTTAAACAATTTGGCCGGTACCCCATCAGCGGCTTTATTGTTTTTAAGTCGGCGCATTGCGACTTCGACCTCCGTAAGGCTAGGGATGTGAACATTAACACCATCATCTCTGATTGGGGTTAGTGGATCAACTTCGTCAGGTTCGTCTTCACTGTTTCCAGCCAAAAGACTTTCAAAGTGATCCCGCCATAACCTCAGTACCATCTCCGCATCTGTGACAAGGTTTCCGTCATCACTCCTGCAGGCAAGCGATCCAGGCTTATACCCTTGAGTCATACGTTTGGCTCTCCGGTAAAAGTCACGGGCATTATTCCTGCATCTGCTACACTCCATCTTCTCACACTCAAGCCTTTCTATCTCCCGCTTCTTCCTCTTGAAAATGCGCTTCTCATCTCGTCTCCGCGACCTATAAATACCTACTACCGCTCGAGTGGCTCCTGCTTGCAGCGTTCTTCTGTAGGCGGCGTCCTTTGCAGCAGTCGCTTCTCGACACTCCTGGTCATACCATGGATTCCTTTTCGGAGGTCGCTGGAATCCCAGAGTTTCCACAGCAGAAGTGGTTATGGCGTTCGATATGTGCGACCACATATCAGTGGTATTTATAGGCGTTGGAGAAAGTTCTGCCAGTCGGCATGAGAGTCGAGTGGAGAAGGCATCCTTATACTGTTGTGACTGCAACTTTCCGATGTCAAGCTTCCTTGTCATACCTCGATGTGGGACTTTCGCAACACATAGCCGTGTGCGAACCTTAGCCACAACAAGGTAGTGGTCGGAGTCGATGTTGGGACCCCGACAGGATCTCACATCTAGGATGCTAGACGCGTGCCTTGCATCGATCACAACATGATCAATCTGATTGCTAGTCAGACGATCATGGGAGAGCCAGGATGCCTAATGGATGTCGAGATGACGAAATCCAGTACTACGAACTGTCATGTTGTGCGCAGCAGCAAATCCTATCAGCCTAAGCCCGTTGACCGAGGTAGACTCATGCCGGCTATAATTCCCAACGGTTGCTCCAAAAATGCCCTCCCGTCTGATGTTGGCATTAAAATCTCCCAGGATAATTTTAACGTCATGTGACGGGCATCGGTTATACGCTCGGTCGAGCTCTGTATAGAAAGCATCCTTGGTAGCATCGTTTTTGTCCTCCGTTGGGGCGTGCGCACAGATGAGGCTGATGTTAAAGAACTGCGAGACACGGTGCCGTAGCTTGGATCCTACGACGAAACCGCAACCAAACTCATGTCAACTATTATGACAGCTGTAGTATATGTCACAGGCTTTCTTCCTCATGCAGCCCTGTACAATCCATCGCATTTCCTGCAGAGCCGTAATGTCAGCCTTCAACTTATTGAGGGTATCCGCTAGTTATTGAGCAGCACCGGGTCTGTACAAAGTCTGTACATTCCAAGTGCATACTCTCAAATCATTGTCCTTTTTACGTTTGCCATGGTCGTCAACGTTGTTTGGGTTCTTATCCGAGGCTCCTCTTGCATCCTTCACTGATGTTTGTTTTTCCATGGGTGGATATCAAGTCCTACGCCAAAACCTAATTTAAGGATTAGGATCCCGCACGCGCACTTTGGTTTATAACTCAGCGGGTGCTGAGTTACAATCCAGGGGGAACCACGTGGAGGTAGTGTGTCGACTTAAAGAGTAAAAAGTTATATTATTTAAATCGGTATCCAGGTATTGCAATGGATAGTACTTGCATTAAAACAATTAGAAACAAAAAAAAAAAAAAAAATTATTATCAAACTTACACATGTTTGTTTGTTTGCAAATACACATACCGTAAAATATAACGATGATGTTAGTGCAAAAATCAGTGGGCACGCCTTGGCTCCGGACCGGCTGCAGTTGGCAGTTTCGGGGGTACAAAAATGATTCGCTGCTCTGCACACAAGCAGCGAAAAATTTTTAATGACATGGCATTTATGCTGTCGCTTGAAACCTCCATACCGAAATTGGTGATCCTAGGTGCCATAGTTACAAAGATATTCGCCGAAAACACAGATTTTTTCCCAGGTGTGTCTAGTTTTTTGCTCATTGTGGGCGAAAGGGGCGCGGCATCGAGAAAAAAAGATTCTTGTATTGACTGACTAAATATGTGGTCGATTGACACCAAGGTTGAAGATGTAGCTTTTAGAGGGACATGGCCATATAGACTCAGCTTGATCAAGAATATGAGTTAACACATAGTACTTAATATAGAATATTAAGCAACCCTCGCTATAGAGGGCTTTGTAAGTTAAGGAACAGCCCTCGCAATAGCGACACTGCATACTTTGTATCAGCGCGCTATAGATGCAATGGTCAGCAGCGGTAACCAGACACTTTTGTTTTGCTGCAAGAGTTTCCGTTATTGCCTAAGGTTGCTGAGTCGGCTTGCCGACCATGACATTGTGTCGTGATGAGAGTTTTGGCTTATGTTAAATGAAACATAATTTATTAAGAGAATTTTTTTGTTAGTTGAATCATGTATGTGGATACTCTAGCCAAAATTTTTTTCATCAAATACAAAAAGTGTTAAGTTTATTTTGTAAAAAATTAATTAGTACTAGTGAGCATTTCAAATTGCAACAGATAATGTAAAAAATTTTTTCGTTTAATAATAATCAGAACCAAGTGAGAGTGACTGCGTTGAGAATTTTAGTTTACTTTGTGTTGCTTTCTGTGTGTCTAAAATTGTGCATACAGTTCTCTTGGCTCAGAGCTGCGACGTAATTCGACCCATCTTTTGACGGCCCGTTTTATTTTTCGCGACCACTGGCCTGCCCATGTCACGCTTCAACCCATATAGAAACCCTCGCAAGCAGTCTAGTGACTCAGATTCCGACTGTGACACTCGCATCAGAGTCCCGGCTACAAGACTTCTCCTTGCAGTTCCCCACCATCAGGTAAAATGGATCCAGATCAGCTTAGGGAAGTAGTAAGGACGGCTATCAGCAATGCTTTAGCCGAACAGGCCGCTGCAAACCAGCAGAGGGAGCAAGCATTGACTCAAAGAATTAATGAGTTAGCTGAACAAATAGCAGCAGCAAACGTTGCCGCCCACAAGTAGTAGCGTATGCTGCTATAGGAATTAGAAACGACATTCAGGCTGTTATCACCATCATCATTATAAGAAGCAAGATAAGGGGCCCCGCAGACGCGGTGCTGGCCTCATTTGGTACTGTATTGAATTTTGATGCGATAATAAATCGCCTTGATTTCACATACAGTGACAAGAGACCAATTCATGTCATTAAACAGGAATTAGGTACCTTAAGGCAAGGTGGCCTGTCCCTGCTTCAATATTACGATGAGGTAGAGAAGAAACTCACACTTCTCACTAACGAAGTTAACATGTCATATGAGCCGGCCTTAGCAAAGGGCTTATGTGAAAAATTCCGCGACGATGCGTTGCGTGTGTTCATATCGGGTCTCAAGCGCAGTCTTACAGATGTGCTCTTTGCAGCAAAGCCCAGAGATTTGCCTTCAGCGCTAGCTCTCGCGCAAGAAGTCGAGTCAAATCATGAAAGGTACGCATTCGCGGCTAATTTCACAAGAAGTCTAGATGACAAAGAGCGCAAGCCGCATGCAAAAGCGCAGCTGCACCAACAGGAAAGGCATTCGCAACAAGCCGAAACACAAGCTAGCGGTACAAAGAATCCGCACTTTAGTAAGCGAAGCAGGGCCCCAGTTCAGACTGACCAACGAAGCAGCAGGCACCACAATAATAATGGCGCACCGCTGCCCATTGAGGTAGATCCTTCCTTCTCGAGGGTTTCGCAGCCCACTCAGGCCCCTGCTTACGCGAATAGGAAGCACCCAGCATCTGACCGCACAGGCGGTCAGAGAAATCAGCAGAGGTTGAATCACGTCACGCAAGACGCGGGACAGGGGGCACAGGCGTATGCTGGTGCCGCCTCCAGCGCAGCGGCACAAATCAATAACGATGCTAGTTATGACTCTGATGCCCTCAATTTTTTAGGAGCAAATCCCTGCTACCCGTCATCAGACGAAGAGTAGCAGGGACTCACATGCGATTCCTCATAGACACGGGCGCGGCTAAGAATTTCATTCGGCCACATAAAGGGTTGAAAGGCGTCCGTTCACTCCATTCACGGCGGTACACAAATTACTCACAAATGCTTTGTTTCAATGTTTGGGTTAAAGGCAACTTTTTTTATTATGCCGGACTTGTCAAGTTTTGATGGGATTGTAGGCCTTGACCTGTTAAAGCAGGCAGCTGCTTCGCTTTGTCTAGCTTCAGGACAACTTAAGTGGGGCACGGAGGTCGAACAAATCACCTTCCACACATGCAAAAATGTAAATTTCACAAATGTAGACTGTGCAGAGGCATCCCCATTAGCTAGAAGTTCCTTTTTGAAAATGCTAAAGACCAGACAAAAAGCCTTTGCAGACCCAGACGAGGCGTTGCCGTATAACACATCAGTCGTGGCTACCATTAGGACCACAGATGAGCAACCGATCTATGCCAAGCTTTACCCATATGCAATGGGAGCAGCTGATTTCGTTAATAAAGAAATCAAAGATCTGCTAAAAAATGGGTAGTAGACAAGAAGGGCACTGATGAAGCGGGCAATAGAAAAATGAGGTTGGTAATGGACTTTCGTAAACTTAACGAAAGAACCGTGCCTGACAAATATCCTATACCAAATATATCAATGATATTGGGGAATTTGGGGAGAGCCAAATTCTTTTCAACATTAGACCTCAAGTCTGGTTATCACCAGATCATACTCGCTGAACGCGACCGTGAAAAAACCTCTTTCTCTGTGAACGGGGGGAAATACGAGTTCAAAAGACTCCCCTTTGGATTGAAGAATGCAGCAAGCATCTTCCAAAGAACCATCGTCGACATACTGCGAGAGCAAATTGGCAAATTTTGCTATGTTTATGTCGATGACGTAATCATCTTTTCAGAAGATGAGGAATCCCACGTTAAACACGTGGATTGGGTCCTAAAATGCTTACACGAAGCAAACATGAGGGTCTCCGTCGAAAAGTCACGTTTTTTTAAGAAAAGCGTGAACTTTCTTGGTTTCATAGTCACCAGCACTGGCGCCACGACGGATCCTGAAAAGGTTAGTGCAGTACAGGAATATCCAGAACCTAAAACACTGTTCGAGGTCAGATCATTTTTAGGCCTCGCAAGCTATTACAGATGTTTCATTAGGGATTTCGCCGCAATAGCAACCCATCTCGAACATATTGAAGGGTGAAAATGGAATAGTCAGTAAGCATAGGTCCAGAAATATAAATGTTCAATTCTCTGAATAGCAGCAAAGGGCGTTTCAGAAGTTGCGCGATATTTTGTCATCCGAGAATGTAATGCTCAGGTACCCCGATTTTAAGAAGCCAGAAGAGGGTCGTCCTATAACAATGATTTCAAGAACATTGAAAGACAGCGAGGTTAACTATGCAACAAATGAGAGAGAGTTATTGGCCATCGTATAGTTACTTGCCAAATTAAGGCACTACTTGTATGGGGTGAAAGACATTAATATCTTCACTGACCATCAACCCCTGACCTTTGCAGTTTCGGAATCTAATCCAAATGCGAAGATTAAAAGGTGGAAAGCGCGCATTGACGAGTCTAATGCGCGTATCTTCTATAAACCTGGCAAGGACAACCTGGTTGCGGATGCCTTGTCAAGACAGCAGCTCAACGCGGTACATGAACAAGAAATTGAGTCATGCGCAGCAACGATCCACAGTGAGGTATCTCTCACCAACACCATTGAGACAACAGACAAACCCTTGAACTGTTTTCAAAACCAAATAGTGCTAGAAGAGGCGCGTTTCCCCTTAAAACGAAGTTTTATTCTTTTGGGGAATAAGAAACGCTACTTGATCAGATATACTTGCATCGAATCGCTGTTAGACGAGCTCGAAGATGTAGTCTCACCCAAATGCGTATATACCCTCCTCTGTAATTTACACACGCTTGCAATGATACAAGATACATTGGTTCGAAGATACCCAGACACAAAGTTCTGGCACTGCAAAAATCGCGTAGTGGACATATTTGCGTTTGGAGAAAGGAAGGAAATCCTCACAAAAGAGCATAATAGGGCCCATCGGTCTGCACAGGAAAATGTTAAGCAGGTACTCTCGGAGTACTACTTTCCAAAGATGGCAAAAATAGCCAATGAAATAGCCAATGAAATAGTACAAAATTGCAAAACTTGTGCTAGGGGTGACAATGAACCGTCATTGAATTCAGAGACCATGTGACTAAGCTAACAAACAACTATGGGGTCAGCATTTCAAATGCACCACCATTGCATAGCATCTCGAATGGACAGGTTGAGCGCTTTCACAGCACTCTATTAGAGCTAGCCAGATGAATAAAGATCGATAAAGGCATAAGTGACACCGTAGAAGTAATTTTACTGGCTACAACTGAGTACAATAAGTCGATCCATTCGGTCATCGACCAGAGACCAGTTGATGTGGTTCAGGCGCACCCAAATGAGCCACAAGAAAAGATCAGAAACGCTCAGACGACGCTCAGAGCTAGGGAGAACGCAAATCGGCAGAATAGGGTCTTCGACGTTGGTGACAAGGTTTTAGTCAAGTCCAACCGACGGCTCGGAAACAAACTCACACCTTTATGTGTTCAGAAGGCCGTTGAAGCAGATCTGGGGACCGAGGTCCTCATTCGAGGAAGGGTGGTCCACAAGGACAACCTAAAGTGACTCCGTTGTTTTTTTACACCTTTTTTTAAGCCACTAGGCATACTCGTATAAGTTAGATATAGTTTTTTAATTTACTTTTAGCCACTTGGCATAGTTTTTATAAAACATTTTTGGTGGCGGACAGACCTCCTTAAAAAGGAAAACAAAAAAGTTGCTAAAAAGAAAGAAAACAACTTAATTTCACAGGTTTGAATCCATACTACTCCTTTTCTTATCAGTGGCTTCGGCACATGTCACCGACTACTCGCGTGCCAAGTACATTCCCATCGTCGATGGCGAGATCTTGATATGGGAAGAATACGCATATGTTAGGCACTCGCCAAACCTCTCAGAGTACGTGCGAATGGTGGAATAACGGTCAAATTAATTGACATGTTCCCGCTATCGCACATGAAAAAACTTCTAAGTGTGGACACGGCGCACCTACAAGACCTCTTGCAGGCGTTAGGCACACACCATAGAGTCGCCAGGAGCTTAGATTTCCTAGGATCCATACTGAAGGTTGTGGCGGGTACACCCGATGCCGGTGATGTAAAGCAGACTAGGTTCACTGAAAGGCAACTAATAAATGCCAACAATAGACAAATAGAAATCAACACTAGAGTTCAAGACCAGCTTAACCAGTTAACAATAACTGTCAATAAAATTCTCAAGATAGCCAAAAACTCACAAGTTGACACTAGCCATTTATTTGAAACACTACTGTCTAGAAACATAATGCTGATGATGGAGTTGCAATATTTAATGCTTGCTATTACTCTCGCGAAGGCTAACATTGTTAGCCCAAACATTTTAGACCACTCAGATTTGAAATCAATTTGGCTAGAGGAACCCACCAACACTCCCATAAGAGATCTTATGTCCTTTGCGTCCGTAAAAATTCTCCAATCCATTAACACTATACATTTTATAATCAAATTCCCAAAGATTAAAAAAGCTTGCAGAAAAATTACGATTTATCCTGTCGTCCACAAGAACTTCATATTGCGATTGTTTGACAATGTCATAGCCGAATGCGATGGAGAAACCCACACACTGCAGAGTTGCGCCGCTTCACCTGGAGCCACATTTTGTCGTCTAGCATTAAAGAGTTCATGTGCCAAGGAGCTTCATGCAGGTGGCACGGCACACTGCGAGGTCCAGCCGAGCAACCTGGAAATAATCACCCATGTAGATGACGGAATCATCATCCTTAACGACGGGCACGCACGGATTCAGGTGGACAACGGCACTGAGATCCAGGTACAAGGCACGCATCTCATCACGTTCGGTGACCGAGTCGCAATTAACGGGATCCTGTTTCACAATCACAACAACGCACGCAATAGAGTCCCGGGTATTGCCAATTCTCCCTTGCTGAACATCACTGCCAACCAAGATGTCCTCAGCCTCCCTTACCTTCATCGTTTGAATGAACGTAATTTGGAGGTGATACAGCAATTCAAGAAGGACGCCGGAACTGATCAAGCCTATCATGTGGCATTCATCATTGAAGCCATATGTTGTGATTTAATCTGCATTGGCCTTACTCTTTGGCGGATCATCGACGCAAAGAATCTGCGAAGCAGTTACGAGAAGTTGTCGCCGGAATTGGGTCGGCCGAGGACGGCCTTATACTTGAGGGGGGAGTAGTTAACACATAGCACTTAATATAGAATATTAAGCAACCCTTGCTATAGAGGGCTTTGTAAGTTAAGGAACAGCCCTCGCAATAGCGACACTGCATACTTTGTATCAGCGCGCTATAGATGCAATGCAATGATGCTGCAAGAGTTTCCGTTATTGCCTAATATTGCTGAGTCGGCTTGCCGACCATGACATTGTGGCGTGATGCGAGTTTTGGCTTATGTTAAATGAAACATAATTTGTATTAAGAAATCAGTTTTTGAATACTCCGGCACTTGGCCGTTAAATAATTTGTTTTATTGTCTGAGCCCGAGGCCAGCAATAGGAGGCTCAGTCGCCTCCCAACCTAATCATCAATCCTTGGAGAAAGAAAAACAATTAATTTATATACAAATTATATTTTAAATGTAGTCACTCGTTTCGAATTGATTAAGACCACGAGTACTGATGAGATTTGCAAAGTATTTATTAAAGGCGTCCGCCGTTCAATATGAATGATTACAAACTAAATCTACAAAGCATAAATTCTTAAGAACTAAGCTATGGTCGTTGGCGACACCGCCGCTGCCGTCGGCAGCGCTGTCGCTGTCGTTAGCCACATTGTTGCTGGCTACGGTGTCGCTGCCGCCGCTGTTGTTGGCAGCTGCACCGGCAAAGTGCAGCGTTAGCGCCTCGTGCAGAGTGTTATGTTACTCCGCGGTTGTTATGCAAGAATGTTGCAAAACGTCGACTTTACCCCGCTGATCGGTGGCGTAGCCGCACTTGACACCCGAGCTTTGGACATTCTTGCTGACTGGCGTAACTGCTGATTCAGTCGCTGCGATCCCAACATTGTGAGAGTACTCTTTCCGTTTTTGGGTCGCTGGGAGCTCACAGTTAACTACTCCCCCCTCCAAAGACTGACCGTCCCTGGTCACGTTATAAGCCTTCTGCACCTGCTCGATCATTTGTCCAAAACGTTGGGAAGCTCGCCTTTTCTTGACGTACTGATAGAGGGCAATGCTCCCGCAAATTATTGAGCAGATTATGACGCCCATGCCAAACACCAACATGGATCTAGTGCCGGACGTAGCATCGTCTCTTATCTCTCTGATGTAGCTTAGATTTTCCTCATTTAGACGGTGGAGGTATGGAAGGCTTAGTATGTCACTATGACCTATGATATTCAATAAGGGTGACGCTGCAACTCCCGGGAATCTTTCTTGGACGTTGTTGCAGTTCACGTATCGGGTTCCGTTGATCAGCGCGTAGGTGTCGAATGTAACTAGTTGAGTTCCAGATGAACTGATCTCGGTTTTATCATCGAACGCCACAAAAGCTGGACGGTCGTTTATGATGATGACTCCATCGTCGACCACGGTGATGGGGTCCAGGTGGCTGGGCTGAGTCACACAATGCGCCGTGCCTCCAGAGTGCAAACCTTGGGCGCAAGTTTCACTGAGTGCCCGTTCGCAGAATACTGTCGTGGTCGTTGGCTTGCAGTTTGTGAGTGCCAGAATCTGCTTTCCGCATTCCGCTACTACGTTATCTGACAGCTGAAGGATCGTGTTATTGTGTGCGACGGGGAATATGGTGATTTTTTTGCATAGCTGACTTATTCTAGGGTATTTTATAATAATCTTAACTACATTCGTCGATTGTAAAACCTTAATACTAGATACTTCTAACAAATCAGTTATGGTCGTCCCTGTGAGTTCGTTCATAAGAATAGACTTAAGATCAGCGTGGTCTAAAATGTTCGGATTTATGATATTGGATTTTGATAGGGTAATCGTTAACATGAGATTACCGATTTCATTTATGAGAATTCTGTTTCTTGTGAGCAAAGTCTCGTATAAATGCGAGGTGTCTGTTTGTTTATCTTTGGCAATCTTAAGGATTTTATTTACTGTGTCGGTTAGCATGTTTATTTGTATCTGTGTTTTAGAATGTGAAGCAAATCGTTAGTTCTTACTTGTCAAATATTCCTTAATCCTACAAGCTAAACCTATTAACTCAGCGAAGGTTGTCCTTGTGGACTACCCTCCCCTTAATGAGGACTGTGGTCCCCAAGTCCGCTTCAATCTTTTCTTCGATACATAAGGGCGTGAGTTTGTTGCCTAGTCTCCGGTTTGTTTTGACCAGAACCTTTTCGCCCACGTCAAATACCCTATTCTGCCTGTCTTGGTTAAGTCTGGCATTCTGTACTTGCTGTGCTCCCTCTATCCTCTTCGTAACCCTATGTTGGGTCTCTTTCGAGGCATCGTACAAAGCGTCTATTGGTCTCTTCTGAGTAACGGAGTGTATTGACCTGTTATACTCAATCGCGGCCTGTAGTATGAGTTCGACTGTACTGTTTATCCCTCTTTGTAGCTTCAGACATCTGGCTATCTCTATAAGTGTACTGTGAAAACGCTCGACTTGCCCGTTCGACGTGCTGTGTAGGGGCGGGGCATTTGCTAAGTTAACGCCAAAGTTGTTTAGCAGCAGGGACGTAATCGTTTCCGACTTAAGCGATGGCTCATTGTCACAGTATATCTGTTTGGTCTGGGGAAAAACGTTCAATATCGATAGTAACGGGGGTATCAAGTCCTCTATAGTACGCGACACTATATGGTGAACTATAGCAAACTTAGAGTATTTGTCGATGCAAGTCAGAAACAGTTTGCGGTCTGTGGAGAATATGTCAATGTGAAGCATTTCTCCAGCTCGTGAAGGGATCGGGGTTCGTCCGAGCTCTTGTTTCTTTGGGTGTCTGTCATATTTCCCTTTTGAGCACACCTTGCAGTTTAGGACTACTTCGTTTGCTAACTTTGTCATTTTGGGAAAATAATAGTCGGTCATGATCTGTTTTATGTTTTCTTGTGCAGCCCTGTGGGCACGATTGTGTTCTTTGGTGAGGATTTCCCTTCTCTCTCCGCTATTCAGAACATCTATGACAAGGTGCTTGCAATGCCAAAATTTTGTGGTTGGGAAGCTTCTAACAAGTTCGTCTTGCAATCTTGCTAGGATTGGAAGCTCGCAATGGATTGCGTTCACTACGTTTGGGTTAACTATGGATTTTACTATATCAATCAAGGTGGTCCTATCAGTGAAATTTATCACATGGCGCGTTTTTTCGCCAAACATGATATAATTTCTGTTCAGAGGGAACTGAGACTCTTCCAAGATGATCTGGTTTCTGAAGCAATTCACCGGCTTTTCAGTAGTCTCGATGGTATAGGTCAGTGATGTTTCGCTATGCATTGTAGCGGCATCTGACTCTGGTTCAGCACTCTCGAGTGCGTTCACGTTTTGCCGCGATAAGGCGTCAGCTACGTGATTCACCTTACCGGGTTTGTAGAACAGGTTCGCCCCTGTCTCATCAATGCGTGCTTTCCAACGTTTGATTTTTGCGTTTGGGTTTCCTTCAGACACCGCGAACGTAAGTGGCTGGTGATCTGTGAAAATGTTTATGTCTTTGACCCCATAAAGATAGTGCCGAAGCTTGGCCAAGGCCCACACGATAGCTAGTAACTCACGCTCGTTAGTAGCGTAATTCGCCTCACTATCTTTCAATGTTCGAGAAATCATGGAAATTGGTCTCCCGTTCTGAGATAAAACTGCCCCGATTCCATATGCCGATGCGTCTGTAGTCAGATCAAAAGGCTTTTTGTAGTCTGGATACATTAGCATGACGTTTTCTGATGCTAAAATGTTCCTCAACCTCTCGAATGCATGCCTCTGATTTTCATTCAGTTTGACTTGCATTCTTTTTGATCTGTACTTGCTCACCGAACCGTTTTCCCCTTTCAGGATGTCGGAGAGAGGTTTCGCTATTGCGGCGAAATCTTTGATGAAGCAGCGGTAGTAGCTGGCTAAACCCAGAAACGACCTTACTGCAAACAGTGACTCTGGCTCGACGTAGTTCTGAATGGCTTTCACCTTTTCAGGGTCAGTCCTTGCGCCGTTGCTAGTCACAATAAACCCCAGATACTCTACGCTGTGTTTAAAAAACTGGGACTTTTCTTTGGCCACTTTCATGTTTGCGTCGCGCAGACTCTTGAGGACCCACTCAACGTGTTTGACGTGGTCCTTTTCGCTTTCGGAGAATATGATGACGTCGTCCACGTAAACATAGCAAGTTTTGCCAATCTGCTCACGGAGGACATCATCAATGGTTCTTTGAAAAATGCTGCCCGCATTCTTCAGGCCAAAGGGGAGTCGACAGAACTCGAATTTTCCCCCGTTCACCGAAAACGCCGTCTTCTCCCTGTCCTCCTCCGCCAAAGTTATTTGGTGGTATCCAGACTTAAGGTCGAGCGTTGTGAAAAACTTTGCTTTACCCAAATTTGCCAGAATCATCGTTATGCTTGGCATCGGATATTTGTCAGCAATAGTTTTCTGGTTTAGTTTCCTAAAATCGATCACTAAACGTTTTTTCTTGTTGCCATTACTGTCGGTGCCCTTTTTGTCCACCACCCAAATCGGGTTATTGTATGGGGACCGCGACTTTCTTATGATACCGTTTTTAAACAGTTCGTTTATTTCTGTGGCAACAAAATCTTCCACACCTCTCGGGTATGGGTATAGCTTGGAATAGATTTCCTTCTCGTCGGTTGTTCGTATTTTAGCAACGACGGAAGTATTGTACGGCAGTGACTCGTTAGGGTCAGCAAATGCCTTATCGTTCCTTTTGAGCATTTGAAGGAACTCGGTCCTCACTGCAAAAGGCACATCAAGGTCGATAACCTTGGTGTGGTTTACATTCAAGCATTCCTGGTAATGTATCGTTTCCGATCCACCCTGGATTAAAAGCTTGTTTTCCTTCAGGCTTATGGCGGCGTTGACCTGCTTTAATAAGTCAAGGCCTATTATCCCGTCAAATGTAGAAAGGTTGTCTAGTATAAAAAAAGTCGCTGTCTGTCCAAACATTGGCAACGCGCACTTTTTGGAAATGTTGTTGGAGCCGTGAATAGACTGCACGACAAATTTCGTCTCGACCGGGACTACACCATCCAGCTGCGTTAGCGGCTTGATGTAATTTTTTGATGCACCCGTGTCAATTAACAACCTAATGTTTCTCCCTGCTATTCGTCGCCGTAAGTACGGCAGCAGGGACTTCGCCCTAAAAAATTCAGGCCGCTATCTAGAAAGTTGAGGCTGTCTCCCTCACACTCGCTGTCAGTATCTATTTCCTCGACTTCTTTGCTAGCCACCACGTTATATGACCCTTCCTTGTCTGCACCATTGGTAGAGATGTGATCTATCCTCTGGCGTCTCTGGCCCGTCATACGATCGGACGTATTCGATCGCTTGTTCGTCTGTCCCTGTTGTGGGTTAACTCTTGCGGACTCCTGAGATTTCTGATAGGCAGTCTGCTGCCTATATTTTGACATTGATGGATCAACGTCCATTGGTTCTGATCTGTTATTATTAGTAGTGGCCGCAACCTGAGCAGCCTCAGCGTTTCTCTGACCGCTTTGCTTCTTAAAGGCGGGGCTCTTCCCTTGTCCAGCTTGAGCATTAGGTCTCTGCTCTTGCTGGTTGGGATTCTGGCGACTTTGATTCCTCATTTCGCCTTTATTAGACCTTTCTTCTAATCCTCTGGCGAAGTTTGTGGCAAAGTTGTACCGATCGTGGTTTGCCTCCACCTCCTGAGCCAAAGCCAAAGCGGATGGCAAATCAGGCGGGTGCGCTGCAAACAACACGTCCGTCAAGTTGCGTCTTAGTCCGGAGATAAAGACTCTTAAGGCATCGCCTCTAAACTTCTCGCACATCCCCCTGGCCAGATTATGGTCGTACGTCATGTTCGCTTTGTTAGTAAGGTGAGCTTTTTCTCGACCTCATCGTAGTACTCTAGAGTGGACATGCTGCCCTGTCTAAGGGTACCCATTTCCTGTTCTATAATGTGAATGGGTTTCTTATCAGCGTAGGTAAAATCAAGTCGCGCGATGATAGCCTCGAAGTTGAGTGCTGTATTGAATGACGCGAGAACGGCATCGGCCGAGCCCCTTATCTTATTCCTTAGAATGACCATGGCTTGGTAGTGTCGTGAGCTCCCGTCATAGTTTTTGAATATTTTGTATGAATTGTGTGCTGCTTGTCGCCAAGCGACGTAGGCGTCTAGGGAGCCGTTGAATTCCGGCAAACTTTTCATCGCGTCTAAAGGTTCATCACACCGAATACCCGGGATGATTTGTGCGTCTTCGTACACCTTTATCACTGGTACAGAAATAGTTGCTCTACTTATACGCCCTGACAGTTCGTCAATTTGCCGTTTGAATTCGGTTTTGAGGTCTGCCTCTCTCCTAACATATTCTGCTGCCTGGACTGATAAAGCAGTCTGGATAAGTGCTCGTAACTGGTCCTCGTCCATGTCTGTACTAATAGCCTGCGTTCGACCGAATTTTTGGAGCAGACCGGAAAGTACACTGTCGTCACTGTCGTTACTATTTCTTCTATAACTCATAAGTTGACACACTGTCAGTCGCCACAGGGCATAACGCGAGTAGAGACACAATTAAACATGCAACGCGAGCGGAGACAATAAAACAAACTTTACACACGCAATTCGTTTAATTTTATCTATCTTTTTTTGTTTTAATCTGATCTTTTGGTCTTTCCTTAGAAGAAACTCACTTACATGATACTATTTTTGTCCGTCCTGGTAGTTGTCCTCCTTATGTTTTTCGTCACCGCTGCCCAGAGAGCTCCTGCGGATCTGGTGAACTTGGACTTGTTATTTTTTAACCTTCGCCGCTGCCCAGAGAGCTCCTGCGGATCTGGTGAACTTGGTTCTTGTTGTTGTTTTTTTTTTTTTTATTAGCTTTTAAACAGCCAGCCGCTGTTTCTTTGCACTTCACTTGCAATTTCTTTTAGTTTTGTTTTTTATAACTGCCGGTTTCGCGACGCGAGAACCGTTTGCCAATTGGGTGATCGGAGATCCGTAGTTGGGCGCCAATTATATTTTAAATGTAGTCACTCGTTTCGAATTGATTAAGACCACGAGTACTGATGAGATTTGCAAAGTATTTATTAAAGGCGTCCGCCGTTCAATATGAATGATTACAAACTAAATCTACAAAGCATAAATTCTTAAGAACTAAGCTATGGTCGTTGGCGACACCGCCGCTGCCGTCGGCAGCGCTGTCGCTGTCGTTAGCCACATTGTTGCTGGCCACGGTGTCGCTGCCGCCGCTGTTGTTGGCAGCTGCACCGGCAAAGTGCAGCGTTAGCGCCTCGTGCAGAGTGTTATGTTACTCCGCGGATGTTATGCAAGAATGTTGCAAAACGTCGACTTTACCCCGCTGATCGGTGGCGTAGCCGCACTTGACACCCGAGCTTTGGACATTCTTGCTGACTGGCGTAACTGCTGATTCAGTCGCTGCGATCCCAACATTGTGAGAGTACTCTTTCCGTTTTTGGGTCGCTGGGAGCTCACAGTTAACTTACATACTGACCAAGTTTGATCCAAATCGGACAACTACATCTTATAGCTCCCATAGAGTCGATCGATCAAAAATATGCTCCAAATATGAATTAGTATGAAAAACTTTTGGGTTTACTAAGCTAAATTTATCAAACTCACACATAATACATCTGCCAATAATATATATATGCAGACCAAGTTTCAAACAAATCGGACTACTATATCGTATAGCTCCCATACAGCCGATCGATCAAAAATATGCTCCAAATATGAATTAGTATGAAAAACTTTTGGGTTTACTAAGCTAAATTAATCAAACTCACACAGAATACATATGCAAATAATATATACATACTGACCAAGTTTGATCCAAATCGGACTACTATATCGTATAGCTCCCATAGAAACGGTCGGCCAAAAATATGCTCTGCCCGTATGAACAAACAGATTTCAGAGATGGTAAGAGCTACAAGTTAGAGCTTAATGTCAAACGATCACATATTAAGACAGTCAATACAAGAATCTTTTTTTTTTGATGCCACGCCCCATTCGCCCAAAATGATCAAAAACTAGACACACCTCGGGAAAAATTGGTGTTTTCAGCGAATATCTCAGTAACTATGGCATCTAGGATCACCAATTTGGTATGGAGGTTCCAAGCGACAGCATAAATGCGTTACCATTTAAAATTTTGGGCTGCATGCCCACTTTCTGATAAGAACTTAAAAACTTTCAAACTTCAATGCCGTTTTTAAGGCATTTATTCATATGTAATGCATACTGTTATAACTGAACATTCGTTTGGAAACTTATCATATCAAACTATCCTGAAAGTGGCATTAAAATCCTACTTTCAACAAAAGACGTAACAAAGTTTATATTTTTTAACTGCAATATCACTGTATGTGCGCAAGCGTGACAGAAACATACAAACACGAACGTTTTCGCTGCCTGTGTGGCGGCAGAGCTGCCCGAATACATACATATATGCATCATATATTGTCAAACAAACCAACAGATGTATGTTTGATTATGCTTAGATTGTTTTTGTTTCAACGTGTTTTAATGCAAGTAAAACACATTGTAATATTTTGATACCGATTTTAATAATTTAATCGGCACAAATGCAGAGAGTATTATACGGTCGGGCGCGCTCGACTGTACTTTTCTTTCTTGTTTTCTTTTTATTTCATTGGTGAATTAGATGTAGATCGTCCAATGAATCAGCTAGGTAAGATTATTCCTTCAGAGTTAAGAAATAATAAGTTCCTTGATTAAGTTGGTGCTTTGATTGTTTATTCTTTATGATTTAAATGATAAATTCAAGGAAAGTATACTGGTCTCCAGACCGTTCCAATGAGTTCTGTCAAGCCGGGCGGCTTATGTTGGCACTACACCTCCCATCCGGTAGCGTCAATGTCAACGTTGCACTTGCCGTCGGAGTCAGCAAACTGACTCCACATGTTGTTGTTGTTTAGTTGCGCAAGTGCCGGAAATCTGACTCCGCACATTGCTGTTACTGCCGACCAGTTCTGGGCCGTGTACCAAGTACGGTACTGGGTCATCGACAGCTCGTGTTATGTTGACTCTGTGCGGAGCGTGGGTAATGGCGGGAGCGGTTATGCGGCGCTCTTTGCCCGCTTGAACTCGCTAACTCAGCGCTGGGGGTTTTCCTGGTGTTAACTTATAAATACATACATAATATGTGAGTTTGGTTGCAATAGGTCAACCATTAATACATGTCAGCATAAAAATGTCCTATTTTTGACCGATTTGTTAAATAGCTCATTGTCTATGTTTGTCCGATCCGTATCAAACTTGGTGAGAATAGTTTTTAGGGTACCATACACTTACTGTGTGAATTCACGATAGCTCTGATAGTTTCAAATTTGTGGTGTTATGAAATTACTTTTTTCCTTTTTTGCGGGGGCGGTAGGGGGAGGGACAAAAATTTTAAAAACACTTGGTTTGGGTTCACTATAGGCAAATTTTTATTCAATTTGGTTGCTCGTGTTCAAACGTGCAAATTTGATTGCAGCAATCAACTTGCAAATTGTTTGCATCGTGTGTACCTAACTTTATAGTTTCGATGATCCAGGTTTTCGTTCAACTCGTTTCTGAGGACTTGAGATTGATACGTCGGTAGTCTTTCGGGCTATTGTGGCCACATTTCCCAGCTTTTCGTAGGGATGCTCCATTTCCTATTTTCTAAAGAGTTGGTATATGACCAATCCTCAGGCAAACCTTGAATATTTTTAGAAGCCATGGGTTTACCACATCGTTGATGGTCTGCAGCATGATCGATATGATCCCATAAAGTTGTGGTTGACTTTGATTTGTAGGTTGTTTGGATAGTCGATTCCTGAGCCTGGTCGTTGCTGATACCAATTCCAGATTGGAGCAAAAGTGGTGTAACTTCTTAGAGTGTGCCAATACTCGTCGTATACGAGCCCCACCCTGGTCTGTTTTGCAAGTTTAAATAGTTCTTTGATGTTTTCTCGTGGTGTGGAGAGTTTGGTTTTCCAGTGTCACTCCATTCTCAGGCAACTTCTCTAAGGACAATGACCAAATTTGGACAAATTAAATAATTTGATTGAATTAAATTTACTAAACGCTGGTATAAAAAATTTAATGATCCCTTAGTTACCAATCCTCTTTACATAACCCTAGGGCCATTCTCGATTGTTCATTGTTACTGGTCTCCTCCACACATTCATAATCAAGTTTTAATTGAGTCAGTGCAGAATGTGTTATTACTCTTCACCCTTCTAGGACTTAAGACCAGGTTGTTGATGGAAAAAATCATGTTTTTATATTCTCTGCAAGCGTATATTGGGTTTGTGCAAGCACATGTTTCAAAGTTTTCTCTGCCTGTGTGGCGGCAGCGCTGCTTGCGGACGCTGGCCGCGCCGAATGCACGCATGCATACATATATACACACGTATAATGTCAAACGTATGTGTATTCGCATGCAAACAAACAAACAGATGAATGTTTGCTTAGATTGTTTTTGTTTCAACGTGTTTTAATGCAAGTAAAACACATAGTAATATCTGGATACCGATTTTAATGATTTAATCGGGACAAATGCAGAGAGTATTATACGGTCGGGCGCGCTCGACTGTACTTTTCTTTCTTGTTTTTTATTATATTTATTATGTTGGGGAGGGCTTGACTTCACCACCTTTTTACTCGCTGTCCTTGTGGCTCAGCATTGATCAGAAAATGTAACAAATTAATTTTACGGCAGTGCGCCGAAGTCGGGCTGGTTTATTCTTCAAAGTGGATACAAAACTGATTACAAGAGTGGAATGTTTAAAAAACTATGGCTAAGTATATTAAATGGAAATATGATTCTAAACCTAAATACATAGGAAGTACATAAACGGCCATGTCATGGGTTGTGGTCAGCAAAACCGACTCAGCATATTTCCGACATGAACTCAGTTCTTGCGACACAGCTGGAACGGCTGGCCGTTGCTCCAACCCGCATTATTTTGATTACGTTGCATATGTGATCGGATACAGCAACAATGTTATCGCGCAGGTTACTCGACGAAATCATTGCGGGGACGTTCGTTGACTTGGCTGTTAATTTACATCCTCCCGTTCTGCCGACGCTCTCGACGGCAGAACTCCATATATACAATTTATATCCTAAGGTTAAGCTAAACTTTTACTTTAAATAAAGAATCAATTCATATCTGAGAGCCATCGACTTCAAGTATATAATCTTATTGTAATAACAAATTATTACATGGCATAAGTGACACGATTATACTGCATACTAAATGCTGTACATTCAGATAAACAATATTTCTACTTTCATATGACATTAAATAGAAAACTAAGGTGTTGCCCAGAGCAGGTGTTAGCAGAGCATGTTAAAATTTCACGATGTTGGCAAACACAAGTACAAATTCACCAAAATCGTCGCTCTAAACTAAATCCAACTATAAGTGAAAACAAGAAAGAAAAGTACAGTCGATCACGCCCGACCGTATAATACTCTCTGCATTTTATTCCCTATTAAATTATTAAAATCGGTATATAGATATTACAATGTTTAGTACTTGTATTGAAAAGGTTTAAGCAAAAAAATACAAAAATATAGGGCAAATACACATACATAGGTTTGAAATTATATGTATGCACATACATATATGTATGTATGTATGTATTCGGCGCGGCCAGCTTCCTCGGGCAGCGCTGCCGCCACACAGGCAGCGAAAACTGTCGAGCATGTTCTTGTATTTTTCTATCTCGCTTGTATTGATATTACGTTCAATTATCAATATTGTAACGCTTCTAGTATTCTTGTTTATAGTACGATTTTAATGCACCTTTCAGGATAGCTTGATATAATTAGTCTCCATACGAATTATAATTTTTAATACTGTACTATATCAACAAATGCCTTAGAAACGGAACGAAAGTTGAGAATTATTTTTATTAATTGTTGGAAATGCGGGCGTGGCAGTCCAAAATTGTACATGACAATCTATTTTTTCTGTCGCTAGAAGCCTCCGTACCAAAATTGGTGATCCTAGGAGCTATAGTTACTGAGATATTCGCTGAAAACAGATTTTTTCCGAGGTATGTCTAGATTTTTGCTCATTGTGCCCGAAATCTATTTGTTCATACGGACAGACAGACGTACAGAAGGACATGGCTATATCGACTCGGCTTGTGATGCAGATCAAGAATATATATACTTTATGGGGTCTGCCACGCCTTCTTCTGTCTGTTACATACTTTTGCACAAACCCAATATACTCTTGCAGAAAGTATAACAATATATAAACAGTTAAGAAATGTTACAGCCGAGCGAACCGACTATAAAAGTCCCCGTACTCATTCCATACGATTAGGCAATTGTCGAGCGATTCGTCTTATAGAAGCTAAATAATATAGCTGATATAGTTAACCAAACTTGGTGAGGAACAATCATAAAATGCACATTTTATCCGACAGATTTGCCCTAAAAGACCTATAGGGTAAAGATTTTCGAGCTTGATCAAACTTGGTGAGTAACAAGTACGAAATGCTACAGTCGATCGAGCCGACTGTAAAAGACCCCGAATGTAAAACTTTAAAATGAAATTTAAAAATTAAAATATTATATTCACATTTTGAATTAAAATTAAAAAAAAAGGGGTTCCAGAATGTGCTGCAACTCTAACATTTGCACCACGCCCCGCTTTTAAGAATTTATCTGCATTTATATTTTATAAATTTTTGTTATATAAGAAAAATAAACGGCTGTCTGTGCCGGGATTCGAACCGCAGATATAAGGCTTACTTTCAAGTGCGAACAATACCAGGCGCCTCTACCACCGGGAACACACTTCGTTGAATAATTTTGCCGTTCAATAATGTATTATATAGAGTTATCTCTTCTTTTTCTACCACGTGTACATGAATTACAATTATTGAAAAAAAGTATATGTATGCAGAGGAGATAGTAGTTTTTACAATTTGCGGGGTCGGTAAGGGGCGTGCCAACAATTTGAAATAAACATAAGTACGACCGCCCTTACAAGAAAGAAAGTAGTCAAGCACGCCCGGCTTTATAATACACCCTGCTATTATTCCCGATTAAATAAATTAAATCGGTATCCAAGTATTAAAATGGATAGTACTTGTATAAGAACACGTTACAACAAAAACAATCTAAGCATAATCAAACATACATATGTTTGTTTGTATGCAAATACACATACGTTTGACTTTATATGTATGCATATATGTATGAATATGTGTATTCGGCGCGGCCAGCGTCTGCGGCCAGCGCTGCCGCCACTCAAGCATCCAGAACGCTCGAAAATATGTTTGTATGTTTTTGTCTCGCTCGCGCGCATAGAGTGATATTGCAGTTAAATAACATAAACTTTATAACGTGATAGATCATTTGTTAAAAGTAGGATTTTAATGCCACTTTCAGGATAATTTGATATAAATGTTAAATTATAGTACAACAGTGTACTATATGAATAAATGCCTTAAAAACGGCATTGAAGTTTGAAAGTTGTTTAGGTCCTTTGAGAAAAGGCGGCGTGGCAGCTCAAAATTGCATTGCATTAAGGCTGTCTCTAGAAACCTGCGTTACAAAATTGGTGCTCCTAAGTGCCATAGTTACTCAGATATTCGCCTAAAACACAAGTTTTTTTCGAGGTGTGTCTGATTTTGTGCTTATTGCGGGGCTGTAAGAGGCGTGGCAACTGCATGGGGGCATGGCAGGCTAATAGACGGACTTCCATTGCAAATTCTTGTCAAGAATATATGTACTTTATGGGATTTGAAAAGTTCTTAAAAACCCAATTATTCACTTTTATAAATATCTCTCCTGTTGCGGCAGGTCCCAAAATCTTTTTGTGTTGTGCATACGGTGAACAGAGCGATATCCTTGAAATATACAAGTTATCTAGGTTTTTAATGTTTTAATTGTACAATGCAGGAATGTCATATTAACATTAAAAGCAAGCCACATTCAATTTAAAATAAACTGTACGCACACATGAAACCTCCTTGGAATTTTTTTTAAATTAATTTATTTCTTTCGTTGAAGCAAATGATGTGCTTAATACAGTGTGCCATTTTCTATAGTTTATGATTGACAATTTTTTGTTGTTTATTAAATATTTATATTGATTGTTTTTGTAACAATTATAATTTGTAATCTGCAAACTTGTTACAACTTAATACTTTTTACACAAATAAGATGTGTTTTGGATCCAAAACATTATTAGTCATCACTTTTTTTAAGCTGCTCTTTGAATAAAGATTTATGGAATGGGTTTTCTAATTTGGTACCATTACAACAAACTTTCATTTATTAAGACTTGGTATACAGTTTGCTTACAAATGATTTTTTCTACCAAAATTATGGACATTTCTTTTCGCATATAGAATAAATGAACATTGTTTTTATTTATCCACTAACAGTTCTAGGTTTTCTATATGTCTGTCTATATATAACATACATACACACGTACATATATGCAAAAATGGACCTGTCCGGCATTATTTAGCACATAAATTTCGGGTCAGCATATTTTTTTATTGCATCACAAATTGTTTTAGAGCATGTTCATTTTTATTTTCTCGCTCTATAGCTTCTATTAATTATACAAATCGGCAAAATGGAATGTCTTTTATTTGTTTCTTTCATCCACCCTTCCGAACAGCAGCTTTTCCACTACATTGACTTTTGACTTCATGTGATATTGGGTTTTGCCATTTTAATATTTTAACAATCATCAACATCATTAATATTTTAACATTCATTGTTAATTTCAACAATGGCTGCACATTGTTTAAAAACTGTATTTATTAGGGATTTCTGCAACCGCCCAACGACAAGCACAGACGCTGAAACTATATTGTTAATGTAGTAAGATTTATTCATCCATATTTGTGTGTTTTGTTAACAAACTGAGTTAAACTAAAAGTATATCAACTATGTAAATAATGTATACTTTGCACTTAAGACTACTATGATGAATTTAACTTGTTGTATAACATAGTATGTGGCCGTATAAAATAAAATCATACATTAAAATATTTAAAATTAAAGTACATAATTTCTATCTTAAAGGCATGTGTAGACAGTTTAGTAAACGCTCTCTGGCCCTCCCATTTATTTTTATCCGTTTCATTACCACTATATTTTACTTATATATTTTTTTTTAACTAAGCATTTGAATATTACTGTACCGTGATGAACGGCCCCCTGCAAGAAATTAGGCCGGGAACTACAACGCTCATATAATTTATCGGCTGTTTTTATATAGAAAAGACATATTATATTGGATTGCCAACGCCGCACTCCTACACATTGTATTTTATATTCTTTACAATTTTAAAGCGTTTATAATTAATATTCAAAATACAACTGGAAAACATAAATTAACATATATTTTGTCTTTATAATTTGTGACAATTCTACAAGGAGCACATTGTTAAAACAAATTAAATCCATTTTCTAGTTTTCTCTTTAGCTATCACAAAACAAAATACTAAGCAAATGATGTATTATTTACAATTGGTTGCAAATGTTTATAAATGAATTCGTGCATACAGTATAATTATGCAGAAATTTAAAAATACAATAAAACCGGTTTAACTATTAAAAATAGTTATCCATTTTAAAAGTAATGTCCACAAATTTTTGCCCAAATTGCAGTTTTTGGATGTTGCTATTGTTGTCTCGTGAAAATTTAGAAAAAAAGCATTGGATGATGGGTTTTCCTCGTCTATAAATTACGCATACAAACATAATACATATATGTTTTATGTATATATAAATCATTGCCGGTAGTACTTTCAATATAAAAATATTAATGTATAAGCTCCTATAAGGAGCACACAATAAACTGACAACTTCGCTGAAGAATTGCTGGCAATAAACTACTATATACAATACTAAAAATATGTAGTCAATATATATTTGATAGTGCTAATGGTCTAAGCACATTTAGTTATTCTGTTTCGTTATCTGTGTATATCTTCATTAAGAACGATAATTTTAGGCTTAAAATTAGATGTAAAATTTAATTAATTATAAATCTCTAAATTTTTTTTAAATGAATTAATTAATTAATTTTTTATTATAAGTGTGGATAGAAGTGCTGACTTTTCACATGCTTTATATAAAATGATGTATGCACATCATGTTATTTTAAACTATGATACTTTTTTGTTTGGTTGCGCTTTTTTATATTAAATAAAAATAAAAAAAATTTATAAAATGAATGAATTTAATAGTTTCTATTTTTGTGCGAGCTATATATTAATATATATTTTTATATATAGCGAATCCTTAGCCTCAGATTCAAAACGAGACTTAGCAGTTGTAAAATTATATATATGCGATAAAGATTATTGCAAGAAACAAAATCTGAATATCTAGACAAAACCCAAACGGAAAAAATTGTATTAAGCTATTTATCAAAAGTAATGCAGTGAAGGTGATGGTTGATGCTTCTGTTTCTTTACAAGGCTCCGATAAGTTTTGTTGCTTTTATTGCGGACATCGTTGCAGTTACCATGAACTCTTGCTTTATTATTACACTAAAGTCTTTCCACAAACTTTGTTAGTTGATCTGACGCATCAGGTAAGGTACCGACGGTGTTGCTAACGTTCCCAGCACTAACACCAACTCCAACACTAACACTGCCTACTCCCACATCCTGTGGCACACTAGGAAGTGGCGACTGATGATGCATGCCATGATTGTGCATGCCTTCATGAGGCGCTGGTGAATGACTACTTATCACATGGTGTGGAGATGGTTGAGCTCGAGGCGATGCGGACGGACCACGTGGAGATGGTGCAGATCGTGGTGAGGGAGTTGGCTGCGGAGATCGAATTGGTGATGAGGACCGCGTTGACTGTATTAACTGCTGTGTCATCGTATGCGGTGTTGGCGGACCCATCACATTCGAGGACGATCCATTTCCTCCACTAGACAGCGAATTTTGGCTGTTTGCATTATTTACGACTCCACCACCAGATGCTACAACCTGCATTATTTGTTGCTGTTGTTGTATGGCTGGCTGTAGTGTGCCCATTTGTTGTTGCTTGACAACAGCCACACCTCCGCTCTGTTGCTGTTGCAACATGTTCGGCCCTGTTGTATTAGGCATCGAGTATTGATCCGGAACAGATCCCACAGTAGTGCTGGCTCCGACGGATGTCCCGGCAACAGGTACACCACCAACGGTTCCTGCACCGCCGGTATTAAAGTTTCCAACTGTACTACCTGAAAACTGCTGACTTGGTCCTCCGATGTGAGGGCCACGCTGACGTTGAGGATAGGGTGGTGGATATTGGTTCAGTGGCATGTACCGCAATTTATTCCAGTTTTGATTGGCCACCTGTGTGATAAAAAAATTATATAAAAAAAAAGTTAAGACTAGTCAAAGAAAATAGAAATTTCAAAGCCTTGTTTCATTACAAGTGTGGTCTGGATAAGAATGCGATAATCGATCCGTTTCTTTAGGACTTAATGTAATCGCACACTTTTATATCAGAATCTCTACAACACCCCATTTGGTCGTCAACTAATTAAATTATTAACGAGGTTTGTAATATATACGAGAATACGATTCATAATTTAGGCTTTAGGCTTTTAGGCCATATCTAGGCTAGATTTTTAATTTTGAACAATTTTGTTTTATATACCTAATTCAGTATCTAGTATAAATTTCTAGATATTCTAGACAAGAGTCTATAATTTTATACCAAACCCTTTGAATTAAATAATTTTCTCCTTCTAAGACGAAATATTTTCTTACACATATTTTACTGTCCACGAGTATATATAATAAAAAAAAAACATCATCATGCAAACCGATACCAAAAACATTTTATGAGTTTGGTGGTGAAATCTTAAAAAAAACAAAATCAAATCTAAGCCTCTTATATTATGTCTTTTATATTATGTTTTTATAATATGTTTCAAATTTTTTTTTTTTAATATTGAGCTGTCGAAACCAAAAGTACGATATTATATCATGTAAAAGCGTTCAAAATTTTAAAAAGATCCGTCCAAAACTTTTCAAGAAATCGTGACTAACATTTTAAAAACAGAGTATGGAAAAAATCATGATTAACTGCGATGCGTGAAAAGGAAATGCTCTAATGAGCGGATCTTCCAAACGACCTATCTTTTAAAATTAAAAAAAAAAAAAAAATGCCACATTAAATAAGCAAAAAAAAAACAAATTCGTTGTATTTCAAATTCTGAAACTCACTTAACCTCTTAAAGCAATCTCGATGAAACTTGGTACAGATGTCTATTATCTCTGAACGCAGTTCATATGTTAAAAACGGCAGATCAGATGACTATATTGAAACAATGTGTTGAAAAAAAAAATATCAAATCTCATGTGCAAACCAAATTTCGGTCGGACCACTATATTATATAGCTTCCCTAGAAACAATCGGTCGAAAATACTTAGTAAACAAATTTCCCATATGCTGACCAAATTGAGCAACTAAATCATATATAATCATATCATATCATACTGAAGAAACAATCGTTTGAAAACCCTCGTATACAACACACTTTAAATAAAGTTTTAATTTATTTATAATTGAACTAACCATATTTCCTTGAGTTGTAACACCCGGTTGCAGATTTGAAAGCATCAAAGCTGGATTCTGCATATTAGCCATTCTCTGGTGTGGTGGACCCGGTTGCTGACCGATCTGCATAAGGTTAACTTGTTGCTGTTGCCCGGAAACCATTTGTGGTGGTCCAGGGCCTTGTGCTTGCTGCTGTTGGTTTATCATGTGATGCATTTGTTGCTGTTGCATAACCTGTTGTTGCTGATGTTGTGCTGTTTGTTGACAATTACCAACTTGAAGCGATCCACTGCCTGCTCCGCCGGAGTTAGTATTAATTTGACTTTGTTGACGTTGTTTGATGATAGCTGCCATTATTTGCGGATTCTGTTTTAATATACTAAGTATGTGCTGGTTGCTCTCGTTTGTTGGATTGTTTTTAATTTTCTGCATGATCTGCGCCAGCGTCTGTGTGTTAAGTGGCGGTCCATTCACTATATTGGTCCCTGCAGTACCAGAGCTGGCACCACCAGCACCTACACCCTGAGCGCACGGAGGACGTACTCCGGAACCAGCAGTTGCTGATCCCAACGACGTTCCCATGCTTATACTATGGGGTGTACCACCGCTACCCACGCCAAGGCCAGCGCCTATAACTGGCACCGGACTAACCCCAACGCCTACTCCCACGCCTACCCCACCTACGGCACTAGCCATCTGACTGGGTACCATGTTCATTATCTGTTGTTGCTGTAGGCTCTGCTGCATTAACTGGCTAGATTGGCGGATTACTGGTTGATTGGAGGCGTTGTTTGCATAACGTTGCTGAGAGGTGTTTCCAACTACACCGCCGCCGCCCCACTGTTCCATGGGCAACAAGTTGTTAGCATTCGGGACATTATTGCAGTTACTTCCAACAGAAAGCTGTCCTGTGATTGGTCCAACGCCTATATTACCAGCTAACTGATTGACGCTTACGGTTCCTCCCATGCCGCCGATTGTGACTTGGTTTGATACACCCATTGACCTTTGCATAACAGGTGGAGCCATAGACACACCCTTTCCAAAGCTATGTGGAACTTGTTGACGAGCAGCTTCCTCCTGCACTTGTTTGACAACTTGTAAAACGTTAGGAGAGGGCGAGTGACCACTACCCGGTTTTATCCCAATTCCCGACTGTTGTGGAAGTGGCGATGACATTCCGCTCAGACCAGTAACCGGTAAAGGCGATGGTACAGTTGTCGGAAGTGGACTCATGCCGCTTGCGCCAGTTGACAAAATGCCTGCCTGATTGGATGCCATTTGCTGACTTACTGCAACACCGGACAATCCTACGACTCCACTAGCTGCAACCACAGGCCTACTAATAGGTGGTCTGGGAAGAGAAGCCGGTGCTGCTGTTTTAGACATAAGAGCGACACGACGACATAACAACTGCTGCTGTTGCAATCTGAAAACATGATATAGAAAATAAGTTGTATTGGAATGCGGATATAAAATAAATATGAAATATAATAAAAATTAGTTAATTCAGCTCCAATTGCAGTAAAGATAGTCATAATAAGTCATGAAAAATAGTGATTTTGTAGTACTAGCTTAGTTGAACCAAAGATTATTTTAGGTGTAGTAAAAACTAATCCATTATTTTAGTATGAAATTTAAATATGTATTTAGTATATATATATAGTATATATGCGACATCTTATATGGACTCTATTATGTAACGACTTGTGTCGCCTGGCGTTATCCTGTTGAAAGGCAACTCCTCTCCTATTCTTCAAATTCGGGCAAAGTTAGCAGTAAATGATCATATGAAAAGTTTGTAGAGAAAATAGCTCATTCGCTTCCAGGCCCGCCATACACAGAGTAAAATATTCCTGGCAGCTTTGATACCGTTTGCGCAAGCTGAATGCTATTTAACCACGATTGTTTACAATTGAGTTAACCTTCTCATTGATTGGGTCGTCAAAATATCAATGTTTGACAACTTTTTGAATAATTTTTAGATTTCTTCATATATTATAAAAATAATACCGGTTTTTTGATTTCCGGTAATCCAATCTTAAGAACTTTTTCAGAGGAGGTTTCTAAAATCGATTGCAGCGCCCTCTAGTCATTTTTATAAAAAAAAAATTTTAAAAAAATCTGGACGGATGCTTTCTTAACCCTTTATATGGCACGGGTCCGATTTTAATAGATAGAAAACTAAAAATAGTAAATCCACTTTTTACACTTTTTGGTTTTCCTAATTATACCCGTTACTCATAGTTCTATCTTCATATAAAGGTAAATGTACAGGTAAAACTAGAATGTTTTAGTACAGAAAACTTTTTTGTTAGCTATGCTATCTGAATAGCTTCCATAGGGCCGATCGGTCAAAAATATGCTTCAAATATGAATTAGTATGAAAAACTTTTGCGTTAACTAAGCTATATTAATCAAACTCACACAGAATACATTTGCCATCAATATATACATACTGACCAAGTTTGATCCAAATCGGACTACTATATCGTATCGCTCCCATAGGAACGATCGGCCGAAAATATGCTCTAAACATGAATTTCTATGAAAATGTTCTGTGTTTGCCAAGCTATTATATCCATCACCATTGTAAATAACAAACTGAAACTGAGTAACGAGTATCCTAAAGTCGCGAGGCGACTATAGCATTCTTTCTTGTTTTTGATTTAGAACGATTTTATGAAGGACAAAGGATATTTTGCATATATATGAAACATGACGATACACAAGAACCACTCGTAATGCAGAACAGTAAACACAAAATTTGATGATACAATCATTATAGTTACTATTACATTTGCTATGAAGTGGGTTTGTTTTTCTTTATTAGAACAAGTAATAAAGGCTACAGTCGATCGAGCCGACTGTAAAAGACCCCGTACTCCCATAGTAGTGCGCAATTGTATTCAATTTGAATTCAAATTTTCAAATGAAATTTAAAAATTTTAATTAAAAATGTACATTTAGAATTGCAATTTAAAAAAAATTAAATTAACAATTCGCATTGCCGCAACTCTATCAGTTGCACCACGCGCCACTTTCAAGAATTCTCCGATAATCAGCATTTACATATTATTCATACAAACACACATTCGTTTGAAATTATATGTATGCATATACGGATGTATGCATGTATGTATGTATGTGTGTATTCGGCGCGGCCAGCGTCTGACGTCAGCGCTGTCGCCACACAAGCATCGAAAACGTTCGAACATGTGTTTGTATGTTTCTGTCTCGCTCTCGCGCGTAAGTGATATTGCATGGTTTTTTTTTTGTTTCAACGTGTTTTAATGCAAGTACTATCCATTGTAATTCCTGGATACCGGATACCAATGTAATCATATAATCGGGAATAAAGTGCAGAGTATTATACAAGTACAAGAGTATTATACAATTACGCATATATCGAATATCTTTGTAACTATGGCACCTAGAATCACCAATTTTGGTACAGAAGTTCCTATGGACAGTTTAAATACAATGGCATTTTGAGCTGCCACGCCCCCTTTTGACACTAGAAATAAAATAATTTTTATACTTCAATACGCATTTAAGGCATTCGTTGGTATCGTACAGTATTTTAATTTATAATTCGTGTGGGGACTTACTATATCAAACTATCCTGAAAGATACATTAAAATCGGACTATAAACAAAAAAAACTAGAAGCGTTACAATATTGAAAATTGAACGCAATATCAGTGCAAGCGAGACAGAAACATGCAAACACACGTTCCAACGTTTTCGCTGCCTCTGCGGCGGCAGCGCTGCCCGCCGAATACACACATACATACATATTTGCATCATATACATATTGTCAAACGTATATGTATTCGAATACAAACAAACAGATGTATGTTTGATTATGCTTAGATTGTTTTTGTTTCAACGTGTTTTAATGCAAGTAATTCACATTGTAATATCTCGATACCGATTTTAATAATTTAATCGGGACATAGATATTGCCATAGATATTTGCCGAAAACACCAACTTTTTCCGATTGTGTCCAGTTTTTTTTCGCAAAAAAAAATATTCTTGTATTGACTGACTAAATATGTGATCATTTGACACCAAGCTCGAACTTGTAGCTCTTACCATCTCTGAAATCTATTTGTTCATACGGACAGACAGACAGACGGACAGACGGACATGGCTATATCGACTCGGCTTATGATGCTGATTAAGAATATATATACTTTATGGGGTATTGCATAAACCCAATATACTCTTGCAGAGAGTATAAAAAGCTACGTTTAAGCTACAGAAGTTTTAATCCTGTGTAAAAAGACTAATCAAATTTGCACACTTTGCAAAGTAGGGATCACCGGCTTTCAAATAATAGTTTTGAGAAAAATGCGTTTAATGTTCGTTGTCCCAGAAGAACACGTTGCAGAATTAGCTTCGGTAATTAGCCAAACTCATTGTAACTTATTCTACAGCGTTGAAAATATTTGTTGTTTGAAAATCTCTACTCTTACTTTATTAAAAAAAAACTTTATTAGTAGAACTACTTACTTTTCCTGGAGTTGTTGCTGTTTAAGTATATGTTTTATGTTAGGACAGAATGGCACCGGACACTTTTGCTCCTGACAGTGCTTGGCATGGTAACAACAAAGGGCCTTAAGCTGCTTACATATAGTACAACCATCGTTCGTCTTTCGCTTGCAGTTTTTCGTATGTTGAACAATACGCTTCAATTTCTGGCATGAGGGCAAACGGCAATTAGCATCACGGCACTGACACGCATGAACCAAAGATTGAATGCAGCGCTGGATGGATTGCTTTCTTCCTTCCTGTGGATTTGCTTGCTTGAGATCAGCTGGAGCCGAGCCGTCATCTAGATCAAATCCTAGTTTTTCCATTTTATGCGGGTGTCCAACTTTTTCTTTACACACTGTACATAGGTCAAAATCCTATAAATAAAACATATAGCAGAGATATTATATTATTTGATTTGGGGTTTTCCCAGATATTTTAATGTCTAATCTGTGGTTTTTGATCTTACATCACAAACTGTGCAATGAAAGCGTGTCTCCACTGCTGTCTTACAATTGTTGCAAGTGTACACAAACTTGTCTTGCCCCTGATTATGCAACTCGTATAACATTGATAGTGTGGAGAACTGCGCGCGACGCAATGATGAGAATTCATAGTGCTTGTCACGAGCAAGTGTCAAGAATGCGTCACGTCCGTCCATCAAATCGCAAGCTAACATTGGATCAGGGTCTTGGATGGGCTAGACAAAAAAAAAATTTGTGTTAAATCAGACTCATAGAATATATTACAGTTTAACTCACGGCTAGACTTGCAGCTGACTGAGCTGAATGCAAGCGTATAACAAAAAAAACTTCCTTGTGCTTCTCCATTGTGGCATATATTTTAGCTGATAAATCATTACCTGACTGATGCTCGTTTGACTTTTTGCTGTTTTTGCGCTGTGCTGCTTTTGATTTATTTGATTTCTTGGCCTTTTTCTGTCCTTTTTTTTTACCATCGCCACTAACTTCGTTGTCCTCTATTGAAAACAGCTGCAATTGAAGTTGAATAACATAACAGTTCTAGAGAATTAAAATTTAACGAGTAAGTATAGAATTACTTACATTAGCAGCAGCCGCCGCTTCAGCAGCCTCTGCTTGTTTTCGTTTTTCTTCCTCTTCTTGGTCAAGTTCTTTTATACTCTCCTCTAAAACATTGGGCCAGAAATCACCTTCAAAATAGGGCAATTCAGCTGCTGAAGTGAGTTTATCTTCCATGGCCTGTTTAAGTATATCCTTATAGTCTTGTATGATACGCTCTATCATGCCCTTGTCGAGCATTTTTTTATACCACTCTTGCAAACGCTTCGGCTTGGGTATCTTTTGATCTGTAGGATGACAGTGAAATATATAGTCATCACCTTCAGAGGGTGGACACGCCCAAATATGTGCCATTGTATAACCCAGCTGCTTTACATAGTCCATGTAGCCAAGCAATATCTCATGATAAACAGCTGTGCGATATTGCCGTGGTCTAAAAAAATGGACAGAATCCAAATATGCAATATAGACACGTCTTGTATTGGGTGCTGGGCACTCAGAACCATATTCTTGGACATGCATGCCAAAAAAGCAAACATCAACCCCATCAACCTCCTCGAAGGCAAATAAAGCTTTCGCCCTGTATGGGAACTCTTGCATCATTTCGCCGGCCTCCACAAAGCGACGACGCATACCCGGTTTAACTTCGACACACTTCTCTGAAGAAGACACCACACGAATATGGACCTCACCAGCGCCCGCTTCTTTTTTTTTTAGAAAGTTATTTACTCGCGTTTCAATATACACGCCTAGCTTAGTTGTTGGTAATCGCTTGGCATTAAATTTGTTCTCCTTCCGTTTAGAGTTTTTCTTTTTAAGACAGTTATCACACACGAAGCCACCCGGCCAGATAGAATCTAACCAAAGAACACAGATTTGATGCTCCTTACGTCCACACTCCTGACAGTCAACAAAAGGTTCTAGCTCCAAATGATCATTCTTCATTTCCTTAAACTGATCCTTTTTAATTTGGCTAACAAAACAAAATTATGAATTTTAATTTTTAAATATTTTATTTCGTGTTTCCGTTACTTACGTTTGAGACTGCAGCGGGTCATCACTCAGCGTCACAGTATCTCCCTGTATGTCGTTAAAGCACTTCTGGCAAAACGTATATCTATTTGATGACACGCCATATTCCTTTAGACTAAAATGTAGTTAAGATAGATAAATTAAATACATTTAACAATAAACAAGGTTAAAACATGTAAAAATTTTGGGTTTATGTAAAGTATGTAACAGGCAAAGGGAGGCGCGTGCAGACCCCATAAAGTATATATATTCTTGATCAGCGTCATAAGCCGAGTCGATATAGCCATGTCCGTCTATCTGTCTGTCCATCCGTATGAACAAACAGATTTCAGAGATAGTAAGAGCTACAAGTTCGAGCTTGGTGTCAATCGACCACATATTTAGTCAGTCAATACAAGAATCTTGATTTTTTGCGATGCCACGCCCTATCCGCCCACAATGAGCAAAAAACTAGACACACCTCTGAAAAAATGGGTCCTAGGATAACCAATTTTATATAATTAATCATTTTTGTGGAAACTAGCTATATTAAACTATCCTGAATAGTTTACTAAACAAGAAAACTAGAAGCGGTACAATATTGATAATTGAACGCAATATCAACCCATTGGTGCAAGCGAGATAGAAACACACAAGCACATGTTTGAACGTTTTCGCTGCCTGTGTGTCGGCAGCGCTGCTCGCGGTCGCTGGCTGCGCCGAATACACACATACATACATATTTGCACCATATACATCATTCAGATTCATGATTAAACTATCCGTTTATGACTGAACCATCCGTTTCCTGACTGATATCATCTATGTGGAAGGCCTGAAGAAAACTGAAGGGTACATTGCAACACCACACTAAGAAGAACACTTCCAATTCAAATAGCGACGGCGCAACTGCACTGTAGGTGGAATTAACCCTACCGCCCTACTCATCCTCTAAGAAAATGCTGTCGCGGTCATGCTGAACCAAAAACAGATTCTGTTAATTTGTGATGTATATATTATGTCATACATTGTTTAACCGTTTGAATACTGGTGTCGCTCGCCGTCTTTTTTAAACGAGCAAGCTTCTTCTGCAAGTTTTGGTGTGATGGATCAATAAACAGTTTTATTATTATTATTTTATATTGATAGACACCCCAAAAGTAACTTGGTAAAAACCTTACAAATTCTTGCTTTAACAATTTTACGTATCTGGTAAAATTCGTTGCTCTATATCTAGCCATCTATCGAATAGTTTCTATACGCAGATAAATAATTTAAACATTTAACTCTTCCTCCAGCCAAACGTTTTGTTTTCGGAACAATCGGGATGGGAAATGCAAATTTGATTTCGGGACGTGATGGGACGTGAACTAATTTCGTTATCGACCACATCTCTAGTTTGAAATATAGATCTTACAAATAAAATAAAAAAACAAGAAAGAAATGTACAGTCGAGCACGCCCGACCGTATAATACTCTCTGCATTTGTCCCGATTAAATTATTAAAATCGGTATTCAGATATTACAATGTGTTGCACTTGCAATAAAACACGTTGAAACAAAAACAATCTAAGCATAATCAAACATACATACATCTGTTTGTTTGTATTCGAATACACATACGTTTGACAATATGTACATATATGATGCAAATATGTCTGTATGTATGTGTGTATTCGGCGCAGCCAGCGACCGCGGGCAGCGCTTCCGGCACACAGCAGACATCGAAAACGTTCGAACATGTGCTTGTGTGTTTCTGTCTCGCTTGCACGTATGGGTTGGTATTGCGTTCAATTATCAATATTGTAACGCTTCTAGTTTTCTTGTTTATAGTCCGATTTTAATGCGCCTTTCAGTATAGTTTAATATAGTTAGTCTCTACAAGAATTATATAATTACAATACTGTACGATACGAACAAGTTCGCCAAAAACGGCATTGAAGGTTCCAGACTTTTTTTATCAAATGTGGGAAAAGTGGGCGTGGCAGTCCAAAATTTTAAATGGCAACGCAACTATGCTGTCGCTAGGAACTCCGGTACCAGAATTGGTGATCCTAGGTGCCATAGTTACTGAGATATTTGTCGAAAACACCAATTTTTTCCGAGTTGTGTCCCGTTTTTTGCTTATTGTGGGCGAATGGGGCGTGGCATCGAAAAAAAAAAGATTCTTGTATTGACTGACTAAATATGTGATCGTTTGACACCAAGCTCGAACTTGTAGCTCTTACCATCTTTGAAATCTGTTTGTTCATATGGACAGACGGACATGGCTATATCGACTCGGCTTGTGATGCTGATCAATAATATATATACTTTATGGGGTCTGCCACGCCTTCTTCTGCCTGTTACATACTTTTGCACAAACCCAATATATTCTTGCAGAGAGTATAAAAACATATTTTATTGCCCTATAATATTTAACATAACTGTTTTTGGGTTTTGCAGTGCTTTTACACTCAATTTACACTCTTACCTGTTTTGGTAGCAATAGTACTTAGCATCACGTGGTATTGTGCATAGCTGTTTGCCATAACAACATAGAACCTGTGGGTTGAATGTGTATTTGCGACCACAACAGTAACCCAGCACCTGCATTACGGGGTCTATTTCAGCCTCAAACACCTCCGAAAGCTGTATAAAAAGACATGAAAAAATAAATAAATTAAACGTTGTTATAACAGAGTACATTCAAGAACGCCTTCAAACTTACGTCCTAGCTTTATTTTTACAATTGATTACATTTAATAAATATATCTATCAACGGTCTACACGGTCTATGCTAAAGACGAAAAAATAATGCAAAAGCAAGCATATAGTTTATATGTGCTCAGCTGTTCAGGTGAACCAGTCTTGGACAAAAGATATTTTAAAGTTTAAAAATTTAAAATCATTGCGTAAATTTTGAACGACTTGATGCTTGGGATTTGGGACTAAAACATCAATTGTTAGAGCGAAAAAAATTAATTTTCAAATGGGTTTCAACATTTGAAGAAATCTAAATATTTTTAATTGCTTAATATGTCATGGCAGACACCATAAAGTACATATATTCTTGATAAGCATCGCAAGTCTGCCTTTCTGTCCGTGTGAGCAAACAGATCTAACAGATGGTAAGAGCTACGAGTTCCTATTTAGTCAGTATCGACTCCATATTTAGTCAGTCAATTCAAGAGTCAATAAAATAACTCAAATTTGAATATAATTTTTAAGGCATTTGTTCTTATCGTAGAATATTGTGATTTTATAGTCGTTTGTAAAGAAATTATATATATCAAACTATCCGGTAAGTTAAATACATTTTTGAATACAATCAAGAACAAGATGTCAATGCACGTGTGCAAGCGAGATTAAAACTTACAAACACATGTTCGGACGTTTACGCCGCATGTGTGGCGTGGACGCTGACCTTGCAAACCAACGGTATACATATATATATATATAATATACACATAATGCCAAACTTATATGTATGTATGTGAATACAAACAGATATATGTACACTCCTGAACAAAACAAGCAAGAAAAGTACAGTCGAGCACGCCCGACCGTATAACACTCTCTGCATTTTTCCCCGATTAAATGATTAAAATCGGTATTCAGATATTACAATGTGTAGCACTTGCAATAAAACACGTTGAAACAAAAACAATCTAAGCATAATCAAACATACATCTGTTTCTTTGCATGCGAATACACATACGTTTGACAATATGTATATGGTGCAAATATGTATGTATGTGTGTATTCGGCGCAGCTAGCGACCGCGGGCAGCGCTGCCGACACACAGGCAGCGAAAACGTTCGAACATGTGCTTATGTGTTTCTATCTCGATTGCACCAATGGGCTGATATTGCGTTCAATTATCAATATTGTACCGATGCTAGTTTTCTTGTTTATTGTCCGATTTTAATGCTGTCGTTAGGAACTCCGGTACCAGAATTGGTGATCCTAGGTGCCATAGTTACTGAGATATTTGCCGAAAACATAATTTTTTCCCGAGGTGTGTCCAGTTTTTTGCTTTTTGTGGGCGAAAAGGGCGTCGCAAAAAAAAAATATTCTTGTATTGACTGAATAAATATGTGATCATTTGACACCAAGCTCGAACTTGTAGCTCTTACCATCTTTGAAATCTGTTTGTTCATACGGACAGACAGACAGACAGACGGACATGGCTATATCGACTCGGCTTGTGATGCTGATCAAGAATATATATACTTTATGGGGTCTGCCACGCCTCCTTCTGCCTGTTACATAATTTTGCACAAACCCAATATACTCTTGCAGAGAGTATAAAAAGAGATGTATAATTTTTTTAAGGGGTTATACGCAGTTATAATTTTTACAATATCGATTTTTTTATTGCCTTAGAAAATACTTTAAGCCCTCTAGAATAAGGTACAATCAGTGTTATAGCCGAATACGGCTCTTTTAAGTTTTGATCATTTACGACACCTTAAAAGTGGCTTCTTCGATCAGTGTAAAAATGTTAGACATTCATCTCAAATATTTTTTAGAAACTAATCATTGTCAATCTGATATTTATTTTCTATTTTATAAACAATTGAAGAAAATTTTTTTTTTTCAAGTCGACCTTTTTTTGGATGCTGCTATTTTGTGAAAATTCAATATTTTGATGCGCCAAACGTTTAATGTCTAGATTCATTATTATATAATAGAAATGTTTTCCGATAATCCAATCTTAAGTAATGATGTACACCGCAAAACACATTTTTTCAGACGAGGTTGACCTCACAACTGCGTATAACCCCTTAATGCTGAATATTATTTAAGCGGTTTCATCTAGTTAGAAATTTCTCTAGAATAAATAAGAATATCAGTTGTAGAGAGATTCATCGTTTTTAGTTTAAATTTACACCTTTTTCCGCGCTCCGCAATGTATTCTTATGGGACGGCGAAACTTTAATCACGATTTTATCAAAACTATATTTGTCGGTGATCTGGATTGCTCAAAAATGGCTAAACCGATTTGTTTTAAATTTTCACAGTGATTACAACTATATTATCTAGAGTTTCATTGTAGCATTTTAATTTTTATTGAACGCATTTTTATATTACACTTCTAAAAGGCAAAATTATGGACAAAATGCAATCTTTCATTTTAAATGGCTTAAACTATTTTTTTTTTTTACTAATTTCTTTGATTTATTTCTAGATTTCAGAATTTATTTATCATCCATTTGGTTTTTTAACTTTTGATGATCCACTTTAGTGGTAGAGTGGCCAGTGCCAATCGCCTTTTCCAAAAAGGACCTCCGGAAATCACCTGTAGCTGGTGCAGGTATCTTTATATAAAAATCTCATGAATATTTATTTATTATGTGTATAAATGCTTCAAGGAATAAATTAATGTTTTTCCAGAAAAATTATTTGAAAAACCAAATTTTGTAGACCGTCTAATTAGATGAACACCCTTAAGATTAATGACTAACTAAAAACATGGATTTTAAACCGCGTTTAAAAAAAAATCATAAGAGACCGCCAAAAGTTTTTAATGACAATTGTCTGCAAAAGTCACTGTCCATGGAGGATTTTTTTCATAATTTTTGACGATGAGGCCCATATATTAGACAATTACCAATTTAGAAACCACACCAATAGGACAGATAATAAAAATGTGTCATTATCTTTCAAGTCATTCAGGGCAATTGCCAATAAAATGAAGCATTCCAATTCAATTGAAAACCTCTGGCAACGTCTAAACCATTAATTGGAAAAACCCTTCGTATTAAATAATATTCTGCTACTAAAAATACATACTTTCTTACACCTATTTAACTGTCTAGGACTGAACAGTTATGAGCAAATAGTAGAAGTAGTGGATACCTTCAATATTCTTGTCGATGATTCGCATGATAAATAGTCTGATCTACTTAAAACTTATATTGAATTGTATTATTTAGAGACGCCAAAACCGGAAAAAACGAGTAAGAAAGGCTACAGTCGATAGAGCTGACTGTAAAAGAACCCGTACTCACATAGTAGTGCGCATTTATATTTAATTTATATTAAAATTTTAAAACGAAATTTAAAAAATTAAATGTTTATATTTACATTTTGAATTGAAATTAAAAAAAATTAAATAAACAATTCTCATTTTCATTATTCGAACCTGCGACCTCAGACGAAGGTTCCAGAATGTGCTGCAACTCTACCAGTTGCACCACGGCCCACATTATCTGCATTTATATGTTATTAAATTTTTTTAGTTTACATTCTAGTACGAAAAATAATACCAGCCATCTCTACCACTTGGGCCACACTTCGTTCAACAATTAGAACATTCAATAATGTAGGTAAACATAGAGTTATCTCTTCTCTTTCCATCACGTGCACATTAATTACAATTATTGAAAATAGTATTTGCAGAGGAGACAGTAGTTTTTAAAATTTGGCAACAATTTGAAATAAACATAAGTAAGTCCGACCTTACAGGAAAGAAAAGTCCATTCAAGCACGTCACCCCTTTATAATACTCCCTGCTTTTATTCCCGATTAAATTAATTAAATCGGTATCTATGTCTTACAATGAATAGAACTTGTTTTAGAACACGTTGGAACAAAAAAAAATATATAATCAAACAAACATTTGTTTGTTTGTATGCAAATACACATAAGTTTGATATTATATGAATGTATATGTGTATTCGGCGGGGCCTGCGTGTGCGGGCTTTTTACGGGGCTGAAAACAATGTTCCAAAATATGTTAGTATAGACCTTTCAGAATATGTCACCAAATTTTTAGAACATAATTTTTATACCCTCTGCAAGAGTATATTAGGTTTTTGCTTTATAGAAAACTACAACCGATGCTGCAATGCGCGCCTATTGAGACCTTTCGATCCGACTTTTAAAAGAATTTCTCGAACAGCCGACATTTTGAAATTCTTTGTTTTTTTTAATATTTCAAGAAAGTACATGCCAATTTTTAACAAGAAAGAAAAGTACAGTCGAGCACGCCCGACCGTATAACACTTTCTGCATTTTTCCCCGATTAAATTATTAAAATCGGTTTCGAGATATTTCAATGCATAGTACATGCATTAAAACACGTTGAAAGAAACAATACGAGGTATAGTCATACATACATCTGTGTTTGTATGCAAATACACAAACTTTTGAAATTATATGTATGCATATATGTATGTATATGTATTCGGCGCGGCCACCGTCCGCGGGCAGCGCTGTCGCCACACATGTCCTTGCATGTTTCTGTCTCGCTTGCACTCATGCAACTATTTTGCGTTCAATTTTCAATATTGTAACGCTTTTAGTTTTCTTGTTTATAGTCCGATTTTTATGTACCTTTGAGAATAGTTTGATATAATAGTTAGTCTACACAAGAATTATAAATTACAATACTTTGCGATACGATCAATTGTGAGAAAAGTGGGAGTGGCAGTCAAAAAGTTTAAATGGCAACGCAACTATGCTGTCGCTAGGAACTCCCGTACCAGAATTGGTGATCCTAGGTGCCATAGTTACTGAGATATTTGCCGAAAACATAATTTTTTCCCGAGGTGTGTCCAGTTTTTTGCTTATTGTGGGCGAATGGGGCGTCGCAAAAAAAAATATTCTTGTATTGACTGACTAAATATGTGATCATTTGACACCAAGCTCGAACTTGTAGCTATTACCATCTCTGAAATCTGTTTGTTCATACGGACAGGCAGACGATCAGACGTACAGGGCTATATCGACTCGGCTTGTAATGGTGATCAAGAATATATACACTTTATGGGGTCTGCCGCTCCTCCTTCTGCCTGTTACATACTTTGCACAAACGCAATATACTCTTGCAGAGTATAAAAATCTCGAAAATCACATGTAAGCATTTACATGTATCTTCCCGCTTAAAACTACTCCCAGAGTTAACAAATAAATTATTTTCGCATTGATCATGGCCTAAAAAAATGTTTGATTCAAGGAGATTCAAATAAAAAGTTTAAGGACACTGTTAGTTTCTGGTTTAATCAATTTTTAAATTAGTTTAACATTGATCTATTTTATTTTTTTTATATTTTAATTTTTGGTACTTTGCACCTAATTAAAGAAAAATAATTATTTTGTCATTTTCACAAATATTTATTGGTTGTTTCATGGTTTTCCTACTATGGTATGGGTCCGATACATGAGGTTAAAATCATAACGTACTAACATCTTCATGGCGATACTTTGAAATAAGTTTGGCTAACTTATGTTGAATATAATATACCACTTGCTTAGGTCGTGCTGTAAAATAACGTCCCTCTAAACACCCCAGTACGACACAGTGCACAGACATGAATCTTTTCAAAATCGGTTGGCCGATGTTAAAAAAATAGTTAACATTTCTAAGCCAACTAATTCCAAATCATTTTGGAAGTCCAGTCAAAGGTCATGAGACAAAATACTTGTATAACTATATCAGAAAATGGATGAATCTTTCTCAAGCGATGCAAAGTTGTAGTATCCTATAAATTCACTGCAACTATATACTAATCTAGAGGAAAATTCGTTGTATACCAATCTGTGTTTATATTTATAACTAACGTTAACGTTTTTAGCAAATAACGAAAAGTGGTGCTATTTTTGTTTTTGTCCACTTTCTTACATTTCTTCGCATTTAATTGAAAATTAATTTTTATAGCTTTCAATGAAATTCTTTGTTCATGTTGTTTAAGATTTTCTGTTATTATAAAGTCTATTGACTTATAAAAATATATATTTATTAGGTGACCTCTCAAACTTTTTATGTGTTTTTACAGACTAATAGATGTATGCTCGATTATTATTTTTTTGTTATTTTCTTTCAACGTATTCTAATGCAAGTACTATCCATTGTTATATCCATGGATACCGATTTTAATAATTCAATCGGGAATAAAAGCAGAGAGTATTAATACCTTAATACAAACTTATATTACTAAATATCAAGTTTAGTTTAAAAACAAGAAAGAATGCTATAGTCGCCCCGCGGCTTTAGGATACCCGTACCTAGTTTCAATTTGTTATTAACAATGGTGATGGATATACACCCAGCGACAAAAAAAAAACCGCACTTTAAGATAATCGAAACTTTTGCGTTCTCTAGCTCGTGGTCCCGCCAAATGATATTCTATTCGACTAATTTTGAATTTTGTGAATCCCCGCGAATGTTTTCTTTAGTTTTACTTTAATTTGCTTCGTGTCAGTTGCTTAAGTGTTATTTTGCTGAGCTTTTACCTGTGAAAGGTTGAAAACATGGGAAAACGAAAGCAAATGAATATTTCAGAAAAAAGCAAAATTATTGCATTGGCTGAGCAAAACCTTTCAATTCGTCAAATAGCGAAGAAAGTTGGCTATAATGAAAGTTCAGTGCGACGTTTTGTGAAAAAATTTCGTGACACGGAGAAAGTAGAAAGGAAGAAAGGATCGGGAAGAAAAAAATGCACAAGCGATCGGGAAAATCGTGTTATTTTAAGAACGAGCCTACAGAATCGCTTCAAAAATGCTGTGGAAATTGCATCTGAAGTGCAGCAACAATTTTCCACAAAAATTTCGTTTCGGACAGTGCAACGAAGGCTCAAGGAAATGGGTTTGATGGCAAGGACACCAGCCAAAAAACCACTTCTCAACCAGAGAAAGAAGACATGTCGATTAAATTGGGCCAACGATAAGAAAAATTGGGGTCACTCTGAATGGTCACGGGTTATATTTTCGGATGAGTCCAAATTCAACCTTATTGGACCCGATGGTTGTCTCAAAGTACGGCGCAGAAAAGGAGAACGATATTCCGAAAACTGCTGTCTTAACACTGTTAAGCATTCGCCTTATGTCATGGTATGGGGATGCATATCCAGATATAAAACGGAGTCAATAATTATGCTTCAAGGAATGGTAAATGCCGAAAAGTACAAAGAAATTAATTTTAGTGGAGTTGTTCCTAGTATTGAGTCCGTTACTGAGAAAGAGTGTGACCCCATATTTCAGGACGATTCTGCACCTTGCCATCGTGCTCGCTCTGTAAATGGTTTTTTAAGATTGGGTCCATCCGATCATTTTTTAAAGCCTTTTATCTATTCTTAAACCATAGATATCGACTTTGAAGTCAGAATTGGGCATCATGTCCTTAGATTGGCCAGGAAACAGTCCGGACCTCAATCCCATTGAGAACGTCTGGGGCTTAATGAGTTCCAAAATAAGGAAACAAAAGCCGAAAACCATGGTAGAGTTGATGAAGACTATTGAGGAAGTGTGGTTTGAGGATATTACGGCGGAATATCTAGAGGCGTTGTACGATTCTATGCCCAATAGGGTCAAATGCGTAATTAAAGCCAAAGGTGGTACTACGAAGTATTAACCAATTTTTAATTTAATTTTTAGGGGCAAATGTCATCATTGTTGATTTTTTTATGATTTTTGTTTATTGCAATAAGTTTAAATAATATGAAATCATTTGAGTTTTATTGAAAACTGTTTAAATTTTTTTTTATGATTTTTTTTCTTCATAACCTCAACTTATCCGAAAAACCGATGATTTGAAGTGATTTCAGTAAAACAAAAAAATCCAACTGGATTGAAGATACATAAATATAATATTTATAAAATATAATTTAAAATTGATTAATAAACATAAAAAAATTAAAAAATGACGAATTCATTGAGATTTAGATGACTACTGATCAAAGAAAGTACAAATTCCAAAAAATTCACAGTGCGGCTTTTTTTTTGTCGCTGGGTGTAATAGCTTGGCAAACACAGAACATTTTCATAGAAATTCATGTTTAGAGCATATTGTCGACCTTTCGTTCCTATGGAAGCTATACGATATAGTTGTCCGATTTGGATCAAACTTGGTCAGTACATGTACTTCCTAGATATGTACATTCCGTGTAAATTTGGTTCAGATAGCATAGCTAACAAAAAAGTTTTCTGTACTAAAACATTCTACTTTTACCTGTACATTTACCTTTGTATGCAAATAAATCGCCCTAAAGTGGGCGTGTCAAAAAACAAAAACAAACTTGTACTGCTTGGGTATTGTACCTTTCATTTGCGACCACTATCATTTTTCTAGCTCTTATAGTCTCTGAGATCCTTTTGTTCATACAGACGGATGGACATGGCCATATCGACTCGGCTATTGATGCTGATCAAGAATATATATACTTTATGGGGTCCGCCACGAATCCTTCTCCCTGTTACATACATTCCAACGATGACAATATACCCTTTTACTCTACGAGTAACGGGTATAATAATATACATATACAGTTTTTACACTTTTGTATTCTTAGTTCGCGCATTTCTGTAGCCGACTATAAAAGACCCCGTACTGCCATAGTAGTGCGCATTTGTATTTAATTTCAATTAAAAATTTCAAATGAAATTTAAAAATTTTAATTTTATATGTACATTTTGAATTAAAATTTAAAGAAAATTAAATTAACAATTCTCATTGTCAGCATTCGAACCAACAACCAGACGAACGGGCCGCAACTTTCAAGAATCCACCGATTATAAGCATTTACATATTATTCATACAAATACACATTTGTTTGAAATTATATGTATGCATATATGTATGTATGTGTGTATTCGGCGAGGCCAGCGTCTGCCGGCAGCGCTGCCGCCACACAAGCATCGGGAACGTTCGATGTGTTTGTATTTTTCTGTCTCGCTCTCGCGCGTTTATTGCAGTTAAATAACTTAAACTTTATAACGTGATAGCTCTTTTGTTAAATGTAGGATTTTGATGCCGCTTTCAAGATAGTTTGATATGTCTTCAAACGAATGTTAAATTACAAGACTGTACTATTTGAATAAAAGCGTTAAAAACGGCATTGAAGTTTGAAATATGTTTAGTTCTTATGAGAAAAGGGGGCGTGGCAGCTCAAAATTGTTAATGGCATTCCATTAAGGCTGTCTCTAGGAACCTGCATACCAGAAATGGTGTTTCTAAGTGTCATAGATACTGAGATATTCGCCTAAAACAAAGCGAGGTGCATTTGCTCGCGAAGATAACGGACTTTCATTCCAAATTTGGAGTCTCTAGCTTTTGTAGTTTAAAAGATCCAGATGTTCATACGGACGGACGGACAGACAGACAGACGGACATTGCTATATCGACTCGGCTGTTGATGCTGATCAAGAATATATATACTTTATGGGGTCGGCCACGCCTCCTTCTGCCTGTTACGCACATTTCGCTTTTGACAAACCTAATAGACCCCTCTACTCTTGTTTAGAGTACGGGGTCTAAAAATTGTGTGTGATGTAACTTAAAAAAATAAAATGAAAAACATTAAAGCAATCTCACCTTTGTACAGTAGCGATAGACGCGCGACGTTTTTCGGTTGTATAGCCATGCATTATCAAACATAAGCCAAACATCATCCACATATTCCCATGGATCACTATACTTGCCATTAAGTATGTTATTCCGAATAGTTCCCAAATCCATAGGTTTCTTAACAATCTCAAAGTAATCGGGAATTCCCAATGCTTGTGGATCAACCGGGTAACGAAATGGAACAGATTCTGGCTCCTGACGATAAAGTTTATCAAGAGTTGGCAGGAGAGCTGTGCGCAGCTCCTCAGGATTAAATTCTAATTAATCGACCAAAAAAAATTTAAAAAATTAGTGTGACACTGAATATAGAAAACATTTTAGATAATATAAAAAAAAACTTTGTTTAACACACAATTTCTATTTGAAGTAATATTCTTTAACATTGGCACTTCCTTCAGCATGTAACAACTACTATGTTTATATATTTATTTAATGCTTAATTTTTGTACTGGTACCAAAACATCGCATTTGATTTTCAAAAATGTAGTAAGAAAGTATTATGATTTCTTCCATAAATTTTGTACACTTGAAATTTGTTTTCAAGTACATATAGTAAGTTACTGTCTAACCATTCGTTTGAACTTATATGAAGTCAAACTTGTTTGAATAAAAATGTGTTTGAATAAAAAAAAATATATATATATATATATTATATATATGGAGAAAATTTAACTTACGGCATTTCTTCTTCTTGTCCCCAATATTAGGCGTCAACGGTTCCGGCACTAGTGGTTTGGTCTCATTTTTGATTTTGACGTCCGTCACACTTCCTGAAGCATTGGAATCAACAGCGCCGTTTAAATCATTTTTCCTGTCGATGCCGCCACCGATTGTATTATTGCTGTGCGTGCTACTTGCAATTCCGGCGCCATTTCCTGGTGCTGAATCCTCAACATCCATGGGCTCAGATTTTATCTTAATATCGTCATCTTCACCATCCTCAGATTTAACATCGATTTTAAGCATACTGGTGCCGTCATTATTAACATTTTTCCCCTTGCCACCAGTTGAACAGTCCATTTGCAAACTGTCGCCGTTCCCACCGCAACTATCATCCATAAATTCTTTTTTTATATCATCCTCTTGTTTGATAGAGTCCAGTTTACCCTTTGATAACATTCCGCCTTCACCATTAACACCACTGTTACTCCCGTTCGTATCATTACCACCTGTAGGAGATGGTGTTTCATCGTCGTTATCACGTGCTGCAGCCTCCAGTGCAGCCATCTGTGAAGACAAACTGCTTGAGCTATTTATTACGCGGCTAAGGCCCGCTGCACTATTCTCGTTTTTGCTGCGTGCAATTAACAGCAGGGCGCTAGTTGCTGATGTATTTCCGTTACCGCTTGTGGTCGTCGATGTCGGTGTCGCAGCTGAAGACGATACACAACTTATAGGTGTATTAACAGCCGTAGTAGTCGTTGTTGTTGTGATTATCGAGTTGTTGGTCATATTGCTGTTATTGCTACAGTTCCCGCTGCTGGAGCATGTCGTCGCCGACGAAGCTGGAGTACTGATTGCTGCTAGACCTGAGGCACTTGTTGCCGGCACTGGCGAGGCAGGTACATATGGAGGAGTGGTGGCTCGATTACTTAGCGGTTGCATAAGACCGGCAATAGATGGTGAATTATTTAACGGCGTTCCTATAGGTCCGTTCGTCATGAAACTGGGTGATGAACTGGGAGCGGCCACAGTGTTAACACCAGAAGTAGCTCCTCCTGAATTAAGTGCATCTAGACTTGTGGGTGTCGGAGGCATATTGTTCAAAATTACTCCAGGTTGTTGCTGAACTTTTTGCTGTAGTGGCGAACTAAATGTATTCGTTTGCTGCTGTGACTGTTGTGGAATGGATGTCGCATTGTTGAAAGGTGACTGCGGCATTAGCATAGCAGAATTTTGTTGTTGATGTTGCTGCAGCAATCGCTGCTTCATGATCTCGTTAATTTGCTGATTCTGTCCACTTGTACTTCCATTAGCATTGATGAATTGTTGCTGTTGTTGCTGGCCAGAAACTGGACTAGTTAACACGCCTGGACCACCACCGATGGCCGAAGCCGATTGCATGTTCTGATGCGTGTTAAATGGAGATAGTACTGAATTAGCCACCATTCCACCAGGACTAGGACCGGGAGGTCCAACCAATATGTTTCCCTGGACTGTTTGCTGTTGTGGGAATTGCATACGCTGCTGTTGCTGTAAAGTCAGCATATTACCACCGGGGGAATGACTACGCATGCTTGCTGCCACGGCTACCATACTGGGTTGTCCTGAAGCCGTTGATTGTTGATTGACACTAGCACCCATGCCAGGGACTTGAGGGCGAACCTGCTGCTGTATAATGCCAGTGTGGCCAGAACCTCCGCCGCTCATTGGACTCATATTAGGACGCACACCGTGTCCAGTCTGCTGAAGAGAATTACTGGGTAATGACGCAGAGTTAACACTACCACTAGCGGGTACGGTTTGTTGCAATTGGAGCATTTGTTGCTGATGCTGTTCCTTGCGCTTTAAACGTTTTTCCTCTAATTCTTTTTGTATTTTATAAATTTTTTCGGCCAACAGGTGATAATATTCGGATCTTGATTTGGCCATCTCATACATATCTTTCTCCACTTTCTCTGCGTAAGAGACAAGATTATGCATGCGCTTGTCCTGCATCGTCGTTGGGTCTGATGTTGGAAAGATGGCTTGAACCAACTTGTGCACTAAATGATTGCGTAGATCTGCGGTCACAGACTCACGCCAGTCCTTTTCATTTTCCCCCAAACTAGTACGCGGGTCTTGACTAACATTTCCTGATCCACAACCAGTTGCATTCGATGAACTATTAGTGCCACCTGTGGTATCTGCAGGCATAAGAACACTTGCGTTAGTCGCATTATTACTAGCAGTTGGTGCCCCTCCTGTCACAGTGTTGCCATGGGTTTGCACTTGTGCTTGTCCCTGAGACTGTAACAACTTAATCTTTCCTAGCTGATCGGACTGTCCCCCTAATGGTTGCTTTTCACTGGTCCCTACAAAATTGGAATTATTGAAGCCAACATTGACAGACAGCGGCGCTGGAATATTGCTTAATTGTTGCTGCTGTACACTTTGCTGAGCATTTGGCTGTTGTTCAGCTACATTGGGCAGAGCACGCCTTCGGCTACCAGGTACAGTGCAACCCGTTAACATTATTTGACCTCCTTGCTGACCAGTCTGCGATTGTTGTTGCTGAAGGCCGTTCCCTTCATTTGTACCTGTGCACACATTTGGTCCGGATACAGGCCCCGAAACAGCAACTCCGCTATTCATAGTATTACTTGGCCCGGGCTGGACCCCAAGTACACGAACTGTTGAAGCGCCCGGCATACGAGCACCTTGAGTTGGGGCGCTTAGCATTCCACCCGATACTGGTCCTACTTGGCCAATACCGCCAACGCCTTCAAAACGACGAATATCTTGTTGCTGTACCTGCTGGTGCTGTGATAGCTGCTGTGCCATGTCCGAATTGTTTTTAGAAGCATTAGATGTCTGCTGCTGTGGTAGAACAATGGCTGTGTTCTGTGTGCTTCCACTAGCAGAGTTATGCTTGTTATCAACACCAATTGGGGCACCGACAGCCATACTGGACGGATTTTGCTGAACCTGCTGTTGACTTTGCTGCTGTTGCAGAGGGGCTGTGTTGGGTACTCCAGATGTAGTGCCACCAGTATTCTGAAAGAGTGAGTGGTTTTGCCGAAAGGGGAGACAGATGATACAATCGGACCGCTGGCAAGTCTTGTAATGAAGTAGTATTTGTCGGGACGATGTGCAGTGCTGCATATTGCAATCCTTACTCTGTTTGCAAGTTCCCATATGTGTTAATACCGCCTTCATGGCCTTGCAATAGTTTACACTGCATACCTCGCGATTGGGATTAAGGCTCTCCCGCCTATTGCACTTGTGCGCGTGCAGTAGCAACATTAGCTGCTGCTGAATCTGTTTTTTTCGTTCATCCGACATACTGCCGGACGCAGGGGCAGAATTAACTCCCTGTTGTTGTTGAGATGTGCTGGGCTGTTGCTGTGAATGACCCAAAAGCTGATTGGGCTGCGGCGCACGTGGTCCTAAAGTGCCCTGTTGCACACCCGGTTGTTGCTGTTGCGGATTCATTTGAGTATTTGCTGCAATCATTTGTTGCTGTTGTTGAGGATTGCTAGCAAGGCTTCCTGAACCACCTGAGGCACTATCTCCACCCAAACTCGACATGGGCACTACTGTACCAATTGGTCGATTTCCTTGAGGCAAAGTCGCGGTCATATTGGCTGCTATAACACCGCTAGAGCTGCGCTGCGACATTTGCTGTGCAATTAACTGTTGCTGATGCTGCGGATTATTACCGCCGGATGCTCCATAGTTACTGACTCCATAAGGCATATTATTAATTTGACCTGAAAACATGAAAACGATTGAGAACCTTTAGGAATGTTTCTAAGCAGTTGAAACTTTTTATTTACAGAGAAATACATACCCAGTTGTAAATTTGGATTTTGCATTCGTGGCCCTCCACCTGCTCCTTGTCCATTACCACCACCCGATCCGGCGCCAATTAAATGCGAACTACGCAACATGTGTTGTTGTCCTACCATGCGCCCCATAATTGGTCCGTTTTGCATGTGCATGCCCTGATTGGGCACAGTACTGGCAACGGAACCCCCACCCGCTGTTGTAGGACCAGCATTCATCATGGATGTGGGACCTGCTTGTTTTAATGCGTTAACCAGTCCAGCGCCACTCATGCTGCCCATGCAGACGCTATTCGTAAGAACCATGTTGCCAAGACTGCTTGGTGCTATAGTACTCATACCTGAAAAATTTAAGAAGTTGCATTGAAGATATATATAAAAAACATAACTTACTTGGTATAGTATTTATTCCATTGTTTCCATTATTCGAAATAGACATGGGCATTGTATTAACCATGCTCAATTGCGTTGTCACCTGCAAGCTACCCGTGTTAGAAGATTGTAAATTTGGAGACTTTCTGCCCACTTGATTCATTACTGGCACAACCATGCCACCTCCTTTGTTGCCCTGTTGTTGTAAAAGATGCTGCAGGTGCTGATGGTGTTGCATATGACGCAGCTGATTACCAGCAGCGCCTCCGCTAGTATTACCGCTGCCATCATCACTGCCACCCCCACCACCATTTATCTGAGGAGGTCCAACACCTGGACCAGGTCCTTGTACAGCAGTTTTATTTGGTCCGCCTACGCCGGCACTAGATGCTGTAGTGACAATACTAACTCCACCACCAGTGCTTTGGTGTTCTGACCAACCACTGTTGGACGATACAAGTTCATCGGGCAAGTTGTCTTCCAAAAAGAAGAGATCCGCTGAGTGAAATAATTTTTATTTGCATTAATAGGTCTGATATAATCTAATTTTTAAAATATTTATGGATATGGATGCAAACGCTTATATAATAATTATACAAATTAAAATGCGCGTACAGAGTAAAAGAAACGTCAAATCCAATCAATAATTGCACATAAGTGGATAAAAGAATATTTTATATAGGTGGGTTATCGAAAGTCTTATTTTATATTTCTTTAAAGATTAATTTATTTACTTTAAATGGGAAAAAGGGTATTTTCCCATATAAGCACTTAAATGAGGTATGTTTATTGTTTACTTACAGGGATCCATTTTTACCCGCTTCTGTGGCGGTTCGTCCAAATGATCGGCCATCATATATTTTATTTGTTGCTTGCCTTGGCAGCAAAACGCGTTCTTGTCTAAATATATTTGCTTGTCTGCAATGATTGCTTCTTATAGTACGTGAGTGCGTAAAAAATATAAAAGTAAAAAACTCTGACTGACAACGACTTGAGAGTTTATAGTAGATGTAACAAAATAGTTTTGATTGTGTTGCATGATTTGACAGTTTATACATATAATAAAAAAATAATCAAAAAAAAAAAAAAAAAACTTTCATGTTTATTATTATTATTGTCTTTGCGATCCTGTTAACATCGCTTGCCGTTTAACTGGTCGGCGACTATCTTAGATTGCCATTAAGAACGTTGCTTTTATTACGCGATATTGTTTTTTGCTTTTTTGCCCTAGTTCTTAGCTGTCTTAGATGATCCTATTGGTGTTGACGTCTTTTTATACATTAACGTTTGTATTTTATTTTGTAGCAGTTATTTCGATTCAACTCTGTATGACTACGCCAAATCCCACCATTCGAACTTTTACAGGTGCTAAATGCACCCAAACTTTTATTTGATATTATTTTACATCTGCACTCGAACATAATATTGCCTTTTTTATATATGTGTCTTTACTTTTAAAGTTATATTTTATGATTTTTCATTGCTTAACTCCTTTTTATTGTGAATATAATATTTAAAGGGTATTTGCTGCAGTCCTGCTTGTTTACATCTGGTTTGTGTTTATATCATATATATCTAACTGTAAAAGTATGAAATATAATGCTTGCAATTAAAACGCTCAGCCTCAAAACACGTACTCAATACGAATCACATAATGCACATAAGAAAAGAAGCACAAAACAAAATTTAATATCGCGAATGCATTCATTTTTATCCGAATGCGGTGCCTGCCGCTGTTGCCTGCTGATTAAAGCTAACTCGCTATTTTGTTTTTCGTTTCTTGTTTGGAGCTCATACTACCCGCCAATTCGTTCATTTTTGTCACTCATTTGTCTACGTGTTTCATCCTCTCTGTACATGTGTCATAATTTGGAGTGCGTGCGCATTTTTTGGCCAGCTAAAACATTCAAAAAATTTGATTGCTTGCACAAGTACGGCGCCACTTTTAAAATTGCGCGCAATTTTTCGTAAACAATTAATTTCAAGTGCAAACATGTTTGAGAAAGTAAAATGTTTGTCGAAGAACACTGCATTTATGTCTCGATAAAATCCAAGTAAGTATTATTTGCTTCCGCATTTTTATGGCGTATCCACTAAACACATGTATATTTCGGCTGCTTTTGACGGAAATACGAGTGTTAAGAAAATAGCAAGGGAACAAACTAGTGATTAATCTTACAGATTTTAAAAGCTTTTTTTATGTGTGCAGGAATTAACGCTTGATGGGTGAGTTTTGGCAAGTACATAACAAAACATACCAGCACTTTGATACAAACAGGCGCGCACCTAGCACAAAAGTATTTATATACACACAGAAATATATTTTAACGATTATTCGTTTGTAGTTTACTCTCATGTAGTCTTTCACTGCACACACCTATACAAAGTAACGAGACATTAAAAACGAGTAAGCAGCTAAATCATATTTCGTTTCTTTTAGTATTTGTAATTTTACACTGGTGTGCATATACAAAGCAGAGGCGCTGACTACGAGTGTGAGCGGCATTGGAAAAAGAAAGAAAAATACGTATGCATGCATGAATATTGCTTCTTCTGTAGCATTGCTCGCCCGTTTTCTTCACGTCGTATCAAAGTTTTATATTGTAGAAATTATTTTGTAGTATGCATTTTAAGCGGCATTGCAAAAATGATATATTTACACGAAATACAAAATTAAGACAACTGATGAAAATGTTCACATAATTAAACCACTTTATTTTACAAATATATATATAATTATATATATATATATATATATATATATATATATATATATAATTATATATATATATGTATATATACATATATGTATATGTTAAATACATATATATTTTTTAAACGATTTAAATTTTTTATTTTTTTATCCATTTTTTGTTTAATTTTGCATTTTTACCATATATTTTTCACATTTTTCGTTTATTTTATAAAATTTATATAAATGTTTTTGGCAACACTAAAACAAAAATTTTCACTCCGCTTGTGTTGCAGCAGAAAGTCAACTGATTTCGCAAACGAGTAGCAACAGAACTAGAAAGAAAGACTGAAGCGACTGTGACTATGTGTTGTATGTAAGTACCCGACGACAACGGCCAGTAACGCCAGCCAACAGCCACACTAACGAGTGATGTACTTTGCAGTGAGCGAGAGCAACGTTGATAGAGTTTCTACAAATGTTTAAAATGTGTGACAACTCAACGAAGAGAATTGCCAGATAACAACACAGCGAGTGTCTACAGTGTTGTATAGTGTGGTTTATGTGTATGTTTTTAGCCTAAACCAGAAACTAGTGTCATTGTTGCTATCCTTGTCTAGTACAGTGATACCTAGGAGCAACTGTAAACACCAGTAGTTTGTAAACTTATGCTTATTTGCTAAAAACCATTTGAATCCTGTTTTCACATTCAAAACTAACTGTGCTTGTTTGTTTGATGTTTGGCGTTTTATTAGGTCAATAAACACTTACAGCACAGATGTAAAAGAGATGGTTGAATACAATTTTAATCATTATTGTCAACTCGCAAATCGTGGAAGTGGGACGAATAGTATGACTTATTTACAGCCCAGCGAGACGCAACAACGAATATTCGTCGCCGCGCTGCAATGAATTTTAATTAAAACTTCGTTCGATTGAAAAAAATTAAATTTGTCCTATTTAATCCTAAACGAAAACATTAAAGACAGCAAGCAATTTTAGCGTTTCCAATTTCGTTTCTTCAATACCACATACACATACATATAATAAGTAAAATACAAGTTCAATGTTCATATGTATGTGCAATACAATTATGAATGCATGTACAGAAAAGAATAAGTTTAAGTTTTCAAGCCACTTAAATTTTTTCGATAGTTCGTTTCAAGGCATTTTTTACGTTTAACAGAAAAATGGTCTAATCCAATACATGGAGTTACGTACAATTATGAATTCAGGTTCCTATAAGTTATGTAGTATTTTGTCAACTTCTTTTCATAAAATATATCACGAGAAATCCATATACCTTCAATGGACAAGCCAATAAAAAAATAATATAAATGATATAAATAATATAAATTAAATAAAATATAAATAAAAGTTTAAGTTCATCATTTAAAACTAGTTCAATTGAACGATTAGATAAAGAACAACATAAAGCTGCCAAACCCGCGATGGCAACTATTGACTATCTCAAGAGATCGAATATGTTGACCCTGTATTATTCATTAGTTTTTGCGACGCTGTTGCTACCTCATCATGTCTTCTTTAATTTAGAGCTTATTATGCTGAAAACCTAATTTCGTTTGACTATCTGTCAATTTATTAAAAAGTGTAAAAAAATGAAAAAAGGGTCTACTTAAAACTAAACAAATTGCAAATTAGTTGTAATGTAAATGGCACAACAAATGCTTTTTATACTCGTTACTCGTAGTATAGTGGGTATACTGTAATCGTTGGAATGTATGTAACAGGGTGAAGGAGGCGTAGCAGATCCCATAAAGTATATATATATATTCTTGATCAGCATCGATAGCCGAGTCGATGTAGCCATGTCCGTCCGTCCATCCGACTGTATAAACAAAAGGATTTCAGAGACTTGGAGCTAGAATGGTGAAAGGGTACAATACCCAAGCAGTACATGTTTGTTTTTGCTTTCTTCATATAAAGTTAAATGTACAGGTAAAACTAGAATGTTTTAGTATAGAAAACTTGTTTGTTAGCTTCGCTATGTGAACCAAATTTACATGGGATCCAAATTGTACAACTATATCGTATATCTTCCATAGGGCCGATCGGTCAAATATACGCTCCATAAACTTTTGTTTTGAATATATTAATAAAACTCACACAGAATACATTCGCCAATAATATTTACACACTGACCAAGTTTGATCCAAATCAGACTACTATATCGTTTAGATCCCATAGGGATGATGGGTCAAAAATACGCTTTAACCATGAATTTGCATGAAAATGTTTTGTGTTTGCCAAGCTATTTTATTTATAAACTAAACGATTGCACTTATTTTAGTATTATACTCCATTGCTGACAACATATTGAAACTGAGTAACGGGTATCCTAAAGTCGCGAGGCGACAATATCATTTTTTCTTGTTTATACTGGGCAAGAGTATATTAGGTTTGTGCAAAGTATGTAATGGGCATAAGGAGGCGTGGCAGACCCCATAAAGTATATATAGCATAAGCCGAGTTGATATAGCCATGTTCTTGTGTGTCAGTCTGTCCGTATGAACAAACAGATTTCAGAGACGGTAACAGCTACAAGTTCGAACTTAGTCTCAATCGACTACAAATTTAGACAATAAGTTAAAACCTGGACACAACTCAGAAACAATAAATGTTTTCGTCGAATATCTCAGTAACTATAGCCCTTAAGAACACCAATTTTGGTACGAAGGTACCTAGCGACTGCATACATAAATGCAACGACATATTTGAGCTGCCACACCCCCGTTTCCCACAAAAAAAAAAAAAAAAAAAATTCAAATATCAATGCCATTTTTAAGGCATTAATTTACAATTCGTGCGGAGACAAAATACATCAGGGACGTGTCAAGCAATAGTATACAAACAAATATGTATGAACATACATACATCCATATAATGTCAAACGAATTTGTATGTGCCTACTGACAAACAGATTTATTTTCGATTATTATCGATTATATATTAGAGCTGGTAAACCATAGATAGTAACATTACTCGATGGTTAAAACCATCGATGCTGTCGATGATTCCATCGAAAATTTAAAGTTTAACAAGTAAGAAAGGCTACAGTCGATCGAGCCGACTGTAAAAGACCCCGTACTCCCATAGTAGTGCGCATTTGTATTCAATTTGAATTCAAATTTTCAAATGAAATTTAAAAATTTTAATTTGTTATGTACATTTTAAATTGAAATTAAAAAAAAAATTAAATTAACAATGAGCCGACTGTAAAAGACCCCGTACTCCCATAGTAGTGCGCATTTGTATTCAATTTGAATTCAAATTTTCAAATGAAATTTAAAAATTTTAATTTGTTATGTACATTTTAAATTGAAATTAAAAAAAAATTAAATTAACAATTCGCATTGCCAGCATTCGAACCTACACAACCTCAGACCAACGCGCCGCAACTCTATCAGTTGCACCACGCGCCACTTTCAAGAAATCTTCGATTATCAGCATTTACATATTATTCATACAAACACACATTCGTTTGAAATTATATGTATCCATATACGTATGTATGCATGTATGTGTGTATTCGGCCTGGCCAGCGTCTGCCGGCAGCGCTGTCGCCACACAAGCATCGAGAACGTTCGAACATTTGTTTGTATGTTTCTGTCTCGCTCTCGCGCGTTTATTGCAGTTAAGAAACTTAAACTGTATAACGTGATAGCTCTTTTGTTAAATGTAGGATTTTGATGCCGCTTTCAAGATAGTTTGATATGTCTTCAAACGAATGTTAAATTACAACACTGTACTACTTGAATAAATGCCTTAAAAACGGCATTGAAGTTTGAAATATGTTTAGTTCTTATGAGAAAAGGGAGCGTGGCAGCTCAAAATTGTTAATGGCATTGTATTAAGGCTGTCACTAGGAAATGGTGTTCCTAAGTGCCATAGTTACTGAGTTATTGGCCTAAAACTAAAATTTGTTCGAGGTGTGTCTGGTTTTCTGCTCATTGCGGGGGCGGTAAGGGGCGTGGCAAAAATTTGAACCTGCCTGACTTAATAACGGACTTTCATTCTAAATTTGGTAGCTCTAGCTTTTGTAGTTTAAACGATCCAGGTGTTCATACGGACGGACGCACGGACAGACGGACGGACGGACAGACGGATATTGCTATATCGACTCGGCTGTTGATGCTGTATCCCATTCCTAACTTAATTTGTAAGAAAATAACCATGTTTCCCGTTCAACATAATGGAACTGTACTTGACTTCGCTGAAAACAACAATGTGGCAGTAAAATTTTAGCAATTGGAAACTGCACCGCTACCCTCACCTCTACACTTTGCAAACAACTTCAATCAGAAACCTGTGCGCAGCAACTACACTCTGGAGGCATAGCACAGTGTAACACCCGTCACGGCTATCTGCAGGCGCTGGAGTTAATTGATGATGGCATCATCATAATAAAAGAGGATACAGCTGTGATACGAATGGACAACGGCACAGACCAAGTCACCCATAGCACATCCTTACTGACGTTTGACGAGGAGATTTACGTAAATGCGTCTCTGTACAAAAACACAAAAAACATGGGCAGACGACACCCAGGTTCGGCAATATCGGCTAATCTAAATGTTGGATCATGAATATAAGTAGTTAGCATAAGCAAAAGAAATTGAAGTATTAACCTAAGTAATGAATTGTACCTAATGTAGTAGCCTATAATGTAAGCATAAAATCTCTTATACTTAAGCTAGCATGTAAGTTGATTTGTATTCGGCAGTGCAGCGGTCATGAGCAGGCAATTAGTTCGTAATTTCGTCTCCCAATAGCCACACACACGCTGCCAAGCCTTTCCGCGATTGCTAAGTCCAACAAATAAATTGTAATGTTTAAGAACTTGCAATTTGTTTAATTAAAGTAGTTTTGATTTTTCACTTATAACTGGCCACCAAGAGATTTTGAGTATGCCATATCTTCAGAGGCTGAACTTTGAGAATCTTCAATATATCGGCCACATCGAAAAGAAACTGTCAACATGGCCTACAACTTTTGCAATTGGTTTCCTTTCCTTTAAGATTTATCAAAGATACAAAATGAATATGCAGCATAACTAGATACGAGCTGTCATAGACACCAAAAGGAAAACCGAGTACGGCCTTCAATCTAGCGAAGGAGCATAATCAGCACAACTGCAACAATGTTTCATGAGAATTCTGCACAGCGCCCCCGTCGACATACCAGGCGATGTCGAGAGTCCGAAATACAATCCATTCAGCATAATCGCTGACGCAGCGATTATAGGTCAAGGCTAGCTTTTAATAAGAACATTTTGTATTCTAGTATAGTTTGAGTTTGACTAATAAAGCAAACAGTAAAGAAATTATTCGCTCTGTGCAACCACAAGTAATCAGACAAAGCAATTATATTATGAACTTACATATAAGTTCCGATACTAACTTAAATATAGACGCGCAAGAAGAGAACATTGTAAAAAGTAACATTAAGTGAAAATAAAATAAATAAAGCGCTAAGAACTTTACATATCAGGTGTGGGGTATGCCCAATGCTCATAGTGATTGGTTGGAACATAAAAATAAAGAAACATAGTGAATTACACGGTCAAGTCAAACCTGTACAAAAAAATTAAAAGCAAAGCTTCATTTTTGAATATAGTTGTGTGCAGCACTAAAAAACATGGTAATGGAAGATATAGGCAATTTGTTTGATACCAAAATTCCATGCAAACCTGAAGAAGCTGCGGAGTTACTACCAGACTTCGTCGTAGGTGACGCCGACAACTTGACGCCAAAATCGTATAAAATTCACGAGAAAAACGATTACAATATACCCTTTTACTCTACGAGTAACGGGTATAATAAGATGGCGGAACAACAGTTATGTGAAGCTAAAAATTCGAGAGAAGCGCAGGCGATTTCACAATGTCGCGAAATCAAAACCAAGATTTCAAATGAATTACAATACTTGGAGGACTTGGAGAAGCTTTATGTCACTCGTAAGCGGATTACTGACCTGCAGGCCGCCCTTGAGTGTAGCGAAAGGTTTACTAAATCGGAACAAAAAGATGTCTTGGATGTAAAAGCTGTGGAAGCTTTGATGCGGCCTTTTTCGGGCGATGACAACTACTCCGTGTTAATGTGGACCCGAGACTTCGAGGAGGTTATGAATGCCTATAATGTTAGCCATATGAAGCGATTCATATATGCTAAACGTCTATTAACCGGATCTGCCCAGTTGTATATGTACAACACTGGTATATTAAACTGGAATGACCTGAAGAAGGAGCTTATTCACATCTTTAAGCACAAAGTCTCAGCTTGAGATGTCGGCAAGCAACTTGAAGAGCGTAAAATCCAAAAACGGAAGAGTGCGTTGCGTTACTTTGTTGCTATGTGCAACATCGCCATGCAAGCTGAATTGGCAGTGGGTAATGTTGTTCAGTTCATCGTCAACGGACTGCAGTATACAACAGGCGCTACAGTGTCTATGAGGTATTGCACCTCGTTGGATGAGTTATGTGAGAAACTCGTCGTATATGATCAATTTCGTCAGGCATCTAGTGCAGCAGCAACTGAAAAAGATGGGAGAAGACTTTGAGAAGTGTACCACAATTTCCGTTACACCCTTAATTGATTTATGAATTTTACCTGTTGAGCAGGGATGTAATGTTCGTGCTTTTATTGATACTGGTAGTCCTGTAAGCTTTCTTGATGAATCATTAATACCTACAAATTTAGTGTAAAGACCATGTTCTGAAAAATATTATGGATTAGGTGGAAAAATATTCATATTAAGGGCCAAATTGAAGGTCAAATAAATTTTGCCATGAAGACACATGAAATTTTTTTTTTGTAGTACGTTCAAGAACATTACCAGCGTTAGTGCTATTAGGTCGTGATGCTTTGAAAAAGATAATTATTAAGTTAGTTTATATAAATGAAATAAAAAGCACGAGTTATACAACTAAATCTTTGTTCACCACTATTACCGATAATATAGATGTAAGAAATATTTAAAAAAATCACATAGACACCAATACGCCACAGATAGTGTGCAAGGAGGACACGCAAATAGCCAAAGAATGTAACGAATTTTAAGACTTCTGTGCCAATATTGAAATAGATGAACGCGAAGAATATAATGTACGATTAGGTTTTGGTAGACATTTATTTAAAGAATGTTCCGCATTGTTGAGGTCTAGATATTTGACTAATTCCCGTAAAAATCTAATTAGACTTACTGACACAACTCCTTTTCATTGTTCACCAAGACGATTAAGCTTCTATGAGAGAGAGAGAGAGAGAGAGAGAGAGAGTGGCGGAAATTATCGAAGATCTGTTAGAGAAAATGATAATACGACCTAGTGAATCCCCGTATGCATCTCCAATAGTACTTGTGAAAAAGAAATCTGGTGAAATTCGAATGTGCGTCGATTATAGAGGACTGAATAAGCTTAATGTCCGTGACAATTTCCCATTGCCCCTTATAGAGGACTGCTTAGAGTATCTAGAAAACAGTGTTTTTCGGTTATTGATCTTAATCAAGGGTTTCATAAATTTGCAGTCGAGGAAAAATCAGTGCAGTATACATCCTAAAAATGCCATTTGGGCTTGGGAACGGTCCAGCTATTTTTCAAAGACTTATATTTAGTGTATTCAAGGACCTTATTAGAGCTATGAAAATAGTCGCCTATATGGACGATAAGTAGTGGCTACTAAAACAGTAGAGGAGCATTTAGACATTTTGGGTAAGCTTATGGATCGAATAAATGATTATAATCTGGAAATCAACCTTAAGAAGTGTATATTTATTCAACAAGAATGTGACTTTCTAGGATATAGAGTTAATAAACATGGTATATCGCCAAATAATTCCCACCTTGAGGTTTTGAGGGAATACCCAATGCCTAATAATTTGAGAAGCTTGCATTCATGTTTAGGACTCTTCATATTTTCGTCGTTTTGTATTTTCGTTTGCTAGTATAGCCAGGCCCCTGACCGATGTATTAAAGAATGGATGTCCTTTTCCTCTTAACAATAAGCAAATGCATTAAAGTCGGCATTGTCAAATCCTCCGGTACTAGCAATATTTAGTCCCAATAGAGATACAGAGCTGCACACTGATGCCATTGCACATGGGAGCTGTATTAAAGCCATTACTCCTAAGATTGCTCGATGATCTTTGGTGTAGTGAGAACCATAGTAAAACATTTGATGATGACTACAGTGAGAAGCGTAGTGAGAGTCATAGGAATGACAACAGCGAGGGGCATAGTGATAACCATATTGATACCCATAGGAGTGACCATAGTGATAACCATATTGATACCCATAGAAGTGACCATAGTGATAACCATATTGATACCCATAGGAGTGACCATAGTAATAACCATATTGATACCCATATGAGTGACCGTAGTGAAAACCATAGTAAAGCCCCTAATGATAGCCATAATGGGAACGTTGGTAAAATTCAGAGTGAGCAGCATAGTGCATCTTATAGTCGCAATTACCAAACAAATAGGGATTTGGACGGAAGAAAAGAAGGGGATATAAGGATAAAGGAAGTTATAGAGAACTCTTGTAGGGATAGGCGTGGTGAGCAATTAGCTTGTTTAAAGGAATCCTTAGTATCTACTTTACCCATTGTAGGCGTAGTTGGTGTCACCAAGGAGGATGTAGATTTATTGCTACAAGTTGAACAAATGAGAGATCCTGATATCAAAAAAACCAGGGATTTATTGGAAAATGCTGAAGTGTTGGGTTTTGAGATAGTAGATGGAATAGTGTACAAAATTAATGAAACAAAAAAACCAATTAATTCGCATTTCACATGAGAAATTAGGACATTTAGCGGCGGAAAAGTGTGTGAATGATTTAAAAAAGTCATATTGGTTTCCTTCCATGCATAGTAAGGTTCAAAAATGTATTAGGAGCTGTTTACCTTGTATATTGCATTCTGTCCCAAAGATGATCCACGATAGAACATTGCATAGTATACCCAAACCCTGTGTGCCTTTTCATACACTCCATATAGACCATTAAGGACCCTGGTCAAGTATAAATTCCAAAAGGAAACACTTGTTAGTGATAGCCGACACATTTACGAAATTTGTAAAATTATTCCCAGTAAACTGTATAAGTTCGCGAGAAGCTAGTGACGCACTTAGTAAATATTTTGAATTTTATAGTCGCCCTTAACGAATAATATCAGATGGTGGAACATGCTTTACTTCTTTGGAGTTTAGTTCCTTCTTGACTGAACGTGATATAGAGCATATTAAGGTCGTAACAGGTGCGCCACAGGCTAATGGTCAGGTTGAGCGGGTAAATCGGGTACTAACACCCATGCTAGGAAAGTTATCAGAACCATTGCTTCAGGCGGATTGGCATAAACTTATGTATAGAGTAGAATATGCTAGTAATAATGCAGTACATAGTAGTACGCAGAAATCCCCTAGTATGTTACTATTTGGAGTTGACCAAAAGGGTCCCATTGTGGATGAATTAGCGGAGTACTTGGAAGATAGAGTTAATAACGTAGGTCATAGAGATTTTGAACAAATTAGGAAGACAGCTGGGGAAAAGATACTGCACTCCCAGATATGAAATGAAGACATGTATAGAAATTATGATTTTGTAGCAATAAGAAACGTAGATACAACGCCAGGTATTAATAAAAAGTTTGCTCCAAAATACCGTGGCCCATATAAAATAAGCCGTGTATTTGATAATGATCGTTACGAAATTACAGATATAGATAATTGTCAGTTACCTCAATTACCATATTGTAGTGTTTTGGAACCAGCAAGGCTTGAGCCTTGGGCTAGTTGTGTAAGCTTAATATTAATCAATAGTATGTAAGTCGTGGTCGACTATTAATTGTTTAACTTTTGTATTCCAAGAAGAAATATATTCTTTTTAGTAAATTATACAGTTTAATTTTAATAAATTAGTGTGATCAGAAATCTTTATATATAAATTACATGTATAATTTAATTGATTACAAACTTGGGACTGCTTTAAGTCTGAGAACATAAAATAAATACAGAGAAATATTCGTATAATAAAACAAGAAAGAATGCTATAGTCGCCTCGCGACTTTAGGATACCCGTTACTCAGTTTCAATTTGTTATTAACAATGGTGATGGATATAATAGCTTGGCAAATACAGAAAATTTTCATAAAAATTCATGTTTAGAGCATATTTTCGACCGATCGGCCCTATGGGAGCAATACGATATAGTTGTCCGATTTGTATCAAACTTGGTCAGTATATATATATTATTGGCAGATGTATTCTGTGTGAGTTTGATTAATATAGCTTAGTTAACGCAAAAGTTTTCCATACTAACTCATATTTAGAGCGTATTTTTGACCGATCGGCCCTATGGGAGCTATACGATATAGTTGTCCGATTTGGATCAAATTTGGTCAGTATATATATATTATTGGCAGATGAATTCTGTGTAAGTTTGTTAAATATAGCTTAGTTAACGCAAAAGTTTTTCATACGTATTCATATTTGGAGCGTATTTTTGACCGATAGGCCATATGGGAGCTATACGATATAGTTGTCCGATTTGGATCAAACTTGGTCAGTACATGTACTTCCCAGATACATATGTACTTTCCGTGTAAATAGATCAAAGATCCACACAACAAGTAACATCAACAGTCGTCAGCTATCCACTCAAGGAGTAACATCAAGGAAAACTTTTAAGTTACCAGTCGTCGAGGATCATTGCAAGGCTCAAACATCGTTAAGTCAAGGCAAACTCAGGATCACAGCCTCCAAGGAAAATAAATCAAAAGATTTCACGGGAGTTCATAGTAATAGTTCTTGGGTTTTGGTCAACGAAGGGCAACGTGGGATTACATTCGATATTTTGGATTTATCTTGCTAGCGGATATCAGCCGCTTGTGAGCGACTGTCGTATTTGGATTTAGTACAAGCCAGCAGTGAAGGATACCCATCCGCACGAATTACAATATGGGAATTCAATGGATTTCAAATCGTCACAAGAGTGAATTGCAAGCCATTCTTAAAGAGTTTGGCCAGGATCCCGAAGGCACAGGAGGGAAGTCACCCAGGCGTTAATGGTACGTGTTCAGATTGGTCAGCGACTCAACCTGCAGATGCTTTTATTGCTGACGATCATCGATGAGGTTATTTTGTGAATTTTCCTTTGCGGCGCAGGGATGAGCATCAAGTGCGGTCAGCTTAAGTTGCAGTTATGATCAAAGAAGCTTAGTATTGAAAGCTCGCAGCCCAACTCCGAAGCTACGGGAGGCCATGAAATCCTGTATTGCCTGGGATATGCGAGGTCGCAAGGAGAAACATTCCGTACAGGAAGCCACAGCAGAACTTCCAGCAGAACTTGGTCTATTTGGGCCACGTTGTCAATGAAGCTGGGATCCACACCGACGCGGCCAAACTCGAGGCAATAAGAGAGCTCCTGCCGCCTACGAACGTGAAGGAGCTTCGTCGTTGCTTGAGTATTGCGTCATGGTATCGACGCTTTGTTTGCAGCCAATTTCGAAGTTGCTGCGGAGGGGTCAGAAGGGGACATGGGACAACAAACAGCAGGAGGTTTTTGAGAAACTAAAGAGTCGACTCACACAGGCACCAGTGCTGGCTGGCCCGGACTTTTTGGAAAGAATTTCCATACAGAGGGATGCCAATGATTATGGCCTCGGCGCTGTGCTCACACAGCGGATACAAGGAATGGAACGTGTCATCGCCTATGCCAGTCGACGCCTATCAGCCTCCGAAGAGAATTACTTAACAACAGAGGAGTGCCTCGCCATCGTCTGGCCGATTCGCAAACTCCGTTGCTACTTGATAGGATATGAGTTCGATGTCGTCACAAATCATCTACTGGTTGAACTCCATCGATATCCCCACTGGACGGATTGCGCGATGGGCATTGGAGCTCCAGCAAGACCGCTTTGTGGTGCACTATCGCCGGGCAAGTCAAAACGTCGTGGCCGACGCTTTGTCCAGCCAGCCGCTGGAGACGTTGCAGCAGTCTACACAGGAGCCATCCAGTTGCAAGTGGATGGAGCGGATGCTGGAAGCAGTGCAAAAGGAACCGGAGAGGTATCCAGATTACGTCATGGAGAACCACCAACTGTATCGACGATCGACGCGATAGACGGACGACGATGAACAAGTGCCATGGAAATTATGCGTATTCAAAGAGCAACGTTCTATGCTCTTGGTTTTCTTCGATCACTTCAGTAAGTGGCTAGAACTAGTCCCACTTCGGAAGGCGACGAAGGCTATGTTGAAAAAAGCATTCAGGAAACGTATCTTGGCACGTTTTGGAGTCCACAGGCGTTCGTGTGTAACAATGGCACAGAGTTCACCAGTCGAAGATTCAAAGCATTCTGCAAACAGATGGGAATGGCACTTCAACACACAGCACCGTATTCGCCGCAGCAGAACCCTACCGAACCAGCCAACAGGACAGTGAAAACCATGATTGCCCAATACTTGGATAGAGAGCAGAGAAATGTGGATAACCTATTACCGGAGCGCAATCTGGCAATCAACTTTAGTCCCACTGACAGCAGCAGATTCAGCCCGGCGTGTTTAGTGCAAGGTCCATGCCGCTGCTTTGCCTCCTGCCGTCCATGCTGCTGCTGCCACCGAAGTTTCTGCTGCCTCTGCGGCTGTGTTCATCAGGACAGTTCGAGTATACCAGTACGAGGATCTCAAGGAGGTGTTGATCCAGGAGTTTGGACTCACGTACTCGGTGGAAGAGTCTACGCGGCACAGCGGAGACGGCACAGCGGAGACGGCACCGGCGGCTTGGAGAAGGATACCTCCGGTATGCGATCGAGATACAAGAGATTGCAATGCATCGGGCGGTATTGACGGACTGCGGGAGAAGTCGCCGGCACTGAGCATGCTTTACCCAGCCAATACCGTGCCGAATCTGAAAGAACTACTAGGGAGGTACGAGCGGAGGCGTGCCCAAGAGGAAGGGGCTGCGGGTAAGCAGACACCGCGGAAGACGACGACTACACGAAAGTCCGCTAAGCCAGGCGACACCCCTATGGGGAAACAAGATGCTTCAACTGCTCTGGATTTGGGCACTATAAGATTGATTGCCCCAAACCATTCCAGCAACTGTTGTCCTGCTGTAAGTGCGGGCAGATGTGGCACATGTACAAGATGTGCCCAGTGAAGATAGGAGCCGGCACGGCTGCCACCATCGATGAACAACTTGACCATGTGGATCATCTGCAAACAGTAAATGTTGCTTTTATTGTACATCGAGTGTGCCGTGAGTTTGATCAAATATTTTCCTTGTTCGATTCGGGCAGCCTTAGGAGTTTCATCAGACTTTCCGAGGTCCCCTCATCCTGCCGTTTTACACCAAATTCCTTGAACTGTTGTGGCCTCGAAAGAAGCCGACTCTTATCGGTGGGTTGTGTTTTGTGCGCTGTGCGCATATTTAATTTTTATACTCTCTGCAAGAGTATATTGGGTTTGTGCAAAAGTATGTAACAGGCAGAAGGAGGCGTGGCAGACCCCATAAAGTATATATATTCTTGATCAGCATCACAAGCCGAGTCGATATAGCCATGTCCGTCTGTCCGTCTGACCATCTGTCCGTCTGTCCGTATGAACAAACAGATTTCAGAGATGGTAAGAGCTACAAGTTCGAGCTTGGTGTCAAACGATCACAAATTTAGTCAGTCAATACAAGAATCTTTTTTTTTCGATGCCACGCCCCATTCGCCCACAATAAGCAAAAAACTGGACACACTTCGGAAAAAATTGGTGTTTTCGGCAAATATCTCTGTAACTATGGCACCTAGGATCACCAATTCTGGTACCGGAGTTCCTAGCGACAGCATAGTTGCGTTGCCATTCAAAATTTTGGACTGCCACGCCCACTTTTCCCACATTTGATAAAAAAGTCTGGAACCTTCAATGCCGTTTTTGGCGAACTTGTTCGTATCGTACAGTATTGTAATTATATAATTCGTGTGGAGACTAACTATATTAAACTATACTGAAAGGCGCATTAAAATCGGACTATAAACAAGAAAACTAGAAGCGTTACAATATTGATAATTGAACGCAATACCAACCCATAGGTGCAAGCGAGATAGAAACACACAAGCACATGTTCGAACGTTTTCGCTGCCTGTGTGTACATATATATTTGCATCATATACATATTGTCAAACGTATGTGTATTCGCATGCAAACAAACAGATGTGTGTTTGATTATGCTTAGATTGTTTTTGTTTCAACGTGTTTTAATGCAAGTAATTCACATTGTATTATCTGGATACCGATTTTAATAATTTAATCAGGACAAATGCGGAGAGTATTATACGGTCGGGCGCGCTCGACTGTACTTTACTTTCTTGTTTTTTTTTATAATAAGACAATATAAAAAGCCTTTCATTCAGAGAACTTAAAAGAACACTTTTAAGATGATCCAGGCGTTGAAAATAGTAATCAAGATTTGGCGATATGGAAGTTGTTTCAAAAAATAACGCTTAAGCCTATGGCTGATTTATATATTCGGGCCAAACGCAAGTTGATTAACAAAGATATTAGGGTGGCAATAGTGACGTGTATTTTGATTTCAGGCGATTATTTAATAAATTAATAATAAACAAGTTATAATAATTATGGGCCGAGATTGCCTCAGAAAGGCCAAAATTAGGCTGTGTCTATTTGAAGGCAGAGACGACAATGATCGGCCTCTGAGCTAGCATACGTATGTCCAGGGCTCTTCTCAGAACTCTTTGCAGTCCTGAAGTCCAATCTTATGAACCCTGAGAACAAATGGTAGAAAAGCATTGGGAGACACGTGAGGGGGCACTAGCGGCTATGAATGTCATAGGAGTGAATATAGAAGAGGAAAAGAATTTTAACATAGAGCCAACATTGCTATCGGAGCAATCTGACGTTCTGAAGGATACCATCAATCTGTTTTATTTAGAAGTATCGGAAGATCAGATTAAACCTTCAGAGTATGAAATGCAGATAGAGTTAACCAGTCAAACGCCCCTGTTTTGCCGTCCCTGCCGTCTATCGCATCATGTGCGCCAAGTAGTGCGACAAATTTGTGAGGACCTTCTGAAAGCACAGATAATTCGCCAAAGTAGTACCTGTCCGTATGAAAGATATCGTAAGATATTGATTATCGACCGCTAAATAAGACCATTTTCTGATTTCGCTCTTGGGTGACTGTATCGAACACCTTGGGGGAAATCGTTTTTTACCGCACTCGATCTGGGAAATGGGGTCTATCATGTCAAGATGCATCCAGACTCCATTAAATACACGGCTTTTGTAACACCCGATTGCCAGTTTGAGTATGTCCGGATGCCGTTTGGGCTCTGTAATGGTCCCCCAGTGTTCGCTAGGTTCTTTTATTTTGTCCTGAAGGATCTTATTAATCGAGGGCAGTTGGTTATCTATATGGACGATATACTTATAGCATCAACAGACTTTGTGGCCCTTGTAAGTGTACTTAAGGAGACCTTACACACCTTGAGTGTAAATGGTCTGAGCTTAAAGTTGTCGAAAGTTGCCGTTTTGCGTATCGTGAGCTAGAATATTTAGGACATTTAGCCAATTCTTCAGGGATCACACCCAAGTTAGCCTACTTGCGAGAGATCCGAGACTTTAGAACGCTGTTTAGGTCTTTTCTCGTACCTCCGCCGTTTTGTGCCCAATTTTGTCAAGATTGCCTTCCCGATGTCCCGTCTCTGATGAATGCTTTAAATCCTTCCGAAAATTGCAGTCCAAACTTATAGGGTGGCAGTGCTGTTCCCGAAGTCGGAAACGGAGCTGCACTGTGATGCCAGTTCAGCAAGGTTTGTGGAGGTGCTTTTCAAGAAAAAAAGATTGCAAATTCCACCAAGTATTTTACTTTTCGAAGACCGCTTTCGCGCCCGAATCCAAGCTGCATAGCTATGAATCGGAGACGTTAGCCATCGTATACGCCTTAAAGCGTTTCGAGACGTACCTGAAGTTTATTCTTTTTAAAATAGTCACTGATTGCAACTCGTTAGCCCTGACTCTTAAAAATGAAGGATCTTCCGCAAAGACAGCGCATTGGGCTCTGCTATTAGAAAACTTGAAACACACTATTGTTCATCGTTCAGTTATTAACATGCCCCATGTAGACTTGTTGAGCAGACTTGAGATGGTTGCCTATGTCAACGAGTTGGATTTAGATTTCCAGGTGCAGCTGATGCAAAATCGAGACCCTGACGTTGTCAAATTACGCAATGACTGGGAGGATCACGACGTGTCGGGTTTCAAACTAATAGATGGTATTGGGTATCGCCGATCGCCCGATGATGTTCTGCAGCTTTATGTTCCTGCTGAAATGATTCAAAATGTGATAAGAACAATTTATGAGAAGATGGGTCATTTAGCCACTGTGAAGTGCTGCGCACAAATTAAAAGGCATTATTGGTTTCCGTATATGAGGTTGCAGGTCGATAACTTTATTAGCAACTGTTTGAAGTGTATATAATATTCTTCCTTCACTCAGAGAAAGAACGCTATTCTTCATAGAATTACCAAAGTCCCCTTGCCGTTTGACACGATTCACATCGATCAATTAGGTCCACTTCCGGCCATACATTCCAAGAAGTAATACCTTCTGGGGGGATCGACTCTATTAAATTCGTGAAGTTGTATCCGGCTGCTACGACAAGTTCCCGTTAAGCGTGCCACTGTTTGAAGACGCAGTATTTCGCTAAAATCTTGTATTAAGCCCGATGCTTAGCAAGCTGGCAGAACCATTAGAGCATTCCGACTGGGTTCAACAATTGCCTAAAGTGGAGTTCGCATTAAACAACGCTGCCCATTCCACGACTAGTTTCGCGGTTCGCTGGCGTTTCGCCAAATTGCCTTGCAAAATACTCTAAAGTCAGTACGAAGAAGGTGACTTCGTAGTTATACGCAATGTAGAAACCATCGCTGGTGTCAATAGGAAATTCCTGAACCGCTATCGATATGTAGTGCATAAGAAACTGCCGAATGATCGGTATGTCATTCGTGACATTGAGGGTTCCCAAATCATGCAATTGCCTAACAATGGTGTCCTGGAGGCTTCTAAACTGAAATCATGGCTCGTACCTGACATAGACTGCATTTCGGACGTCCAAAACAAAGCACCACTGACCGGGGAAGGGGGTAATTTACAATGTATATTTCAATGTATCCGATTAAGAGGCTATCGATAATATTTAAGTGTTGGAGTGTGCCGAAACTGCGTAAAACTCTGTGAAGTTAGTATTTCAGTATTTTTGTATGTAAGCGTTTTTATGATTGTCGGGAAAAGGGTGGTTGGTCATACTGCCTGCCTTTTCCGGTCTCTTAAAAATTATATATCGACAAGAAAAGAACAAGGAGAATACCGACAAATAAATGATCAGTATTTACATACATCGATAACCATTTTCGCCATTATAGAGGAGTTTACATGCACAAAAAGAGTATAAAAAGTGGAAATTAAAAAATTGATAAATTAATTTATAGTTAATAGTTCATCTGGGAAAAAAAAGTTAAGAAATTGATCCAACATTTCTTGCAAGGATTTGAAATAACCCAGAATAACCCAGTGTACAGTGCAGCCGTCTGCTGGAATACGTCCTCGATTTATCCGTAGTATGTGCTAGACGAGTAATGGAACAATTTGCGCAAGCAAAAGGACGTTATGGAGCTGCAACAACAAATACTAAATCGGCAACAAAAGTTGGGTACGTATCAAGTCGTACATAATCAAGAATATGACTGATCTGAGTGTGATTGATTCAATGGTCCCGCGTTTTTCTGCAGTCAAGAAATGGAGGAACGATCCGCGATGAAAAAAAACTGCCTGAGCTCTCTTGTACCCAAACAATCCAGTTCAGGTCGTATTTTAACTCCGACCACAATAGCCTTTCTGGCCTTGAGTGTTAAATGCTTTACTTGTTCGTCGTTTGGGCATTTTAAGAGTCAGTGCCCCAATCCCATACGGCCCGCGAGGCCCTGCTTCAAGTGTGACCTTCTATGAGTTTAAAAATATGTTCTCTCTTCTTGAAGTCCTAGTAGTTTTATCCGTCAATTTGAAGTACCATGCAACTATTGTTCTATGCCATCACAGGTAAACTGACGTGACTTAGGTAAAATTCAGTGTGGAATTCGTTTATCGTACCAAACAATAGTAAATTTGTTCGTCTCCCGAACAGTGCTACAGATTTGCCTTTGGGTATGGACAGAGATTTCCTTTGCAAAAGCAACATTAGGTTATGTAAAGTATGATAAAGTATTACAAAGCCCGATTGCGAGAATTAATCAAATAACCACAGAATACTTAAAACAGTCATCAGATGCGCAGTAGTTGTTACACCAGAAAAACTACATTGATTGTTTCATAAAAACGAGCTAAAGCCTGGCAACCCGCCACCTTGTACCATTGCGAGAGAGTGTTCTGAAGTGTCCAACGATACTTTTGATCAGGCCGTAGCAACGCAATTGAAATACCTGTTGCCAATAGGTATGAATTGGATATTGTCATTAGAACAGTCCGAAACTCTGCAGTCTGTTATTTCCACCTCGTATTTGAATGTCCCTTCGGAATTAATTAAACCAATTAATTATGAAATGAGGCTAGAACTGACAAGTCAAATCACTATATTTTGCGGTCCCTGCCGTCTATTCTATCATAAGCGCAATGAAGTGCATCAAATATGTAATGATTTATTAAGTGCCGGTATTACTCGCAAAAAGGACAACACCTTAAGGAAATGTGCTGATTATCGAACTCTGAATAAAATTACTGTCTTTGACCATTTCCCGATTGCGTTTTTAGACGACTGTGTTGAAAATCTGGGGGGTAATTCTTTTATTTCGGTTCTAGATATGAAAAGTGGATTCCACATTGTTAAGATGCACCTTGATTCAATTAAGTATACAGCCTTTGTTACTTCTGATGGTCAGTTTGAGTATGTGCATATGCCGTTCGGATTCTGTAATGGTCTCCCTGTCTTTGATCGACTCATATATTTTGTACTGAAGGAACTTATAAATTGGAGCCAGCTGGTGATTTATATGGATGATATTTTTATCGCATCCAACGTCATTGACACCAATCTGCAAGTGCTGAAAGAGACGGTGTGTACCTTACAAGTGAATGTAGTTGTCCAAGTGTTGTTTCGCGTATAAGAAACTGGAATATTTAGGATATTTAGCTAACTCTTTCGTAATTACTTCCAAACCGCTGATATAGGAGCAGTCGTCCTCCAGAGAGAAACAGACAGCAAATTTCATCCCGTGTTTTATTTTTCCAAAACTGCTCCGGAAGTTGTCAAGCTACGTAAGGATTTGGACGATCATGACGTTTCCGATTTTCAGCTTCGAGACGGTGTTGTTTACCGACGACCACCTTGTAATGTGCTTCAGCTATATGTCCCAGCCGAGATGATCAACAGTGTCATACGAACGGTATGATTTTCTTCAGTCTCTCACAATTCAAGTACTGAATGTCTCTCCCCGTGCCAATGATCAGGCTTAACGTGTCAATCGTGTCTTGAGCCCTACGCTAAGTAAAATAACTGAGCCTTTAAATAATGGTGAATGGGTAAAGTATCCCGAAGATCGAGTTTGGCTTCTTTCTTCCTTTTCGGTGTCGAACAGCGTTGTTGTTGACGAACAAGTTGAGTAACAAGTTGTTGAGTAACAAGTTGTTAAATAATAACCTTCCTCAAGGGAAAATCCGTGGACTGTAGAGCATTGTCAACTCGGCGCGTGTGTAAGCGCAGCGGCTCGAGTCAGTCTCGTTTTTGAAATTGAGTTCGACCGTTTTCCCAGATACCATACGCCTTTCCGTGCCCGCTGTCTATTTAAATAATAAATTGAAAAAATAAATTCAAATTTGAATCGACTTAGAATTTATGTAATTTTCGTATAAAAAATCATTATCGCCCGAGGAGCGATTTGGATTGCTCTCGTTGGCTGAAATAATGAAAAATTTCAAGGATTGGTTGTCTCCGAGTATTCGTTTCGGCTTGTCTAAAATTTGTTGTTGGAGCTGCTCTTAATTGGTGTTACTTTTCTCACCGCTGGAATTGAAAGTCGAAGGCTGAGCCAGTAACAAGAAAGAAAAGTACAGTCGAGCACGCCCGACTATATAATACTCTCTGCACTTTTCCGATTAAATTATTAAAATCGTTATCCAGATATGTGTAGCACTTGCATTAAAACGCGTTGAAACAAAAACAATCTAAGCATAATCAAACACACATCTGTTTGTTTGCATGCGAGTACACATACATATGTACGTTTGACAATTTATGCTGCATATATGCATGTACATGTATGTGTGTATTCGGCACAGCCAGCTTCAGCGGGCAGCGCTGCCGCCACACAAGCAGCGAAAACGTTCGAACATGTGCTTGTGTGTTTCTATCTCGCTTGCACCAATGGGTTGATATTGCGTTCAAATATCAATATTGTAACGCTTCTAGTTTTCTTGTTTATAGTCCGATTTTAATGCGCCTTTCAGGATCGTTTAATACAGTTAATCTCCACACGAATTATAAATAACAATACTGTATGATACGAACGAGTTCGCAAAAAACGGCATTTGAAGTTTTTTCAAGTGTGGGAAAAGTGGGCGTGGCAGTCCAAAATTTTAAATGGCATTGCAACTATGCTGTCGCTAAGAACCTCCGTACCTAAATTGGTGATCCTAGGTGCCATAGTTACTGAGATATTTGCCGAAAACACCAATTTTTACCGAGGTGTGTCCAGTTTTTTGCTTTTTGTGGGCGAATGGGGCGTGGCATCGAAAAAAAAAGATTCTTGTATTGACTGACTAAATATGTGATCGTTTGACACCAAGCTCGAACTTGTAGCTCTTACCATCTCTGAAATCTGTTTGTTCATACGGACGGACAGACAGACAGACGGACAGACGGACATGGCTATATCGACTCGGCTTGTGATGCTGATCAAGAATATATATACTTTATGGGGTCTGCCACGCCTCCTTCTGCCTGTTACATACTTTTGCACAAACCCAATATACTCTTGCAGAGAGTATAAAAAGTCCCTCGCTGTAATCGAACCTGCGGTATCATACGCAGGTTTCTAAACACACCGCAGCTCTAGCATCTACACCACGCTTTAATATGAAAATACTTCGATTAACTGCATGTCATATAATAATGTTTTGTTATAGAACAAAAAAAAAAGAAGTGCATGTCTGAGCTGAAGTTTGAACCGCAGACCTCATGTAGCACTACAGCATGTCTATCACTTGGACCACACCACTGTAGATAATTAGGACGGCTAAAGTAGATAAACACTCGAACTTGACGTTCTTGCTGAACAAACCCTTGGAACACTCATTCTCAGCTTATTTCGCTGTGCGCTCACAGTTAACTACTTCGCTCTCCAAAGACTGACCGTCCATGGTCACGTCGATTTGCAAGGAAGTGTTGGCGAATAGCTACGCTTTCACAAATTAGTGCAAAATTACGATGCCCGATCCAGACATGACGTCGTCTCTTACCTCCCTGATGTGGTTGAGGTTCTCTTTGCTCAAGCGATAGAGGTAGGCTTAGGGTGGCACTGTGACCTGTGATATTTAGCCGTGGTGACGCTTCGACCCCTGGGAACCGCTCAGCGGAACGGCAACAACATTGCGGTTCACATACTTTGTTCCGTTGATTAGCGCATAGTGGTCGAATGTGACCAGCTGAGTCCCAGATTCAACGATCTCTGTGTTATCGTTAAACATTACAGTAGCCGGACGGTCGTTGATGACAATTATACCGTTATAAGGCTAGTGGGTGTTGTGCAGTTCGCCACCATATCTGAGTGTTATCCTTGAGCACAGGTCTCGCTCGGCGATTGCTCGCAAAACGTAGCTGTCGTAGTTTGCTTGCTTTTGATAACGACCAATACTTGTTTCCCGCATTCTGCTACTATGTTGTCCGAGAGCTCTAAGATGGTGTTTTTGTGCGCAACTGAAAATATATTAATCTTCCGGCACGGAATACTTATTTTTTGATTACTACTGGCTTCACCAAATCAAGTAAATCATCTTTGTTGAACATGATATAGTTCCTCGCTAGAGCGAAAAGAGACTCCTCCAAAACAATCTGATTTCTGAAGCAGTTTACTTGCTTCTCAGTTGTTTCAATGGTATATGTCAAAGATCGTAACTGCATCCGACTCGGGCTTGGCGTTGTTAAGCGAGTTGATGTTTTGCCGTGATAGGGCATCAGCTACGTGAGTCTCATCGATGCGTACCTTCCAAAGCTTGATTTTGGCGTTAGGATTTCCCTCAGACACCACAAACGTAAGTGGCTGGTGATCTGTGAAAATATTTATATCCCAAAGACTATAGAGATGGTGCTGAAACAATGGCTAGCAACTGCCGCTCAAAGGTAGCCTAGTTTGCCTCCTTGTCTTTTAGAGTCCGGGAAATCATTGTTATCTGACGCGCGTTTTACGATAAATCTGCCCCGATTCCGTATGCTGACGCATCGATTGTCAGATCAAGAGTTTCTTATATTGCATCCCGCAAACTTTTGAGTATCCATTCGACGTGCTTGATATGATCTCTTTTATTTTCTGAAAAGATGATGACGTCGTCGACATAGACGTAACACGACTTGCCGATCTGCTCTCGAAGCATATAGTCTATGGTTCTTTGGAAGATGCTGCCAGCGTTCTTCAAGTCAAAGGGTAAACGACAGAAATCATAATTTTCACCGCTTATCGAAAATGCGGTCTTTTCTCTGTCCTGCTCTGCCAGAATTATCTGATGCTAGCCTGACTTGAGATCGAGGGTAGTAAAGTATTCTGCCTTCCTAAGTTGACCAAAATCATTGTGATGCTCGGCATTAGGTATTTATAGGCAATGGTCTTTCGATTCAGTTTCCTGAAATCAATCACCAAGCGGTTTTGGGTAGAAACTGGTGAACGGGGCTTTCTATTAATGACGTTTTTCAGAAGGTCCTCCGTGACAATTTCTGTTCAATTTTTGCAAGTAGCAGGGCGGTAGTACCCATGACGGCTGTAAGAGACTCGTTAGGGTATGCCTTCACACAGTTGTTTAGTACTTGCAAAAATTGCGATTTTACTGCTGCTGGGACTTCAATGTCAAGAATCTTTGCGTGATTCACATCCTTGAAGTTATAGTAGTGAATCTTCTCAGAAACACCGACACACAAACATTTGAAACACTGTCGTCGCTATCGTAGCTTAACGTCTTTCGCAAATTTTCATGCGTCATAGAATTCAACGCGCTAATGAAGAAACAAAAAGAATGGACCAACAACGAAATATAATTTACACTTGCAATTTTTAAAAATTATCACTGATCTCAAGCGTTAAACATTTCATGTTTACTTACATGCTCCCATTCTAGGTTCGTTGAGTGTTGTTGCTACTTGCTGTTGTTCCCTTCTTGCTTGCTTCTTCTCGTTGTTAATATTTATTGTTTAAATTGTCCATTTGTCCGGTTTCAGCGTTAACAGGCCATAAGTAATAATCACTGTCCCAGCGGAAATTTGCGGGACGCTGACTTAGCTTCGCATTCCAGCGACGCCGTTGAACTTGACGCCCCGACATGGAGCGTTCTCGCTAACCACTAATAACGCTGACTCAGCCGCTGTTACTCGATAGCCACCGGAATACTCATTCTCAGCTTATTTCGCTGGGCAATCAATGTTGACTTACAAAAATATGTTTCACATGTTGTCCGATTTGGATCAAATTTGGTGAGGATACTTTTTATAATAATATACACATTCTATGTGAGTTTGGTTGCGATCGCTTTGCAAATACTACATGTCTTCATACAAATTTTTTGTTTTTGATCGATTTGTTCCATGAGAGCTATAAGCTATTGTTGTCCGGTGCTGATGAAACTTGGTGAGGAGGTTATAGTGGTACCATTCAACTACTAATTTGGCTCTGATAGTTTCGAAGTTGTAGTGTAATGTCACGTAGACGGACTTTCATTCTAATTTTGGTGGCTATAGCTGTTGTAGTTTAAAAGATATAGGTGTTCATCCGGACAGCGGACAGACAGACAGACGGACATTGCTATATCGACTCGGCTGTTGATGCTGATCAAGAATATAAATACTTTACAGGATCGTGGAGGCGTGGTCCTCCTTTTGCCTGTTGTACTCTACTCTTTTTTAGAGTACGGGGTCTAAAAAGACAAAGAATAAATTATCCTCTAATGAGTTTGTGGAGACCCGTGCCAAGAGAGCTTTCTGTGGAAGGCGATCAACACAGAAAGCTCCGCTGCACAAGCCACTTAATGAGCTTTTGCGTACGAGCTTTGTTATTCTTATTCCCTTACTTGCTTGGTTCTTAACAGCGAGCGCAGCTGAACATATAAAATGAAGCGTGAATAAATTGATTTATAATTTGTAAAATTAATTAACAAATAATTGTATTTACTTCAATACAGGGTTATTAAATTGGCGACGAGGTAAAAAAAAAACTAAAGAAAAGAAGAAAAAAAACTCGGACTTGAAAGAAAAGAAGTGAGCTTATGTACGAACCTATTCAGCATACAGCACTCAACGGAGCACCGCGTGGTGCCAGAGGCGGCCACAAGAAAAACGGATTAAAAATATATATATATATATATATGTGCGTACATAGGCTGAGTTAAGAGGGTACAAAGGCAACTCTAAGACAAGCCAAAAACAAAAAAGAAGTATCAGATTAGCAATATAGTAAATATAGACTGAAATTAAACCATTTCTGTGCGAGAACATAGAAAAATCGTTGTAGCGCAACGAATGGGAGAAATGGCTACGATCATTTAATATCTATGTGGACACAGAAGAAATTTCATCCTTAAAAAGCAAAAAAAATTGCTGCATATTGGCGGACCACAATTGCAAGAGGTGGTGTACAGTCTTCCTGGCGCGTTAGTGCAATACGATGCAAAAAAGGAAAATTATGTATAGTATTTACTCCACTGGTGGATAAATTAAATTAATATTTTTTTCCGCAACGTAACGCCGTATTCGAAAGGCACATGTTTCGCAGCATGGTGCCCCGTCAAGGTGAGTGCTTCTCCAAGTTCTTATTACGGCTAAGAAAACAAGCCAAAAAGCTCGTTTGGAACCACCATGATCGCAATCGAAGAAATCTGCATTGCTGATCAAATAATTGATGTCCGGGCTAAGACTATTGGGCTAAGCTATTGGAATCAGAGCTCAAGATGGAGGAGATAATAAAAATGTGCACAGTTGAAGAACAAGTGAACCAGCAGTCAGAAGCAATGCTGATCCCGTTGGATGCCGACATCGTAAAGACAATCGCGGTTCAGACAAAAAGAAAAGACAAGACAGATGTCCTGTGTGGCCGGTGCGGGGCAGAAGACCATGTTCAACGCAAAATGGCATGCCCAGCAAGGAACTCAAAATGTAATAAATGTTTCCGGTTCGGACAGTATGTTCTTATGTGTAAAACCACATTGAAGAAACGTTTTGGAACACCATATGAGAATCAACGCAAGCGACCGCGAACCTAGCAGTACGCGCCATCGATGAGGAGGGGACTGAGAGTCACGCAGACAACCAGAAGGAGAAGAAACCGTACCATGCCTAGTTGGGGGGATCCCAGCTGCAAATGATAATTGACTCCGGGTCGCGGTACAACTTGATAAGCCATGGCGATTGGCTGCAATTGGATAGGATACAGGCGACAGTGTTCAATGTTCATACCAACTCGTCTACTCAGTTTAGAGCTTATGCTTCGGACGAGACGCTGAGGTTTGTTAACGTTTTTGAAGCTCAGATTAGAATTTAAGAAAGACCAGAGATGATTGCCACATTTTATGTAATCGAAAATAGGTGACAATCGCTACTGGGGCGAGACACGGCTGTACAACTAAACGTACTAAAACTTGGTTTAGGCTTAAATTGAGTGGATTCTCATGCACATTTTCTGAAATGGAAAACATCACCTGTGAGATTGGCCATAGATCACAATGTGAGACCAGTGCAGCAGCCAATACAAAGAGTTCCGACCGCGTTAGAAGACCAAACCGCAGAAAGGATAAACTAAGCTGTGCAGCAAGGCATTATAGAGCCAGTTCGTGGACCGAGACCATAGATTTCGCCGGTGGTAATTGCATTTAAAGGAAGCGGCGAGATAAGGCTATGTCTGGATATACGAAGGGCGAATTTGGCCATATCAAGGGAAGATTACCCATTGCCAACATTCGACATGTATATAACCAAGCTACGTGAAGCAAAATACTTTTCCAGGCTGGATTTGAAAAATGCTTATCATCAATTGGATGAGTCAAGTCGGCAGATTACTACATTTATTACAGACAAGGGACTCTTTCGTTATAAAAGACTGTTTTCCGGGGTTAACTCGGCCGCAGAAATATTCTAGAGGCGGCTGGAGGAATTGTTAGCAGGCTGCTCAAATACTCTTAACTATATTGACGATGTCATCGTTTTTGGTAACGAAGAGGACACGACAAGGCGCTAGCAGCAGTTCTTTGATATCTTTGATATCCATAACGTGGTGTTGAATAAGCAGAAATGTGCGTATAAAACAACTAAACTCAAATTTCTAGGCCACATCCTGTCGGACCATGACATTGAAGCGGATCCAGAGAAGGTAAAAGTGATCACAGACTTCCGTGCTCCAAAAACTAAGGAGGAGACAAGGAGCTTTCTAGGCCTCACAACATATGTAGGGAAATATATACCAGATCTCGTCAACACGACTGAACCACTGGGAAATCCCAGTGACATTGGGAGCTGTTTTTGTACAGATTGATGACCACAACGAGCATCATATCGTATCGTTCGCCATTAAAAGCGTAACTGATATTGAGAAAAGATATTCGCAAACGGAGAGAGAAAGTTTGGCACTAGTGTGGGCAGTTGAGAAATTTTACTACTACCTAGCAGGACTGGAATTTGATCTGATAACGGACCTTAAGCCTTCGGAATCCATCTTCAAACCAACTTCGAAACCAACCACGAAACCACCAACTTCGTCTCCGTATCGTTAGCAAATAAACCAGCGCCGCATGCGTTCCCAACAGGCCCTTGGAAATGTGTTGCATTCGACTTACTACGACCTTTGCCGAGCAACGACTATGGTATTAATCGACTATTTTTCCAGATACATGGAATTTAAATTTATTAAAATCATATCGTCGAAGGTGATGATCGAACAAATGGAAGAGATATTTGCCCGTTTGGGAATACCACAAACGCTGAGAATCGATAACGGCAGGCAACTCGTAAGTCTCGAAATTAAAATTTTTTGTCGGACCAACGGTATTACCCAAATAACGACACCACCATCTTGGCCACAGGCGTATGGCGAAGTTGAAAATATGAACAGATCTTTAGTAAAACGCCTTGAAATTGCGTGATTGAAAGCGAAATAATTTAAACAAGAGATCCAAAACTTCGTCATGATGTACAACGTAGCACCACATGGAACCACAAACAGAGAGCAAAAGAGATAGCAGACAATAAAAAAAGGCGCCCAAGCATCAGATATCCAACCTGGAGACAAAATTGTGCTGAAGAATGTCTTGTTCTCATCCATAACATTGGAGGGATGTTCAGAACCGTGCCAAGAGAGCTTTCTGTGGTAGGCGACCAACACACAAAAAGCTCCGCTGCTCAAGCCACTGAACGAGCTTTTGCGTAAAAGCTTTGTTATTCTTATTCCCTTACTTGCTTGGTTCCTAACAGCGAGCGCAGCTGAACATATAAAACGAAGCGTGAATAAATTGATTTAAAATTTGTAAAACTAATTAACAAATAAATGTATTTACTTGACTACAGGGTTATTACAGAGTTAATGAGTTTTATTAATGAATGGTTTTAAATTAGATTCGCGCATTCTCATTTATTTTTTAGGTACGTTTTAGTTTGGCTTATAAACGCGTACGAACACTTGCAGTTCTCTTGCATTCCGCTATTCGCATATCTGTAAAATCGGCGGTTGGTTTTTGTCCTTTGTGCATTACTAGCCGCTTATATATAAATATATATATGTACATATGTTCTAGCAAAGCGCGATTAACACAAATCGCGATTCCGGCACTTGAGCACATGTTTTGAGTATATAGTAGTCCGATTTGGATCAAACTTGGTCAGTATATATATATATATATATATTATTGGCATATGTATTATGTGTGAGTTCGATTAACTTAGCTTAGTAAACCCAAAAGTTTTTGATACTAATTCATATTTGGAGCGTATTTTTGACCGATCGGCCCTATGGGAGCTATACGATATAGTTGTCCGATTTGGATCAAACTTGGTCAGTACATGTACTTCCTGGACATGTAATATCTGTGTAAATTTGGTTAGCATGGCTAGCAAAAAAGTTTTCTATACTAAAACATTCTGGTTTTACCTGTACATTTACCTTTATATGAAGATAGAACGCATTAAAGTGGGCGTGTCAAAAAACAAAAACAAACTTGTACTGATTGGGTATTGTACCTTTCATTTGCAACCCCTATCATCTTTCTAGCTCTTATAGTCTCTGAGATCCTTTTGTTCATACAGACGAACGGACGGACGGACGGACAGACGGACATGGCTATATCGACTCGGCTATTGATGCTGATCAAGAATATATATACTTTATGGGGTCTGCCACGCCTCCTTCTTCCTGTTACAAACATTCCAACAATTATGGGCCCTATGGGAGCTATACGGTATAGTATTCCGATTTGTCTGAAACTTGGTCAGTATATAAAATAATTTCCTTCCAGTCCTGTAGTGGCTGAAGATTAGGCTGAGAGGCGACTGTGCCTCTTATTGCTGGCCTCGGGCTCAGACAATAAAACAAGATGTTTAACGGCCAAGTGCCGGAGTGAATATTTATGTAAGCAACTTATTGGAAGAGCGCTGAATTCAAAACTGATTTCTTAATACAAATTATGTTTCATTTAACACAAGCCAAAACTCGCATCACGCCACAATGTCATGGTCGACAAGCCGACTCAGCAAAACTCTTAGGCAATAACGGAAACTCTTGCAGCAAAACAAAAGTGTCCGGTTACCGCCGCTGACCATTGCAGCTATAGCGTGCTGAAACAAAGTATGCGTCGCTATTGCGAGGGCTGTTCCTTAAATTATGAAGCACGCGATAGCGAGGGTTGATTAATGTCCTATATTAGGTGTTATGTGTTAACTACTCACCCCTCAAGTATAAGGCCGTTCTCGCGCCGCCCAATCCCGGCGACGACTTCTCGTAACTGCTTTGCAGACTTCTTTGCGTCGATGATCCGCCAAATAGTGAGGCCAATGCAGATTCAAGCACAGCATATGGCTTCGACAAAATGTGGCTCCAGGTGAAGCGGTGCAACTCTGCAGTTGTGGGTTTCTCCATCGCATTCGGCTATGACGTTGTCAAACAATCGCAATATGAAGTACTTGTGGACGACAGGATAAATCGTAATTTTTCTGCAAGCTTTTTTAATCTTTGGGAATTTGATTATAAAATGTATAGTGTTAATGGATTGAAGAACTTTTATGGACGCAAAGGACATAAGATCTCCTATGGGAGTATTGGTGGGTTCCTCTAGCCAAATTGATTTCAGATCTGAGTGGTCTAAAATGTTTGGGCTAACAATGTTAGCCTTCGCGAGAGTAATAACAAGCATTAAATTTTGCAACTCCGTCGTCAGCATTCTGTTTCTAGACAGTAGTGTTTCAAATAAGTGGCTAGTGTCAGCTTGTGAGTTTTTGGCTATCTTGAGAATTTTATTGACAGTTATTGTTAACTGGTTAAGCTGGTCTCGAACTCTAGTGTTGATTTCTATTTGTCTATTGTTGGCATTTATTAGTTGCCTTTCAGTGAACCTAGTCTGCTTTACATCACCGGCATCGGGTGTACCCGCCACAACCTTGAGTATGGATCCTAGGAAATCTAAACTCCTGGCGACTGTGTATGCCTAACGCCTCCAAGAGGTCTTGTAGATGTGCCGGTTCCATACTTAGAAGTTTTTTTATGTGGGATAGCGGGAACATGTCAATCAATTTGACCGTTTCTTCCACCATTCGCACGTACTCTGAGAGGTTTGCCAAATGCCTAACATATGCGTATTCCTCCCATATCAAGATCTCGCCATCGACGATGGGAAAGTACTTGGCACGCGAGTAGTCGGTGACATGTGCCGAAGCCACTGATAATGAAAGGAGTAATATGGATTCAAACCTGTGAAATGAAGTTGTTTTCTTTCTTTTTAGCAACTTTTTTGTTTTCCTTTTTAAAGAGGTCTGTCCGCCACCAAAAATGTTTTATAAAAACTATGCCAAGTGGCTAAAAGTAAATTGAAAATGAATAAATGGACATCAAGACTTGGTTGGTTGAGCACAAAAATTGAACTAACTTTATTTCTTAAAATCCTAGGCCTTATATAGCTACAAATTACAACGAAGTACAGCTCTCCTCTAAGAATTTGGTGTTGTACCCCACGCACAGGACAGAGCGTGGTTTCATATTAAGAAATATTTGTATCTTAGGCTTTCGTTGCCAAGCATGGAAACGGGTCGCAAGCATAGATAGAGAAGTATATTCATAGATTAGAAATTTAGGGGTTACATCGTTTCTTAAAATAATCGCTGCGTTGTTAATTTCTGTTAATATAATATGTTCGTGCTTGAACAGAAAAACTATATCTAACTTATACGAGTATGCCTAGTGGCTTAAAAAAAGGTGTAAAAAAACAACGGAGTCACTTTAGGTTGTGCTTGTGGACCACCCTTCCTCGAATGAGGACCTCTGTCCCCAGGTCTGCTTCAACGGCCTTCTTAACACATAAAGGTGTTAGTTTGTTTCCGAGCCGTCGGTTGGACTTGACTGAAACCTTGTCACCAACGTCGAAGACCCTATTCTGCCGATTTGCGTTCTCCCTAGCTCTGAGCGGCGTCTGAGCGTTTCTGATCTTTTCTTGTAGCTCATTTGGGTGCGCCTGAACCACATCAACTGGTCTCTGGTCGATGACCGAATGGATCGACTTATTGTACTCAGTTGTAGCCAGTAAAATGACTTCTACGGTGTCACTTATGCTTTTATCGATCTTCGATGTGAAAGCGCTCAATCTGTCCATTTGAGATGCTATGCAATGGTGGTGCATTTGAAATGCTGACCCCATAGTTGTTTGTGAGCATAGTCACGATGGTCTCTGAATTCAATGACGGTTCATTGTCACAGTAAATGGATCTGGCTTTTGGAAAAAAATTCATTAATTCCATTAAAGCTGACTTCAGATCCACAATGGTTCTTGAAAGGACCGGTTGGACAATAGCAAACTTAGAGAACTTGTCGATGCAAGTGAGAAAGTATTTCCTGTCAGTGGAGAAAATGTCTATGTGTCACATCTCTCCTACATGTGAGGGGATCGGTGTCTCCCCAAGCTCATGTTTTTGGGGTGTCTATCATATTTAGCCCTAGCACATGTTTTACAATTTTGTACTATTTCATTGGCTATTTTTGCCATTTTTGGAAAGTAGTACCCCGAGAGTACCTGCTTAATATTTTCCGGTGCAGACCTTTGGGACCTATTGTGCTCATCTGTGAGGATTTGCCTTCGTTCTCCAACCGCAAATACGTTCACTACGCGATTTTTGCAGTGCCAGAACTTTGTGGCCGGGTATCTTCGAACTAATGCATCTTGTATCATTGCAAGCGTGTGTAAATTACAGTGGGGAGCATTTACGCATTTGGGTGAAACTATATCTTCGAGCTCGTCTAGCAGCGATTCGACGCAAGTATAGCTGATCAAGTAGCGTTTCTTATTTCCAAAAACAATACAACTTCATTTTAAGGGGAAACGCGCCTCTTCTAGCACTATTTGGTTTTGAAAACAATTCAAGGGTTTGTCTGTTGTCTCAATGGTGTTGGTGAGAGATACCTCACTGTGGATCGTTGCTGCGCAGGACTCAATTTCTTGTTCATTTACAGCGTTAAGCTGCTGTCTTGACAAGGCATCCGCAACCAGATTGTCCTTGCCATTTTTATAGAAGATACGTGCATTAGACTCGCTTTCCACCTTTTAATCTTCGCATTTGGATTAGATTCCGAAACTGCGAAGGTCAAGGGTTTATGGTCATTGAAGATATTAATGTCTTTCACCCCATACAAGTAGTGCCTTAATTTGCCAAGTGACCATACGATGGCCAATAACTCTCTCGCATTTGTTGCATAGTTAACCTCGCTGTCCTTCAATGTTCTTGAAATCATTGTTATATAACGACCGTTTTGAGACAAAACTGCACCTATGCCGTGAGCCGAAGCATCGGTCGTTAGATCGAATGGCTTCTTAAAATCGGGGTACCTGAGCATTACATTCTCAGATGACAAAATATCGCGCAACTTCTGAAACGCCCTTTGCTGCACTTCAGAGAATTGAACCCTAATGTTTGCTTCATGTAAGCTTTTTAGGACCCAATCCACGTGTTTAATGTGGGATTCCTTATCTTCTTATGATGATAACAGCCTGATAATGACGAGAACTGCCATTTTGTGGTCTGAAAATCTCGTAAGCTGCTAATGCTGCCTGCCTCCAAGATACATAAGATTCTTGTACACCAGCTAACTCAGGTAAGCACTTGACGGCATCTAGCTGCTCGTCACAGTGAATGTCGGACAGGCGGTCAGAGAAATCAGCAGAGGTTGAATCACGTCAGGCAAGACGAGGGACAGGGGGCAGAGGTGTATGCTGATGCCGCCTCCAGCGCAGCGGCACAAATCAATAACGATGCTAGTTATGACTCTGATGCCCTCAATTTTTTAGGAGCAAATCGCTGCTAACCGTCATCAGACGAAGAGTAGAACGGACTCACATGCGATTCCTCATAGACACGGGCGCGGCCAAGAATTTCATTCGGCCACATGAAGATTTGAAAGGCGTCCGCTCAGGCGCAGGTTGAGCGCACTCTATTAGAGCTAGCCAGATGCCTAAAGATCGATAAAGGCATAAGTGACACCGTAAAAGTCATTTTACTGGCTACAACTGAGTACAATAAGTCGATCCATTCAGTCATCGACCAGAGACCAGTTGATGTGGTTCAGGCGCACCCAGATGAGCCACAAGAAAAGATACAAGAAAAGATTAGAAACGCTCAGACGACGCTTAGAGCTAGGGAGAACGCAAATCGGCAGAATAGGGTCTTCGACGTTGGTGACAAGGTTTTAGTCAAGTCCAACCGACGGCTCGGAAACAAACTAACACCTTTATGTGTTAAGAAGGCCGTTGAAGCAGACCTGGGGACCGAGGTCCTCATTCGAGGAAGGGTGGTCCACAAGCACAACCTAAAGTGACTCCCTTGTTTTTTTACACCTTTTTTAAGCCACTAGGCATACTCGTATAAGACAACTCACAAGTTGACACTAGCCATTTATTTGAAACACTACGGTCTACAAACAGAATGCTGATGATAGAGTTGCAATATTTAATGCTTGCTATTACTCTCGCGAAGGCTAACATTGTTAGCCCAAACATTTTAGACCACTCAGATCTGAAATCAATTTGGCTAGAGGAACCCACCAACACTCCCATAGGAGATCTTATGTCCGTTGCGTCCGTAAAAGTTCTTCAATCCATTAACACTATACATTTTATAATCAAATTCGCAAAGATTAAAAAAGCTTGCAGAAAAATTACGATTTATCCTGTCGAACTCCATATTGCGATTGTTTGACAATGTCATAGCCGAATGCGATGGAGAAACCCACACACTGCAGAGCTGCGCCGCTTCACCTGGAGCCACATTTTGTTGTCTGGCATTAAAGAGTTCATGTGCCAAGGAGCTCCATGCAGGTGGCACGGCACACTGCGAGGTCCAGCCGAGCAACCTGGAAATAATCAACCATGTAGATGACGGAATCATCATCCTTAACGACGGGTTCGCACGGATTCAGGTGGACAACGGCACTGAGATCCAGGTACAAGGCACGCATCTCATCACGTTCGGTGACCGAGTCGCAATTAACGTGACTCTGTTTTACAATCACAACAACGCAATAGAGTCCCGGGTATTGCCAATTCTCTCTTGCTGAACATCACTGCCAGCCAAGATGTCCTCAGCCTCCCTTACCTTCATCGTTTGAATGAACGTAATTTGGAGGTGGTACAGCAATTCAAGAAGGACGCCGGAACTGATCAAGCCTATCGTGTGGCATTCATCATTGGAGCCATATGCTGTGCTTTAATCTGCATTGGCCTCACTATTTGGCGGATCATCGACGCAAAGAAGTCTGCAAAGCAGTTACGAGAAGTTGTCGCCGGAATTGGGTCGGCCGAGGACGGCCATATACTTGATGGGGGAGTAGTTAACACATGACACTTAATATAGAATATTAAGCAGCCCTCGCTATAGAGGGCTTTATAAGCTAAGGAACAGCCCTCGCAATAGCGACACTGCATACTTTGTATCAGCGCGCTATAGATGCAATGGTCAGCAGCGGTAACCGGAAACTTTTCTTTTGCTGCAAGAGTTTCCGTTATTGCCTAAGATTGCTGAGTCAGCTTGACGACCATGACATTGTGGCGTGATGCGAGTTTTGGCTTATGTTAAATGAAACATAATTTGTACTAAGAAATCAGTTTTGAATACAGCGCTCTTCCAGTAAGTTGCTTAAATAAATATTCACTCCGGCACTTGGCCGTTAATTAATTTGTTTCATTGTCTGATCCCGAGGCCAGCAATAGAAGGCTCAGTCGCCTCTCAACCTAATCATCAATCCTTAGAGAAAGGAAAACAATTAATTTATATATATTATTGGCAGATGTATTCTGTGTGAGATTAATTGATTAAGCTTAGCAAACCCAACAATTTTTCTTACTTTTTCATATTTGGAGCTTATTTTTAAACCGACCCGATCCCTATGAAAGCTATATGATATAGAAGTCCGATTTGGATCAAAGTTGGTCAGTATATATATATATATATATATATATATATATATATTATTAAGTGTAAGTTTGATTAATATAGCTTTGTTAACGCAAAAGTTTTTCATAGTATTTCATGTTTGGAACATATTTTTAACCGATCTTCCCTATGGGAGCTATACGATATAGTTGCCCGATTTGGATCAAATTTGGTCAGTATATATATATATATAATATTGGCATATGTTTTATGTGTGAGTTCGATTAACTTAGCTTAGTAAACCCAAAAGTTTTTGATAATAACTCATATTTGGAGCGTATGCTTGACCGATCGGCCCTATGGGAGCTATACGATATAATTGTCCGATTTGGATCAAACTTGGTCAAAATATATATATTATGGGCATATGTATTATGTGTGAGTTTGATTATCTTAGCTTAGTAAACCCAAAAGTTTTTCATACTAATTCATATTTGGAGCGTATTTTTGACCGATCGTTCCTTTGGGAGCTATACGCTTTAGTAGTCCGATTTGGGTCAAACTTGGTCAGTATATATATGAAAACGTACTTCAGAACTTGATTTATCGAAAAATATAAACTTTATTCAATAAAACACGAAGCTACGGAGTACGAGATACAAATCTAGACTAACTTATGCTATATTCTGGAGACGTTAAGCAAACCTCGGGTTTGAGCTTTCATTAATTGGACTTTGGACTCATTTGAGCTTTTGGCTCTTATGTTAATAGAGAGAGATATCGATCTTAAAGAGATTGAGAGAGTTTTGTCGGCCAGGATTTGTGTAACGTCAGCAGTTTCAACCACAATGATGGGAATAACGATTCTGGCGAATTGTTTATGATATTTGATAAGTTCGTGGGAAGCCAGAATTGTTTTTGTCACCATTTGATTATTATACCCGTTACACGTAGAGTAATCGTTGGAATGTATGTAACAGGGAGAAGGAGGCGTGGCAGACCCCATAAAGTATATATATTCTTGGCATCAATAGCCAAGTCGATATAGCCATGTCCGTCTGTCTGTTTATCTGTCCGTCCGTTCGTCTGTATGAACAAAAGGATCTCAGAGACTATCAGAGCTAGTAAGATGATAGCGGTTGCAATTGAAAGGTACAATACCCAAGGAGTACAAGTTTGTTTTTGTTTTTTGACACGCCCACTTTAATGCGTTCTATCTTCATATAAAAGTAAATGTACAGGTAAAACCAGAATGTTTTAGTATAGAAAACTTTTTTGCTAGCCATGCTAGCCAAATTTACACAGATAGTACATGTCCAGGAAGTACATGTACTGACCAAGTTTGATCCAAATCGGACAACTATATCGTATAGCTCCCATAGGGCCGATCGGTCAAAAATACGCTCCAAATATGAATTAGTATGAAAAACTTTTGCATTAACTAAGCTATATTAATCAAACTCACACAGAATACATCTGCCAATAATATATATATACTGACCAAGTTTGATCCAAATCGGACTTCTATATCGTATATTGTGGAGTTTGTGATAGTGGATATGTTACTGCCTGAAGACGGTTTACGACAATAAATGCCTAATTTTCCTCGAAACCCTCGCCCAGCTTTTTGACATTCATCCGATAAATGGCTAATGAAAGCTCCAAATTCAAAACAAGAAAAAACGGTTATCTTCGGCTCACCGAAGATTGAATACCCTTGCAATCTTGAATATTGCATTAATTTGGTTTTAATAACCAATTATTTCTGTGGTAGTTATATTATACAGTAGTCCGATTTAAAATTTGGTCAACAGATGGGACAATATTAGAAATACATTCTGCGTGAATTACGTTGAAATCGGGCAAAATACACCGAAAATGTTTATACTAAGCATTTTCAACCGATTGTTCCTATGGGAGCTATATAATATAGTGCTCCGATCTGGCCGATTTTAACATATGAACTGCGTGCAGAGAGAATACAGATATGTACCAAATTTCATTAAGATAGCTTTATAACTGAGAGACTAGTTCGCATAGAAACAGACGGACAGACAGACGGACATGGCTATATCGACTCGGCTGTTGATGCTGATCAAGAATATATATACTTTATGTGGTTGGAAACGCCTCTTTCAATGCGTTACAAACTTCGTGACAAAAAGAATATACTTTCTGCAATGGTATAATGAATGCTACAAATTAGACATGAAGCTTGTTAAAAGCAAAAAGACAAATTTTTCGTGTTCAGAGTTTCTCTTCTTTTCCAGTTGACGAAAGATTTAATTTCGTGAAGTCAAGTCAAGTATGCATAAATTGTGTGAACCCAGGGCACAGAGTGTCAAAGTGTACTCCCTCGAAGGGGCAAAGAGTGTTCTCGGCCCCACAATACTCTCCTACGCAAATACTCTGAAGAGCAGCAAGCTGCTGCTTATCCTACTCATGTGAACCATGTTGCAAGTGAAGTTGACCAGTTATACTCTCTGGTATATAAGGTATTTGTTTTTATCGTACTGTATTGCTAATTATAATTCATATGGAGACTAATTATATGAAACTATTCTGAAAGATGCATGAAAATTTGACTATAAATAAGAAAGCTAGAAACGTAGCAACATTGAAAATTAAACGTAATATCAATGCATGAGTGCAAGCGAGTCAGAATGATACAAGCACATGTTCGCAAACAAACCAATGTTTGTTTGATTATACTTGTTTTTTTTTTCTTTGTTTTAACGTGTTTTACAGCAAGTACTATCCATTGTTTTACCTAAATACCGATTTTAATAATTTAATCGGGAATAAAAGCAGAGAGTATTATACGGTCGGGCGTGCTCGACTGTACTTTTCTATCCTGTTATTTTTACTATTTGCAAAGATTTGGCCATGATAGAAATGCTAGAGCCTTGTTTGACAGTAACGTCAGTTGGACAGGCAAGTTAAGTTGTTAAACGCGAGGTATCAACGGTAGTGCCGTCTCGAGTGAACGCTCATAAGTTTACCGCCGAGTATTGTGTGCCGAAATCTATTTTAAGCAGACAGCCAGACCATGACCTTCCAATTAATCGGTGGAAGGTTCCACGAAACGTAAAAATTACTGATCCGGAATTTTATAAGCCCCAGCAAATATATGTGTTGCTGGGAGCACATTGCTTCATCGTTTTGTTGTGCTTTGGGCAAGTAAGACTGTCAAAAAATGAGCCAGTATTACCAAAAAACTTTGCTCGGTTGGGTAGCATCAGGGCGGTGTAAGAAATAACGAACCAATAACCCTGTACCCAATGGACGAGACAAGACAAGACTCTCGTTAATCGATTTTTGGAACTGAAAGCTATAACAGTAAAATACTCAACAGAACACCTGGCGTTCGAGAATGTTCGTAGTTTGTCAGCAGAACACTTTGAAGTGAGTTTGCCTTTCAAGAGCGACCCGAAAGTCTTGTGGTCGTCTTTCGACATTGCCAAAAAAGGTTTCTGTCATTAGAGCGTAAAATGTCCAGAGACTTAGAACTGAAAGATTCATGAAAGAGTATCTCGAACTTGGTCACATGTCCGCCAGTAGTAGTAGTAGTACAGTAGTTCCACCAGGACTACACTACGATATTCCACACTAGTGCGTCCTGAGCCCACCAACTTCCACCAAGATTAGAGTAGTATTTGGTGTGTCCTGTAAGACAACCTCATAATGGTGCGACCAACTATTCAGAAGGATCTTGTGTTGTCTTTTCTTAGTTTTCGGGTAAACTGGTATGCCCGCAAGTATAAAAAACAAGAAAGAAAAGTACAGTCGAGCGCGCCCGACCGTATAATACTCTCTGCATTTGTCCCGATTAAATTATTAAAATCGGTATCGAGATATTACAATGTGAATTACTTGCATTAAAACACGTTGAAACAAAAACAATCTAAGCATAATCAAACACACATCTGTTTGTTTGTATTTGAATACACATACGTTTGGCAATATGTATATGATGCAAATATGTATGTATGTATGTGTGTATTCGGCGCAGCCAGCGACCGCGGGCAGCGCTGCCGACACACAGGCAGCGAAAACGTTCGAACATGTGCTTGTGTGTTTCTATCTCGCTTGCACCTATGGGTTGATATTGCGTTCAATTATCAATATTGGAACGCTTCTAGTTTTCTTGTTTATAGTCCGATTTTAATGCGCCTTTCAGTATAGTTTAATATAGTTAGGTCTCCACACGAATTATATAATTACAATACTATACGATACGAACAAGTTCGCCAAAACCGGCATTGAAAGTTCCAGACTTTTTTATCAAATGTGGCAAAAGTGGGCGTGGCAGTCCAAAATTTTAAATGGCAATGCAACTATGCCGTCGCTAGGAACCTCCCGTTCCAGAATTGGTGATCCTAGGTGCCATAGTTACTGAGATATTTGCCGAAAACACCAATTTTTTCCGAGGTGTGTCCAGTTTTTTGCTTATTGTGGGCGAATGGGGAGTGGCATCGAAAAAAAAAAGATTCTTGTATTGACTGACTAAATATGTGATCGTTTGACAAAAAGCTCGAACTTGTAGCTTACCATCTCTGAAATCTGTTTGTTCATACGGACGGACAGACAGACAGACGGACATGGCTATATCGACTCGGCTTGTGATGCTGATCAAGAATATATATACTTTATGGGGTCTGCCACGCCTCCTTCTGCCTGTTACATACTTTTGCACAAACCCAATATACTCTTGCAGAGAGTATAAAAATTAATATTAATAATTTTTACCAGGTAAAAATATAAAAAGAAAAAAATTTTATTTTAAACTGAAAAGGTTTAAAAAAAAAAAAATTTAGTAATTTAGATTGATATATTAATTAATAGTTAATAGTTAATCTGGGGATAAAAATTAATGAAATTGATAACATATGTTGCGAGGATTGGGAAAAACCAAGAAAAACCCAACCAGATCAATAAATATGTGTGCCAAAACTAACACGAAAGATCTCTGATTTAAAGGGACGCATGAATGGAAGGGATTCCAAACATACTGCCCATGGAAATCAGAGATTTAACGGCTTTGGCTGAAAAGTGAAGCTTTAAGTTGGAAAAGAGAGAGATGTATCAATTATTCTATAGTATTGATTATATTTAGCGCATAGTACCCGAAAACGATTGTGCAAAGCGTAGTCAGTAGTGCATGTAGGAAGAAATAAAGGGATGTAGTACCTGGTTGCCCTGGCTGGAATCTTAAAATTAAGACGTTCTAAGAGGAATGGGGAGCAGATATCGCCAATTATAAGTTTATGAAGAAAAATAACTCCAAGAACTCTCCTGCGATTAATAAGGGACGGAAGATCGAGGAGTAAGAGCCTGTTGGTGTAGGATGGAAGACGAAGGTTAGGGTCCCAATTAAGTCCGAGAAATGCAAAGAGTAAAAACTGCTTATGCACCGACTCAATTAAATCTTGAGTATGAGCATGTTGAGGAGACTAGACACATGAACAATATTCAAGAATGGGCCGGACAAGGGATGTATAAAGAAGTTTAGTGACGAAGGGATCATTAAATTCCTTACACCAGCGTTTAATAAATCCAAGAGTGCCCTTGGCTTTATTAACAATTGTGGAGATATGATGTGTGAAACATAATTTATTATCAAAGAGAACACCAAGATCTTCAACTAATAGTATGCGTTTTAAGGGTACATTGTCGATATTGTAACTGGCTATGTAAGGAGTAACCCTGTTAAAAGTCATAAACAGGCATTTAGAGAAATTGAGGTGCAAGTGATTGGTTATGCACCAGTTGTGCATTGTGTTTCAATCATCTTGTAATAACGCATGATCCGAAGGGTTCTTATAAGATAATACTAATTTCACATCATCTGCATACATAAGTATGCGACAATGGGATAGCGAACAGGGAAGGTCGTTTATAAAAAGATTAAAGAGTAAAGGTCCTAGGTGACTACCCTGGGGAACTCCAGAAGTAACAAAAACAGATTTAGAGATGGCTGATCTAAGCATAAACCTTTGGGTCCTACCTGTTAGATATGAAGATATCCATAGAAGAATGGAAGGTGGGAAGCCTAAAATACTAAGTTTGTATAAAAGTAGGTTATGATTCACAGAGTCAAATGCTTTACTAAAGTCAGTATTGATGACATCCGTTTGCATTCTATTAAGGAATGCCTCATTTATAAAAGAGGTAAATTCCAATAGATTGGTCGAGGTCGACCGACTCTTAACGAATCCGTGTTGGGCAGGGGAGATAATTGACTTGCAGAGATGTTGCAACGACAAAGTAATTATCTTTTCGAAGAGCTTAGTGATTGCGGACAACTTCGCAATTCCCCTGTAGTTGGATATATCCGACTTACATCCTTTTTTATGATGTGGGATAATGTAAGGTTCTTTCCATAAATTAGGAAAAACAGAGGATTCTAAAGAAAGCTTAAAAAGAATTAGGAGAGGTTTTATTATGGAAAAACAGCACTCCTTGAGCACACAACTTGGAATGTTGTCAGGCCCAGGAGAGAAGGAAGACTTTAGGGTGTTAATTGAGGAAAGCATGCAACTATCAGTAATGTGAGGTAAGAAAACAGAGTTAGTGGATGGGAGATTATAGGGGTAAGAGAAGTTAGTAGGCAAACTGGAGGTGTATGTTGATTGAAAAAAGGTAGCAAAGAGATCGGAAGCACCCGAATCATCGATTACTTTACAGGAACTGAAAAAGAAGGAATTGGGTAAGGTACTAGATTTATGTTTAGAATTAACAAAATTAGAGAATTGTTTAGGATCACGCGCAAATTGATTCTTGCAGCGAACGAGATAACTTTCATAGCATTGAGAATTGAGAAGGGTAAAGGCAGCTTTTAATTTAGAATAATTTAAAAAGTCTAAGATAGAACCTGTCTGCTTAAACTTTTTAAAATATTTAGGTTTTTGTTTTTTAAGTTGGATAGTCTTGGTAAAAACCAAGGTGGTTTACGTGAAACGGGCTTTACAACACAAAATGGAATGCAGACATCAAATATTGAGTTTAAAATGTTGTAAAAATACTCGACAGCTATGTTAATATCATTCGTGCTGTATAGTATAGACCAGTCGGTAGCAAGAATCAGTTGATTTAGCAAAGGATAATTTCCTTTGCGGAAGCAACGGCGCGACTTGGAAGAGAAAGAAGGAGCTAAATGGGTTAAGTTAGGAATAGTCAAGGATAGTTCAAGAGTGGGATGAAAAGAATCTTCAGGTACAACTACAGATCTAGTGACAACGGCACTGGATGAATCATTTACAAAGATGAGATCCAGCATTCTGTTTAGACGATTATATATATGATTGACTTGAAAAAGAGGAAGATCAATCAAACCATCTAAAAAGTCATTATTAGGTGTGGGAATGTAATTAAACTTGTCAAAACACGTCCAGGAAACGTTTGGCAAGTTAAAATCACCAAGTGTCACAATGAAATCTTGATCACGAATGTGACTAAGTGTTTCTTTAATGAATTTGAAATGTTGCAAATAAATCGACATTTCAGACGATGGAGGAATATAGGAACAAGTTACATAAAGCGCAAATGGCGAAAAAGAAACCTTAACGGCAAACATTTCAATTTCATCTAGTGGTGAAACATCTATTATTTCAGCATTAAGGCTGGATTTCACTGAAATTAGGACTCCACCACCACGTCGATTAGGACGATCGCGTCTAAATATATTATTTTTTTATGACATTATTTCATTATCAGCTATACTAGAATTAAGCCAAGTTTTTGAAAATGCAACAATGTCAGAATCAAAAGAGAAACTATTCTTATGTAATTGTTTTAATTTAGACCCCAAACCCCTTACATTCTGATATAGAATGAAAAGTTGGTCAGAGTCTAGTTTTTTTGAGACTATTGCTGGGGCCGATTGAGATGGACCACTAGTAGGAAGGGAGATAGGAGTTGCACGAGTTCTAATCTTCTGTTTAAACTCGTGAACAATCATATGAGGAGGCCAAAACTTTGGATCACATATGGCAGGAAACAATTCAGGGGATACACTAATCTTAAAAGAGGAGATCTCTCTAGGCTCATCTAAATTAAATTTAGATATACTAACGCTGCCAGGAGTTTTGGAAGCGATAAATGCAGCCACAGACTCGATAGTCGTGTCTGCGGAAAGCCTAGATATAAATATATGCTTGCCTGGAGCCACGACGGTAAGCAGAGGAGGCTGAACGATTATGGGAGTTGCAACATTTGCAACATTAGGGGTAATGCCAGGTACCACATTTATATTAGGGGGTGAAGGGGCGACTGCGGGGATGGCAGTAGATCGACGGTTACGTCGGTTAGGGGGACTTTTAGAGTTTTTACTCTTAGTCGCAACTCCATTAACAGCCACTGATTTTATAGTAATGGGTGATGGATCGGTTACAGGGGGGACAGGCAGTGCCGGGAAAACAACATTGGCACATGTGGGTTGATCAGGTACAGGAGATGTTACAGGAGGAATATGGGAAGGAGGGGTTGAAGACTTACTGGAAGACGGAGAAATGGATAAAAGGGGAGGCCTATTATGCACAGGTGAGGTAAGGAGTGAACCAGGCGGAACAGGCAATGTAAGTTGTTGCTGAGAACAGGTGGGATCAGGTGGGGTCTCAAACTTATAATTACTAAGCAAGTCCGCACTAATATCAAAATCAGTGTTTAGCTTCTTAGCAAGTGGGCGCAACTTAAGGAATTGTTTTTTCACAAAATCACATTGCAGCTCAATACAAACTGGACATGACCATCGTAATCCACCACTGCCTACTTTGGCTGAGGAAATGAATTTTTCGAATTCACGCCCAGTAAGACCAGCATATTTTATATGCATAATGTTGTCACACAGCCAACAGTGCACATAATTTGGTTGGTCACTGTCACGAGATGGACCATAATTGCAATTGTTTTTGCAGCATGCCATTTCACTCAAAAATAACTCAGCAAATAGAGTGACAACGAGAAAAAAATAAGAGTACACAAAATACCTTAGATGTAAACAAATAAGCTCGAAAACAGAATTCGCAACAATGCAAAAACAAATGTTAACGAAAAACAGTTAATCAACAAAGGCAAACCGTGGGTGCAAGCGCAAGTGAGAAATTGTGTGCAAGCGAACAAACACACAAACTTATATATTGCTCAGCAGAGCAACGAAAAGGGAGCAAAGGTCACAGCAAAAGTGGGCACAAACAAAAACACCAAATATAACTTTGCACAAACCAGATTTCGGGAACACTAAGCACAAATTAAATTTTCAACAATTTGAAATTTTAAATACACAAATTAAGGCAGAAATAATTAAAATAGACGGAGCGCAAAAAAAACACGACCGGCACAGCTGATAATCTCTTTCTCTCTTTGTAATGACTTCTTTGTCGATTACATGCTCAATCGAGCTGAAATATGTTCCCAAGTGTCCAAAATTCTGGAATCGGGCGTGTTTATATTGGCTAAATGGTTTTCAAACCATCCAATTAAATGGAATAATGTGAAAATGCTAAATTCTTGAGTTTCAACGACGCCGATTCGACCAATATGCTTCGCATGAGGTGGACACCAAAGTTGGTTACTTTTTAGTATAATTTGGATGATAGTTTCACCAAATTAGCTGCGACTAAGCGAAATATATTGTGAGCGAATATATTGTTGCTACACGCATATTTGACTCATTTGGCTTGTTGAGCCCGATTAGCATCCGAGCAAATATCCTCCTTCAAGAGCTGTGGCGCATGCAATTGCCATGGGACGAGACAATGCCTATGGAATTCAAGTGCTTGAATTCGCGGATGCATCCAGTCAAGCATATGGGAGCTGCATATATGTCAGGGCTAACGATGGTGCCAGTATCGACCAGGTGGCTCCATTAACAACCAAATGGATTTCCAGTCTCTAATTGTGTTTAGCGCACCTGATAGCCAGTTATGGTTCTCTATTAAACATATGTTGAACCTATGTCGAATTGTGAGTGTCTGTGATGTATCATGTACCTGAAGACCTAGAGAAGTGTGAATACAAGAAATCTGTAATTCTTTGTTTAGCCACCAGCGCTGACTGGTTATCAAAATTCGTGTTTCGGTTTTCGTCGTGTTGCAAAATAGTTAGAATCATGGCATACAATTATAAATTTATCGGAAAGTCAAAGAGAGCAGAACACAGTCGTGCGTGGACCCAAGGAGCAAGAGTGTGCATTCTTGAATTTGCTTGAGTTGGCAAATTTCATTGATTCCGGTAGGAGGGAGATTGTTGAATGCACCGTTCGAATACGATGCTAAATTCCCGATTATGAATTCTCTGTTTATAGGACTATTTTTACGAGAACTGCATATTGGTAATGATTATACGGGGGGCAAGACAATGATTGCATTGCTAGGGCAGCGCATTTGGCTCGTCAATGCTCGTCGAGAGTGTACACAAATAGTGCGAAAATGCATCTACTGCTTGAGGTACAAGCCGAAGAAATGGAGCATGAAAATGTATGTTGCAGTATTTTTGTGTGGTTGCTTTAAAGGCTGTTGACTTGCTTTAAAGAACTGGTGCCAGATTTATACACTAGAGCTTTTATTTATACGTTGAACAGCTTTCTAGCGCGTCGTGGCATGCCTGTCCGGCTATACTCAGACAACGGGACCAATTTTGTGGGAGCAATAAGGCTGAGTTGTAAAGTATTTTTTATACTCTCTACAAGAGTATATTGGGTTTGTGCAAAGTATGTAACAGGCAGAAGGAGGCCTGGTAGACCCCATAAAGTATAGATATTCTTGATCAGCATCACAAGCCGAGTCAATATAGCCATGTCCGTCTGTCTGTCTGTCCGTATAAACAATCAGATTTCAGAGATTGTAAGAGCTTCAAGTTCGATCTTGGTCTCAATTGACTGCATATTTAGTCAGTCAATATAAGAATCTTTTGTTTTTGATGCCACGCCCCATTGACCCACAATGAGCCAAAAAAACTTCGAAAAAAAGATGTTTTCGGCGAATATCTCAGACTTTTAAAGTTTTGGGCTGCCATGCACCTTTTTCCCGCAATTAATAAAATAATTTCCAAACTTCAATGCCGTTTTTAGCAAACTTATTCTTATCCTACAGTATTGTAATTTTTGATTCGATTGGAGAGTAATTATATCAAACTTTCCTGAAAGCTGTACAAAAATCGGACTGTAAACAAGAAAACTAGAAGCGTTACAATATTGATAATTGAACGCAATATCAACACATTGGTATAAGCGAGATAAAAACACACAAGCACATGTTCGAACGCTTTAGCTGCCTGTGTGTCGGCAGCGCTGCCCGATGAACCTGCTAGCGTGCTTCACATTCATTAATAACATTCTGAATGAGTTTATTATAGTCAGAATGTGATCCTCCAGATCAACAAGGAGGCAGAAGACGTGCTGTATCCACGCTTCGGGAAGACGGCTTGGGGAGTTTGTGTACCTTCGCCTGAAGAAGCGTCATCCCGGAGATAAACTCTCGCACACACTCAAGGTTGGGAAGGTGGAGAAGGACCTGGGACTCGAATCGTGCCTCGAAGCCACCCAATCAATGGATATAGCATCTGACGACGGGGCGGATGACGAAGACTGAGACCTGACGGTTATAGTCAACCCGTCCGCGGCAGGTGATGCAGGAACCCACACGCATGAGGGTACTGCAGATAAACCTGCATAAAAGCAAGTTGGCGTCGACAGAGCTCCTTCTGACCCTTCAGCAAGGGCCCGTCGACGTGGCCTTAGTCCAAGAACCATGGATTGCCTCTGGTAACATGGTAGCGGGACTAAGGTCAAATAACTACAATGCGTTCTACATCACATTGACAAGCAGAACAAGAACCTCCATACTTGTACGGAAAGGTCTGCATGCTTATCTCATGTCTAATTACAGCACTGACGACCTAACGGTGGAAATCGTGGTTGACGGAAAGATGCGCCATACAATAGCATCCTGCTATATGGCCCACGAACTTGCAGCACCACCGGACGAACTGGTGAGACTAGTGGCCGAGTCCACCCGCAACAACTCGCAGCTTGTAGTCGGCACAGACGCCAACGCACATCACTGCGTATGGAGATCAACCGACATCAACATCAGGGGTGAGTCGTTACTTGAATTTATATTAACCACAAAACTTAGTATCGGTAACACGGGGGAGGCACATACATACGTAGGCCCCACTTCGTCCAACGTCCTTGACCTAACACTCGCAACAGTTGTAGCAATAACAAACTGGAGGGTCTCAGACAAACCGTCCTTCTCTGATCATAAGTACATTCAATTTAAATGCAACTTTGACTACAACCCCAGACTAACTCAGTTTAAGAACCCCAAGAACACTGAATAAGTTCAGAAGTCTTATAGTAGAAAAATTCAGCCCACCAGACAACATTAGGACTGTAATCGACGTTGAGAAATCAATGCTGATCGTCAACAAAACTTTTAAAGTGGAACTCAGAACTCTCAATACAGAGAGCCACCACTATGGATCTGTTCAAACTTGCAAAACAGACCGATACAAACATAATTCACGATGAGCACAAGGTCGCACTCAGGCCGTATAAGTCCAGAATCAGAAAGGCCAAGAGGAACTCCTGGAGGAACTTCTGTTCCAATCTAGTATCAGTGCCTGAAATCGCTAGACTTAAGAAGCTCCTGTAACAGCCCATCGGCTTATAAACCAATAAGTCTCACATAATTTATGCTAAAGACTATGGAAAAGCTGCTAGACCTCAGCATGAGAAGTGTCGCAGAAGAGCAAATGTCAGCTGATCAGCATGCGTACACCAAGGGTAAGTCTGTTGAAACGGCCCTACACTCGCTAGTGGGGACCATAGAGCGAGCCGTACATAATCGCGAGTATGCAATGGGCGCCTTCGTGGACATCTAGGAGCGTTCAACAATGTCAGCACCAAAGTCATAGTCGACCAGCTGACAACAACCATTACTCACCCAACGATCAATAACTGGATTAGAAACCAGGAGTGCAGGAAAGTTCAGTCAAAATGGGGTGTTGCAACCACAACCAAAATCGCGGACAGAGGTACCCCACAAGGAGGAGTCCTCTCTCCCCTTCTATGGAACCTAGTCGTTGACGATATCATTAAGAGATTCGATAGAGGAGCGATATGTAGAAGAAAGTGTGAAGAAGGCCACCATGGCGCCATACACCTCCAAGAAGATGCTCAGCTGCACGTGGGGTCTGTCACCCAGACTTATGCACTGGATATATATTTCGCCCTAATGGAGAGGGCCAAGCGTTAATCTGCATTACAGGCGCTCTCAGAACCACTCCAACGAAGGCATTGGAGATCCTGAAGGGAATACTTCCCCTTGATCTACAAGCAAAACAAGTAGCAGCAAAGGAGGCTCAACGCCTCACAGCACTGGGTAGAATGGCGCTACGCGGATATAGGCACAGTTCCATAGGAAGGAGCATGACAATATGTTCAGATTATATTAAAACTAAAAACCGATTCTAAATCCAAATAAAAACACACCTTGGACCCGATGATTTTATAAAATATCTCAACAAGCACACTGATCTCAACATGTACACAGACGGCTCCACAATGGCAGGAGAAGTAGGAGCGGCTGTCTTCAGTGAAAACTCACATTTAAGCTACCAGACCACTGCAGCAAACGGAAATTTTTTCGATTGGATAAGCAGCAGACACCGCAAAACGCACGCAAATGCAAATGTCAACATTTTGGTAAACAGTCATTCAGCAATTAAGTCTATGATGTCGTCGACTCTCAGCTCCCGGACTATCAGAGTGGGCAGCATTATATGAACTATGAAGTCGGTACACATCTACTGGGTTCCCACACACACGCTGCCAAGCCTTTCCGCGATCGCTAAGTCCAACAAATAAATTGTAATGTTTAAGAACTTGAAATTTGTTTAATTAAAGTAGTTCTCGATTTTTCACTAAATATAACTGGCCACCAAGAGATTTTGAGTATGCCATATCTTCAGAGGCTGAACTTTGAGAATCTTCAATATATCGGCAACATCGAAAAGAAACTGTCAACATGGCCTACAACTTTTGCAATTTCCTTCATTATAGTCTCTGCAAGAGTATATTGGGTTTGTGCAAAGGTATATAACAGGCAGAAGGAGGCGTGGCAGACCCTATAAAGTATATATATTCTTGATCACCATAACAAGCCGAGTCGATATAGCCATGTCCGTCTGTCTGTCTGTCCGTATGAACAAACAGATTTCAGAGATGGTAAGAGCTACAAATTCGAGCTTGGTGTCAAACGATCACATATTTAGTCAGTCAATACAAGAAATTTTTTTTTTCGATGCCACGCCCCATTCGCCCACAATAAGGAAAAAACTGGACACACCTCGGGAAACATTTGGGTTCTCGGCAAATACCTCAGTAACTATGGCACCTAGGATCACCAATTCTTGCACGGGAGTTCCTAGCGACTGCGTAGTTGCATTGCCATTTTAAATTTCGGACTGCCACGCCCCCTTTTCCCGAAATTGATAAAATAGTTTTCAAACTTCAATGGCGTTTTTAGCGAACTTGTTCGTATTGTACTATATTGTTATTTATAATTCGTGTGAAGACTAACTATATTAAACTATCCTGAAAGGCGCATTAAAATCGGACTATGAACAAGAAAACTAGAAGCGTTATATTATTGATAATTAAACGCAATATCAACCCATTGGTGCATGCGAGATAGAAACACACAAGCACATGTTCGAACGTTTTCTCTGCCTGCGTGGCGGCAGCGCTGTCCGTGGACTCTGGACGTGCCGAATACACACATACATACATATATGCATCACATATTGTCAAACGTATGTGTTCAAGCATGAACATATTAAGCAATAAAACAAGAAAGAATGCTATAGTCGCCTCGCGACTTTAGGATACCCGTTACTCAGTTTCAATTTGTTATTAACAATGGTGATGGATATAATAGCTTGGCAAACACAGAACATTTTCATAGAAATTCATGTTTAGAGCATATTGTCGAGCATATTGTACTTCCTAGATATGTATGTAAATTTGGTTCAGATAGCATAGCTAACAAAAAAGTTTTCTGTACTAAAACATTCTACTTTTACCTGTACATTTACCTTTATATGCAAATAAAACGCCCTAAAGTGGGCGTGTCAAAAATCAAAAACAAACTTGTACCGCTTGGGTATTGTACCTTGCATTAGCTCTTATAGTCTCTGAGATCCTTTTGTTCATACAGACGAACGGACAGACGGACATGGCTATATCGACTCGGCTATTGATGCTGATCAAGAATATATAGTGACATATGTAGATACATACGTACCTAAACCCATACACCACATACACCACATACACAACACTTATTATTTATGTCAAAGATTTCTTTCGCACCAAAGATTAATGTAAACACTCTCAGAAAATCAAATGGTGACAATAACACCACAAAAACTTAATGTAAACACTTTTGAAAAAATCAAATGGTGACAATAACAATTCTGGCTTCCCACGAATGCATTAAATATCATAAACAATTGCCAGAATCGTTATTCCCATCATTGGGGTTAAAACTGCTGACGTTAAACAAATCCTAGCCGAACACTCTCAATCTCTTCAAGATCGAGATCTTTCTCTGTTTATATAAGAGCTAAAAGCTCAAAGAGTCCAAAGTCCAATAAATGAAAGCTGCAAACCGAGGTTTGCTTAACGTCATCAGAACATAGGATAAGCAGTCTAGTTTTGTACTCCGAAGTTTCGAGTTTGTTAAATAAAGTTTATATTTTTTTAATAAGCTAATCGTCGAAACATCTTATTGGCGCAGCCGGTAGGATATTGATAATAAATATCCTCGTAATAAAGTAATCGTCCTTTATTTTCAATCCATTGAAAAGGAATCCTTGTACGACCAAGGAATTTCTAGGATTTGAGCTCGCGAATTTTCCGCGGCAAGGAAACGGTTAAAACATTACAATTTTGGAAAAACTATTATCTTAATATCCGCCAAAGAACCTAAGCGTGTGTGACTCATAACCCAATTATCAGTCGTGGCCCATATTTAAATGTGCGACCGCCACCAAAGATAATTGCTATTAAAAGAAAAACCGCGCAAAACACCAAACAGTGTTCAACCAAAAAATAGATCCTCTGGACTATTTGAACAACTGTAATTAAAGAGCTTATATCTGGGCTTTACACATCAATTTATTGATCCCTGTAAACGTAAGTCTCTTATAATTCAACAAAACAATTCAACAAAAGTGACAATTAAAACAAAAAGTGACAGTTAAACAAAAACCTGAAGTGACAATTGCCAACAAATAAAACAAATCTACAACAACACCATGGCAACTAACCCACCAATGGAACTATCAGAAATACATCTGAAACAAGCGCTTGGACAAATTCGACAAGTGCCAGTGTTCGACGGAAAAACCGTGGAACTGACTGCATTCATAAGGAGGATTGATTTCATCATGCAGTTATATCCAACACAGGATGTGAGACAACATAGTGTCCTATTCGGAGCAATCGAGATGCAGACCACCGGATCCGCACAACGAGTGTCGCAGCTGACAGCAGCCACAACCTGGGGAGAGTTGAGGAGCGCCCTCATCGACGAATTCAAAACACAGACCCCTTATGAAGAGCTTCTACGACGTCTCTATAACACCAACTTTAATAATAGTATCCGTAAGTTTGTTGAAGATCTAGAGTATAAATCCTTTGTAATATCTAATAAGTTAATGTTAGAGAATCAGGTCCAGAACACTCTATTGTACACTAATGCAATGAATAATACTATTAAAGACGTTATTACCAAAAAATTACCGGACCGAATTTTTATGACATTAGCACGATATGACATTACAACAGTCTCAAAATTAAAACAAGTAGCTCAACGCGAAGGATTGTACGAAAATGGTTATAACGAACGTAATAACCAAAGCAATGACAATTCTAAGACAAATAAAACACAAAGCACTGAAAACCGTGGAAAGGGAAGTAATCAGAATTATTACCCTACTCCAAATTATTCAAATAACGCTAACTCAAATAATAAACCAAAAGAAAATGCTGAGGCATTACATAAAGAATTCAAACAAAACCTCGATCAAGCTAGATCACAGAACCCAATGAATTACCAAAATCAGAGTCAAAGACCTCCCAATCATTCTCATAAAAGACAGAGAGAAACTAGTGGCCATTCTAAAATGGACACATCAGAAAATTTTCATCAAGAAGCCTCGGACAACGAAGAACCAATCCCTTCATCAGATTAATTATGAATGGACAAAATTTTAACTGTGTAATTGACACAGGTTCATCCATAAATCTAATTAAAGAAAACTTTCTAAAATTTCCTACAAAAACTTGTCAATTGAACGTACAAACAATAAATGGTATAGTTCAATTAAAGAATTGTGTATCTTTTGCCCCTAGTAAACTTTGCCCTACCCATCAAACATTTTACCTACACAACTTTTCTGATAAATACGATATCTTATTAGGTAGAGAATATCTGGAATCTTGTGAAGCAAAAATTGATTATAAACAAAAAACAGTTATTCTAAACGATCATTTATTCTCAATGAGATATGACCGTGAGAATTCTGTCAAGGACAAGACCGCATTTCAATGCCTTGATCCGCCCCAAACAAAAGACATAGCAATAAATTATGCTATCAACAATGAATTAAATGAAACAAATCAATTTCGATTAGAACATCTAAACGATGAAGAAAAATGTAAACTAACCAAAATTCTTTTCGAGTTTAGTGACATTCAGTACAAAGAAAGTGAAAATTTGACTTTCACCAGTACAATTAAGCATGTCATCCAAACTAAACACGAAGACCCAATCCAAAAGCGTCCATACAAGTATGCGCAAACATTCGACGAAGAAGTCGAAAAACAAATCAAAGAAATGATTAAACAAGGTATAATACGTAAATCAAAATCACCTTATTGCTCACCAATTTGGATTGTGCCAAAGAAACGTGACGCATCGGGTAAAGAAAAGTTCCGTATAGTTATTGACTATCGAAACTTAAATGAAATAACAATCGATGATAAATATCCTATCCCAGTCATGGATGATATACTAGACAAACTTGGAAAATGTCAGTATTTCACTACAATTGACTTAGCGAAAGGATTTCATCAGATACAAATGGACCCACAAAGTATACCAAAAACAGCTTTTTCAACTAAAAATGGACATTACGAATACACTCGAATGCCTTTTGGATTGAAAAACGCCCCAGCAACATTTCAACGTTGTATGAACAATCTATTAGAAGATCTAATTTACAAAGATTGTTTAGTATACATGGATGATATAATAGTGTATTCCACTTCATTGGAAGAACATTTATTATCATTAAAAAGGGTATTTACAAAACTGCGCGAAGCCAATCTAAAATTGCAATTAGATAAATGCGAATTCATGAAAAAGGAAACTGAATTCCTAGGTCACATAATAACAACAGAAGGAATACAACCAAACCCAACTAAAATCTCTGCCATACAACATTTCCCAATTCCAAAAACACCCAAAGAAATAAAATCGTTTTTAGGTCTTTGTGGTTATTACAGAAAATTCATTCCTAATTTTGCACACGTTGTAAAGCCAATGACTTTAAAATTAAAGAAAGGTGCAACTATAAATATAAAAGAACCCAATTACATTTCTGCTTTTGAAAAATTAAAAGTACTTATAACATCCGATCCAATATTAGTTTATCCAAATTTCGAAAAACCATTTTGTCTTACAACTGATGCCAGTAACATAGCTATTGGAGCTGTTTTGTCTCAAAATCAAAAACCAATTTGTTTCGCAAGTAGAACCTTAAACGAACATGAAATTAACTATGCAGCAATTGAAAAGGAACTTTTAGCCATCGTTTGGGCAACCAAATATTTTCGATCTTATCTCTACGGTAGAAAATTCGAGATTCTCAGTGACCACAAACCACTTGTTTGGCTTAATAATATTAAAGAACCAAATATGAAATTACAACGCTGGAAAATAAAATTAAATGAATTTGATTATCACATTAAATATGTACCAGGTAAAGAAAACTATGTTGCAGATGCTTTATCTAGAATTAAAATTGAAGAAAACTTGTTAGGAGAAGCTTCCGATGTAACAGTAGCAACAATCCACAGCGCTCAAGAAGATAACCAATATTATATTTCAATCACAGAAAGACCAATCAATTATTTTAAAAGACAAATAGAATTTGTAAAAAGTAACTCAAATAATTCAAACGTTATTAATTATTTTCATAAAACAAAAATTTTAATAAATTATGTCGAAATGACACACAACTATGCAAAAGAATTAATTAAAGAATACTTATGTTCAAAAAATAGTGTTATATACTTCAGCAACGAAGCCGACTTTCTTACATTTCAGAATGCTTTCGTTGAAATAATTAGTCCCAATAACATTACAAAAGTAATGAGATCAACTAACAAACTAATAGACCTCCAGACATATGCCGAATTCAAAGAATTTATTATTAACACACACGAAAAGTTATTACATCCAGGAATAGAGAAAATGACATTATTATTTAAAGAAAAATATTATTATCCAGATTATCAAAACTTAATACAAAACATAATTAACGAATGCAAAGTTTGTAATATAGCAAAAACAGAACATAGAAACACTAAGTTAGCTTTTGAATTAACTCCAGAAATCCATAATCCAAGAGAAAAATATGTCATTGATTTTTATATGGTAGACAAAAAACAATTTCTATCTTGTATAGATTTATATTCCAAATACGCAACTTTAATAGAAGTAAATGGTCGAGATTGGCTAGAAGCCAAAAGAGCTCTTTTAAAAGTATTTAATGACATGGGCAAACCAATAGAAATAAAAGCAGACAAAGACTCAGCTTTCTTGTGCTCCGCACTACAAATGTGGTTAAAATCAGAAGACGTAAATATATCCATCACAACTAGCAAAAACGGTATATCCGACATAGAAAGATTCCATAAAACAATAAACGAAAAATTAAGAATAGTTAATTCTGACACTAACCAGGAAAACAAATTAACCAAATTTGAAATAATACTTTACACTTATAACCATAAAACCAAACATAATTCAACTGGTAGAACACCAGCAGACATTTTCATTTACGCAGGAACACCTGAGTATGATACACAGCTAAATAAGAAAAGGCAAATAGAAAGACTTAATGAAAAAAGAACCGAATTTGAAATAGATACTAGATATAGGGAATCACCTTTAGTAAAATCTAAATCCACAAACCCATTTAAACAAACAGGAAACATAACACAAATAGATGAAAAACATTATGAAGAAGTAAACAGAGGTAGAAAAATAACACACTATAAATCAAAATATAAAAGAAAGAAAGTAACTAATGAAAGTAAATATGATAATTCCAGATCAACTAATAACCCGAATCAAGATGATAACCCATCATAATTTAACAGCTATAATTATAACACTCATGCTACTCAACTTTGTATGCCCAATAAAAGGTCAAAATTTGGAAATCAACCCAATTAACTCCAAAAACGGATATCTTATATTTCAAACAGGAACAATCAATTTACCTATAAAATACGAATACCACTATTTAACTATTAATATAACAAAAACTGAAGAAACTTATAATAATTTAATGAAACAAACAAAAGAATTTGAACCGTTAGTAAAAATACAGTACTTAACAGAAAAACTGGACAGAGAAATGAACGGCTTAAGACTAGTAAAACGAAATAAAAGAGGACTTGTAAATTTCATGGGCACATTTTATAAATACCTTTTCGGAACTTTAGATCAAGAAGACAAAGAAGAATTACAATCAAAAATAGATAACCTTTCAGAAAATAGTGTTCAAGTCAATGAACTAAATGATGTAATAAAAGCTGTTAACAAAGGAATAGAAGTAATGAACAAACTAAGTATGACACGTGAGGCAGAGCAACGACTCGAATTACTAATTTTTAACTTACAAGAATTCACAGAATATGTCGAAGACATTGAGTTAGGTATGCAATTAACCAGGCTTGGTATATTCAACCCTAAATTACTAAAATATGAATCACTAAAACATTTAAACGTTGAAAAAATAATAAATATTAAAACATCAACTTGGCTAAAAACAACTACTAACGAAATTTTAATTATTTCCCATATTCCACGCGAAATTATAAATACTGCACTATACGACATTATTCCATACCCTGACGAAAACAAAGACATTTTGACCGAAACTATACATGACACTTACTACTTACAAAACAACAAAGCATTCACAGCAACCAATAAAAATATAGTTATGAACAAATGTATTACTGGAATATTAAAGCAAGATAAAACAGAATGTAGATATTCAAAATCCCATAAAAATTATGAAATCAAGTATGTAGAACCAAACATTATGTTAACATGGAACTTACCAAAAATTGTATTAAACCAAAATTGTATCAACCGAGAAATTATTATTGAAGGAAACAATATGATAAAAGCTATAAACTGTTCAATCCAATTAGATGAAATTCAAATAACTAATACTATGTTAGATTACACACAAACAGTCTACATAAATAATAATATAACCAAACTAGAACCATTGTCATATGTCCAAACCAAAGAAATTATCCAACAACAAACAAAATTGTACAACACGTTCCAAATTATAACTATAACAACTTTAACAATTATTTTAATCATACTTATATTATACATTATCTTTAAATATAAAAATATCCCAAGAAAAATTATTGTTAATTATAAGAATAAAAAAGAATTAACCCCAAACATACAATCAAATATTCAAAATGATACAGAAATATATCCAAATGTAATTGAAAACGATATCGAAGAAATTGTAATAGATCCAACACTATATCCAAAATTAACCGCCTGAGGACAGGCTCATTTCTTAAGGATGGGGAAGTGACATATGTAGATACATACGTACCTAAACCCATACACCACATACACCACATACACAACACTTATTATTTATGTCAAAGATTTCTTTCGCACCAAAGATTAATGTAAACACTCTCAGAAAATCAAATGGTGACAATAACACCACAAAAACTTAATGTAAACACTTTTGAAAAAATCAAATGGTGACAATAACAATTCTGGCTTCCCACGAATGCATTAAATATCATAAACAATTGCCAGAATCGTTATTCCCATCATTGGGGTTAAAACTGCTGACGTTAAACAAATCCTAGCCGAACACTCTCAATCTCTTCAAGATCGAGATCTTTCTCTGTTTATATAAGAGCTAAAAGCTCAAAGAGTCCAAAGTCCAATAAATGAAAGCTGCAAACCGAGGTTTGCTTAACGTCATCAGAACATAGGATAAGCAGTCTAGTTTTGTACTCCGAAGTTTCGAGTTTGTTAAATAAAGTTTATATTTTTTTAATAAGCTAATCGTCGAAACATCTTATTATATATACTTTATGGGGTCTGCCACGCCTCCTTCTGCCTGTTACATACATTCCAACGATTACAATATACCCTTTTACTCTACGAGTAACGGGTATAACTAGAACACCGGAGCGATTATTTTAAGAAACTATGTAAACCCAAAATTCCTCATCTAAGAATATATTTGTCTATCTATGCTTGCGACCCGTTTCCATGCTTGGCAACGAAGCCTAAGATAAAAATACTTCTAAGTATAAAACCACGCTCTATCCTGTGCGTTACGTACAACACCAAATTCTTAGAGGAGAGCTGTACTCCGCTCTAATTTGTAGGCCTAGGATTTTAAGAAATAAAGTTAGTTCAATTTTTGTGCTCAACCATACAAGTCTTGATGTATCTTTGTTCATTGGGTCTTCGAGCATTCTGTTGTTTTCTCCCAGCAGTGGTAAGAAACACCGAATTTTAAACCAGCACCTTATAGTGAAATAATTAAGGTTGCAAAATAAATTGGTCTGTTGCTATCCTCTACCAGCGATAAGAAGCAAAAAATTATAGCGTTTCCGAGGCTAACATCGGAAAGTGAAATATTAACAATTCAAGCAGCAAGATCGGAAATCTGATCGGCTAGAGGACTTACAACCCCAAGAGCCGAAAACAGCGTCCGCCGCGATAGCAGCGACACAGCGTTGGGCAGCAGCGACCCAGCGTTAACGACAGCAGCAGCGTCAACAGCAGCGTCAGCGTCAACATCTGGAGCAGCAGCATCAACAGCAGCGTCAACAGTAACGTCAGCGTCAACATCAGGAGCAGCAGCGCCAGCGGAGTCAAAACATAAGATAAGTGCATGAAACTTACTATAAAGAAATAATTTTAAAATGTTGTCAGAAGCAACAATTAGTTTGCTGGAAAAGCAATCGATAATAGTACAAGAAGTGCAGGAGATTGAAGCTGGAATTATTTCTAGCCAATCAATTGATATTTTGAAAGAATTAAAAAACAAATTCGTACTTAATAACTATATTCTTTTAAAAATTGGAGCAGTCGATCACAACTACTTCAATAAAAAGATATATGAGAAAATATTACAAACAATTAAAACATTAGGTGAACAATATTTATGTTCAAAAAATACTATTGATCCTGGAACAGAAAATGTTCCAGAAAAAATAGAAAATAATAAGATTGCAGATAAGTTGCACGCAAACTTACTGCAACTTAGAACTTATATTCAGGAAACTGAAAATGAGTTAAAAAATGCTACTCCGGAATAAAGTAGCATTAGATAGAATAAAATTAATTTTCTCTGGAACAGAATCCAAGAAAAAATTATTTTCTTTCAAAAACAAAATATTCAATGCAACGAAGATGTTGCAGAGTTAGAGTTTGATGCTAATAATATGGTTGACATATTAGAGCACTTAAGCATAAATAATAAGGTAGCCGTGAAGACAAAAGATCTTCCAGCACTACCAAAAATGAATGTACCCACTTTTCATGCGGAACCCAGAGAGTGGGATTCATTTTTCGAATTATTTATGGAAATAATTCATGATAGAGAGGACCTAAGTGCGTCTGTGAAATTTAATTATTTAAAATTGGCATTAAAAGGTGAAGCCAAAAGCATGGTCTCACATTTATTCACTGGCTCAGTGAATAATTATAATATTGTGTGGGAACTGTTAGCCAAACGGTTCGAAGACAAAAGAAAAATTTTTTCATATCAATTAAACAGGTTAATTGATTTACCCATATTAAATATTGAATCTGAAAAACAGATAAAACATTTTATTGATGCTAGCAATGAGGCTATGCATATTATAACAAGAAAGAAAAGTACAGTCGAGCGAACCCGACCGTATAATACTCTCTGCATTTGTCCCGATTAAATTATTAAAATCGGTATCGAGATGTTACAATGTGAATTACTTGCATTAAAACACGTTGAAACAAAAACAATCTAAACAAAATCAAACACACATCTGTTTGTTTGACGGCGAAGTTGTCGCAGTCGGCGATGGCTTGCGCCTCGTGTGAGGTATCATATTACCCAGCCGACGTTGTGCAACAAAGCTTCTCGCTGACCGCTGATAACGCTGACTCAGTCGCTGTTACGTGATCGCCACGGGAATACTGTTTCTTAGCTTGGATCGCTGGCCGCTCACAGTTAATTCAATTAATATAAACGAATCGTCGTCTTCATTTGGGTAATTTTCCGTCTTTTCTTTCGCGTTTAAGAGGTTGGGTGGAACCTCATAGTTAAAACAACATTTGTTGTTCCGATAGGTACGACCTGCAATTTGAAAAAATATGTTGTTATTTGACGATAAAATTAAAACTTAAAACATTTTTCTGTATGTACCTTATACTCAAAATGCATTCAAATTGTCAACGTTCATTCGGTTCTAAATTTTAGTTTTCACCAAATTAACTTGGCTGAACACTCGCTTTACTTCGGCGTTTGACCAAGGTAAGGACAACATTTGCAAAGCGAACGAAGCCAGTTCGTGAAACCGGTGATTCCTAGCAGAAACTCGGTACTTGAGCACATCAGCCCAAAATCTCACCGTCTCGTTACTTTGCTCCCATTGTAAAAGGGTAATGTCATTATACTGACGTTCTATATCACAATTGTTTGCAATGTCAAAATATTTCAAGATTGGAGTGATGCGTTTCTTATTTACTTTCAAAACATTATCAACCGAAAATAAGTCAATTTGTTGTATAGAATTAAAAGTGTTGAAAACAAAAAACTTAAATCTGCTTCAACTGTCTTATTAAATCCTCAACGAAATCTGAGCAAGATTCTCTCATTTGCTTTTCTTCCTATATCACACAGCTTTAATTCTTTCTCAAATTCATAGCCTAGGTAGAGGGTTGCATGTTGCACAAAATCGTCGTTTAGTATATCCACGTCGTTGTTTGGCGATATCATTTTGTGCTTGGGCGAATTTGCAGAAAGTATTAGGTCGTTGAGGGGTTTGGTCGAATCGGTTGAATTGCTTTGAAAACATTTGTTAACCTTCTGCATATCTTGCAGAATTGGTTTTATGATAACAATTTAATGTGGTTTTTCTTATCCATATACAATTCATGCAGGATTTAAGCTTTTTGGCACTTACCCTGCAAAGCTGCAATTCCAAAATGCGTCTTTAACTCCTCCCAGTGGTCAAAAATCCGTGTAACCGCCATTTCAACTGATAACCACCTAGTACCACATGGTAAACAAACAATTACAACACTGTACTATATGAATAAATGCCTTAAAAACAGCATTGAAGTTTAAAAGTTTGCCGATCTAAAGTTCCCATACATAGTGTACAACTTTGCTATTGATTCGTACAATTTAATGTCAGAAGCAGCGCTAATCAAATGCAAGCATTGGCAACAAAATAAACGAATTTGCGAAGGAAACTGGCCATGGAATAGCGCGAATAATGACTCTTGCGAGGTCTCACCTTTTAAGCCGAATTGACCATGGAATTGTGTCTATAAAATGATATCAAATTCTTCAAACTATTGGGTTGAATTAAATAGAAAGGGTAGTTGGCTTTTCAAAGTACCAACTAACACTAGAGCAAATATTCAGTGTAGCCATACTCATCACAAAATTATTGACTTACTCGAACAAGGTATATTAACAATTACGTCAGATATACCGAAAATTATATGGGATCCATTAAGATACCCAATTATTAACTACACAGTAGATATAGATCAATTAAAAAATGAGCTAAATGCATTAAAAATCATCATTTCGAATTAAAATCACTTAACTTTCATCATGTATCCGGTCACTTATATTTAGGAATCTGTTTGATAATATTATTAGTCATAATTATATATATAATAAGAAAAATAAATGTAACAAGAAGACTACAAACTATCACGTTTCCTCACATATAAAAAAAAAAATGTTTTAACTCTAAGGCTAATAGGTCATTGTGATTGTACTTAAATTACCACCTTTCTTGAGGCCCCTGGCAGAATGTTCAAGCATGAATATATTAAGCAGTGAAACTAGAACACCGGAGCGATTATTTTAAGAAACTATGTAAACCCAAATTTCCTCATCTAAGAATATATTTGTCTATCTATGCTTGCGACCCGTTTCCATGCTTGGCATTGAAGCCTAATATAAAAATACTTCTAAATATAAAACCACGCTCTATCCTGTGCGTGGGGTACAACACCAAATTCTTAGAGGAGAGCTGTACTCCGCTGTAATTTGTAGCTATATAAGGCCTAGGATTTTAAGAAATAAAGTTAAATCAATTTTTGTGCTCAACCACACAAGTCTTGATGTCCATTTATTCATATGTGTATTCGCATACAAACAAACAGATGTATGTTTGATTATGCTTAGATTGTTTTTGTTTCAACGTGTTTTAATGCAAGTACTATTCATTGTAATACCTTGATACCGATTTTATTAATTTAATCGGGAAAAATGCAGAGAGTATTATACGGTTGGGCGTGCTCGCCTGTACTTTTCATTCTTGTTTAGAGTACGGGGTCTTAAAATCTGTTTTTATTTTCAAGAAAATGTTCAGACGAAATGGTGGAGCTCCTGTAAAAAATTATTTACGTTGTTCTTTGTCTGCAAATATAGAGGTATTTCCAAGTTGTCTGTTATTCCCAAGACATTTGAGAAATTTTAATCTTCTTAAATGCAACATTTTCGAAGATATATGATTCTATGAAATACTACTACTACTAACCTGTCCGTTACATTATTTGCTGTGCAGGCTTTTGATAACAAATTGCAAGCAGACGACATTTATACAGATTGAAGCAACGGTTTTTTACTCCGTCAACCATGGTCTGTTAATGCATACACTCAATCATTTGGGGCTTTTCAATACGTAATTATCAACTTAATTTTTAAGATTTGACACTAGTTATGATTTAAAACGCATTTTAAAAATCTATTCAAATTACTTTCGGGCGTTTCAAAGGTAAGCCATCTCGGTCCTCTTTTATTTGTATTGTTGATAAATAATCTGCAATTTCATCAGTCATTCTCGGGAACTTATATATTTCGCCGACGTTAAACTCAGTGTGTAAGCTTCTCCTTGGAATCAGGTTACAATCTGCAAACCTGATGTAGAGTTCATTTATTAAATTTAAATTGTATTGGTGTAACGTAATATCCCTCAATAGGCGACTCCCTTTTCTATTCAAAGAATTGAGTAGGTCATTCATAATAACTCGTGCTTTCAGGGTCCTGGGCTTTATAAAGCGACAGACTTTAACCATCCCTATTTAACAGAAAAACTTTTTACTACCTTGGTACATCCTATTCTTGAATATGGATCTTGTATTTGGTCTCTTCAATACAAGATTCATCAAGACAGATTACAATCTGTACATAAACTTTTCCTCTTTTCCCTAAGTCACGTCGACTGGAATACTAACATACCCTTTCCCCTTTCATCGTAGACTCTTGCTTATAAATCTTCCATTTTTGTCAGATCAATAGGACATTAAGACAATGATCGGTGGAATTTGTTGTACACAAATTAATCGAAATGGGTTCTTCAGAAAAACTGCAAACCTGTACTACTAGCGTAGCTATCCATAACCCTTTCCGAGTTTTGTGTAGTAACTTCTACTTTCATTTCTTTAATAAGAACTTCACTTCTCTGTTATCTGTCTAGATTGTAATAGGTTAGGTTGTTGGGTTGAGGTTTTAGGAACACCCTTACTATTTCGATTTTCAACTATCTGGCAACCCTTCACCCTAAATTTCCCTTTTGCTCTACGCTGCTGATTAACGGCGATCTCATTTGTTCTTATTTTCGATGGTGTGGCGATGCATCGAAAGCAAAAGAATAATATGCTGGAAAACTCCAGTTAATTACTAGTCACATTGCATAAAGTGCAAGCAAATTTGGCACGTAGGCCATCATAGAAACTCTTCTCGTTCACTTGGTTTGATGACCCGAAAGAAGATAAACGCGTTGCTGCAAAATTGGGAAAGTCTAATAATCCTAGTTGATAAGTGCCAAAAGTATGTATATTCAAATATATGTATAATATTTATATATATTAATATATTAAATTGGTGCAATAAGATCTGTACCGTTAGTGTCAGTGAGCTGGGAAAAAAGGCAATAAATCGACAAAATGGTTTCGCATGTAGTCAATGAGTTTTTGTGTTAGCAGGAGCCAACAATGTGTGATTTCTGCAGTTATCTGCGGTTGGTCGACTGATTTTTGGTACACGTATAACACCTGACGTGGCATGACCCGGCAATCTGCGCATGGAATCTTTCTGTAGACGAAGCGGTAGAAGAAGCGCTTTAGCGACACCTGAGTAACTCCAGTCAGCTGTTCTCGCACACCCGTTGCAAATTGGACGGGGTTGCTATAATTCTTGTATTTTGGCACGAAAAACTTACAATCCCTCCACGAAAAAGGGCGAATAAAGTGTCACTCCACATGGCGATCTAACATCATTTGACGATCGCCAGCGTTTGTAAAATTTAATAAGTTTGTAATTTTAAGTAAATATTAAATATATAACTAATTGAGCTAAAATTCGTTCTTAGATAAAAGAAAGGAATTATTGTAAGCGACATGAGCGTACCTTTGGTGATATGATTATAGCATTACAGAAACATAACCACAATCGCACAGTCTGCATCTTCGATGGGCCCAACGAAAACGCACCGGCGGATTAATTTGTGAGTAATACAAAGTATACTCAGTGTGAGTACCACTTGCGTTTAAGCAGGACATTTTATGAAATTATATTACTATTGTGAACGGTCGTCGCTGTAGAAATTGCTTATAAAGAGATTTGAACGAAAGCTTGAAGAGTTATATAGTTAAACCGCTAATGCTTCATGTATTCTTTCGCGAATCATGTTCCTTTTTCTTGAATTTATACTTTGAAATATTGTAATCATGTTTGAGTAACTGTTAATTAATCTATCGATTGGTAAATCATATTGAAATCATACAAATTGGAATAATGTAATAAATGAATTGTTAAGGGGTAACCGCCAAATTATTATTGTGTTACCATGGTCGGGTGGGTAAAGAATAGGGGAGAGTTAACATCCAAGACGCCCTAATTCCTGTTTATCGGTCATTATCTTTGGTTAATTGTTAGCCGTGGGTAAAGCCCAGTTATACATATTTTTAGTTGACACAGTAGAAGACAGTAAGTGCACTTATTCTTTTATTTGTTATGATTTCCATAGTAGGAGGAGGGAAGAACCCACGACATATCCGACGAGCATAGCAAGAGCGAAGCTAGAAGTGCACGCCTCCGAATCCTCTATAGACAGGTAGGAACCTATTCGGTTCCTCAAAGCGGAATGCTACAAGGTTGGGTTAGTTTAAGCCGGACGTCCTCGCGCGTATTGTACATAGGCTGGATGCGGCCCTTAATGGTCCGGTCGCGGAAGTTGTCAAGGCTTGAAGTCCAGGAGAATTTGGGAGCGTTTCGCAAACGTTAGTAGGTCTTTTGGTGTGCATTGAGCGAATTTGCGGTGCGCCTAGACATCTTAGCCTTGTTCGCTCTAGAGCAAGGCGGTGGCAAAGTAGATGTTCAAGCGTTTAGGTAGTGTTAGGGTTATTGCATTTCCTGCAGTTCGTGTTAGTGGTAATGCCAAGCTTAGCTGCTTGTGCAGCCGCCAGGCAGTGACCGGTAAATACTCCAAGTAGCATTCTATAATCTTTCCGAGAGAGGTGCAGTATATACCGGCCAAGTTGCGCATTGCACATTAATTTTGTTATTCTGCAAGAGGAGGTGTTCCGCCACCTTTGCTTAATGCGCTTGTTGGTACTCTTTTCAAGACTGCTGTACAGCGATCTTAGGGATGTGGGCACCTGCTCTGTTCTATATACTCTAGCCTGCCTTTGCTAGAGTGTCTGCCTTTTCATTTCCAGGAATTCCCTGGTGGCTTGGAAAGCAGTAGATGTGTACTGACTTATTCATACATAGATCATCTAATGGCTCCATGCTCACCTTGACCGTTTTGGAACTGCGAGTAGACTTAATGGCTGCCTGACTCTCAACCATGAGGTTGATTGTGTGGCTGGCTGTACTGAGAAGATGCGCGACCTCCGCTCTTTTTCTATGGCAAAAACCTCCGCCTGGAATGTACTGCAGTGGTCAAGTATCTTGTATGAGAGCCTAGTATTGGGATTTTCGCAATATACGGCAGATCCTACTCCACCTGCCATCCTGGAGCCGTCCGTATATATGTTAAGATGACCTTCTTCCCAGCGTGAGAGGAAAGCTGAGAGAAGATAGGCAGACTCTTGTAATAATTATGCATATGTCATCCGCAATTTATTTTTGGGGCTCCTTTATCAAATATCTTACTGAGGTCGTCCACTACTAGTTTCCACAGAAGCGGAGACAGGACTCCTCCCTGTTATTGTTGTTGTTGTTATTGTTGCTGCACCCCACTCCGACTGGACGCTCCTGCAGCTTAGGAGATTGCTGATGCAGTGAGTAATGGTTGGGTGTGTATAGATCGCCCTGAGTCTACGAAGACTCCCAGTGCGTATTCTTTACATTTCTCTACATTTCTGATGCTGACATCCAGCAGCTTTTCCATTGTTTTCAGCATAAAGGATGTGAAACTGATTGGTCTATAATCCTTTGGGCTTCTGAGTTGGAATGTGTCCAGTTTTGAGGCAGGCCTCGAATATTTTAACTAGCTATGGGGTGCCCACGTCTTTGGTGTTTTGCAGCATGGAAGGTATGATATTGTCTATACCCCGAAATTTTATCCTTGAGAAGGAGTTAATGGCCCATAGTACTTTATGTGGGGTTAATAGTTCTCTTGGAAATTATAGGTCGTGACGCACGGAGCACTGTCGCACCTTTTCTGTGGGTGGCGCAAAACAGCCCGGAAAATGGGTGGACATTAAAGCTTCTAGAGTAGCCTTATTGCACTCCAACCATGAACCGTCGTCTAGTTTCAGTTGGCTTTGAATTGGCGGGTGCTTAGATAGCAGCTTTCTCAGCCTGACGGTTTCCGGCACTGACTCCAGCTTGGAACAGAAGTTCCTCCAGGAGCTGCTCTTGGCCATCCTGATGGCAGTCTTGTATGCTCTGAGGGCAACCTTATATTCGTCGTAAATTATTTGCGTGTCGGTCTGTCTAGCTAGCTTGAAAAGAGCCTTGGCATCGTTCCTTAGTGCCGAAAGTTTGGCACTCCACTAGAGTGGCTTGGACCTCACTTTCACTTGGACTTAATCCCGCCTTGACTTGTTATATGCGTCTAGGAGGTTGGTTTTGTAATGAGAGAGACTTCTCAATGTCACTTACCGACTCAATAACGCTTGGTCCACCTACTACCCTGGACACAAGTGTCTCGAATAAGGCCCAATCGGCATTTCTAGGGTTCCTAGGTCTGTTTCTATTAGGAGTGCGTTCAAAGTTACATTCAAATTGAATGTACTTGTGGTATCCCCATACGCAGTGGTGTGCGTTGGCGTGTGTTCCGACAATGAGTTGGTTTGCTCCGTCCGTCAGATTGACCAGTTCTACGGATGGGGCCGGCAGATCGTGTGCCCATTGTTCTCCAGCCTGACTGCAGTTAGGTATTCAGTGGTGTAATTTGGTATAAGCATGTAGGCCTTTTCATACAAATACTCGGTTCTTAATCTGCTTACTTTCGAGATATGAAACGCATTGAAGTTGTTAGACCTTAGCCCCGCAACCATATTGCCAGAAGCAATCAATGGTTCTTGGACTAAGGTTACATCGACGAGTCCTTGTTCCAAGGGCAACAAGAGCTTCGTCGGTGCCAAATTGCTCTTGTGCAGGTTTATCTGCAGAACCCTCATTTGTTGGGCTATCTGCACCTGCTGCTGACGTTTTGACTATCACGCTCATGTCTCCGTCTTCTTCGTGCGCTGTGAGCGTGTGTGTGTTCTTGTCTTCGGTGTGGCGTTTTTTCAGGCGTATGTACACACTTCCTTCACCCCAAGCAGTCCTCCCGAACCGTGAATATAGGCTGTCCTCTTTATTATTCTTTATTTATCTGGAGAATTACACTCGGGCCCTTATCCGATGAGGAGAAGGAATCAGCCTGTAACACCTTCCAGTCGCTGGACGGAACATCCTTGTTTTAGTGCTGTAACAGCCGAAGGGCTTGGTCACCTTGGACAGCAATCGGAAAGAGCACTTTCGCCTTAGGTTTGAACGGGATATTCTCCCTGTCCACCACTTCCAGCTGTGCACCTTCCCAGACCGCTCCCTGTGCCGGGACCGCTACCCTTAGCCATCCAAGTGTTAGGTGGTCTTTGCACTTAAGGATCTTGCACCTGTTGAGCCACCCCACCGCACCATCTTCCTTTTTATGCAACAGTTTCTCAACAAGTTTCTCGTGGACGATCTTCCATCGGTCCTCCGAGATGCTGCCTTTCTCGTTGCTCCTGTCTATCAGAGCCACGATGACTTATCGTTTGGCGACATCCGTCATAGCAGCTCGTTTGGTGTGCCGTCGGAGGATCGGTCCTTTTGCGCGTCGCCGCCGTTTGCTTGTCGGAGCTTCCCTGCTTCTGTTGCTGTCGGCTGAGTGTTGCCTTTTCTCCGCCAGCATCTCGTCCACTTTGTTGGCGTATTCGCTCGAAGTCGCCTGCATCTGCAGCAGCAGAACAATATTACTCCCCGCACCAGCCCCATCCGTCCCAGCAAATTGTACAAATCTATGTTCAAATCACCATAACTTTAAAGCGACTAGAGCTATCGTGACCAAATTCACACAATATGTGTATGGAACCGTTATAACTATCCTTTGATGCGAATTGAACAACTGTTGTTTCTCCCTCTCATAGTACATATCGCTCAGAAATATGACATTTGTTTAAAGACATGTTGTATCAAATGAGAGATTGCAATCAATCTCACATATTATGTGTATGGTACCATGGTTACTGTTGCGGGTCGTAAAAAGATATCGAGTAATTGCGATATCGATTCATACATCTACAGCCAGTCAGGCAACAACAGAAAATAAGGGAGCAGCGTCCGCCAGAACTTTGGAAGCTCGCAGACAGGAAGTTGTAAAAATGGAAATGGGTAATGACGCCAACCTTCGTCATAAGCGGCAACCCTGCGTCAGACCCATAATGCATAGAGCCGCAACTTCGCGCCATAATAGCATCACTGAAACAGTAGGAGCAGATGGCAAGCATGACCGCAGGTGAACCGTTGCAACGAGCAACGCCATCTCCAAATGTATACTTGCAGCCAGCGAAAAATACAGAACCGATGCCGGTGAACTTACAGTCGCAGTCAGTGAGAAGTATGGTACCATCGCCATGTTTGAATGTACCGTTACAATCAGCATCGCATGGCTAAATTTGATTGAGCCTTTGATTATGCCACAGCAACATGAACGCCATAATCAGCCAGTTTCGCCTTTATTACGGACGACCGACTTGTACACAGCAAGCTACAAAGTGTGCGTGAAGTTCACCGATAAAAGAGTACCACCTGGAGAAAATTGTGTCATTCGCTACTCGTGTGAGTACCTTGGCTGCCTTCTTGCAATCATTCAATTTGGATCATCACCTGGCTAGCCCCACCTTGATTGAAGAAATAATATCGAAGCTGCCATTCAGTAGGAGAGTGGACTGGATGAGGCACGTCGCATCAACCAAGCCGTAAACGTCCGTCGTCGACTTCAGCGCCTGGTTGACTGAGCTGGCCAACGTAGTATGTACAAGTGTGGACTCTGACACCAAGTTACACAAGCGACGCATACAACACACCACAGCTGAGGAACAGGATGACACGCGGCTCCCAGACGGCAGACAACCTTGCCCGCAATGCAATGGAGCACACGCCATAAGAATATGCAAGGAATTTGGCCGTGGCCATATAAAAAGCAAAACGAATTTGGTGGAGAGATATTGTATGTGCTTGTTGGCGTCGGCGCCAACACGAAACGCTTGCTTTTCCCCATCCTGCCAGTGACGCTTTATGGAATGAAGCAACGACTGGATATGCACTGCTCGACGATCGGTAACCGTGATCGATGAAGTGCTTCTCAAGCAACTGGAACTCAAAGTAGGAGCCGTCAGCTCGATCTCCAATGGCTTGTAGGCAAGTCAGCCGGAGAGCCCACGAGGGTGATGAATCTACAGTTCAATGGTGTAGATAAACGCAAGCGCAACACCAAATAAAACGTGTATGCAATGTCAAGATAGGACTAGCCAATGCAGACGTTGCTAGAAGTGTTTGGTAGGACCAAATCTATAAGGACGTCAAACAATGGAGCTATATACGAATGCGGTGCCACAGATCCTAATTAGATTGGATCATGTGCACGATCACGCATGTGCATGATCACGGGTGATAAATCCGATTTTTTTTTTAAATCGGTTGAAAATTGTGGGTGCTAGAGCCCCTCAAAGTTGACCTATTTCCTGAAATGTGCCAAAATGCATAAATTTTCCGCGCAAAGTATCAACTTTGAAATTGAATTTTGGGAGAAATAACCGATCAATCTTAAAGGAAGCGTTTCCGACCCCATAAAGTATATATATTCTTGATCAGCATCACAAGCCGAGTCGATATAGCCATGTCCGTCTGTCTGTCTGTCTGTCTGTCTGTCTGTCTGTCCGTCCGTATGAACAAACAGATTTCATAGATGGTAAGAGCTACAAGTTCAAGCTTGGTGTCAAACGATCAGATATTTAGTCAGTCAATACAAGAATCTTTTTTTTTCGATGACACGCCCCATTCGCCCACAATAAGCAAAAAACTGGACACACCTAGGAAAAAATTGGTGTTTTCGGCAAATATCTCAATAACTATGGCACCTAGGATCACCAATTCTGGTACGGGAGGTTCCCAGCGACGGCATAGTTGCATTGCCATTTAAAATTTTGGACTGCCACGCCCACTTTTCCCACATTTGATAAAAAAGTCTGGAACCTTCAATGCCGGTTTTGGCGAACTTGTTCGTATCGTACAGTGTTGTAATTATATAATTCGTGTGGAGACCTAACTAAATTAAAATATACTGAAAGGCGCATTAAAATCGGATTATAAACAAGAAAACTAGAAGCGTACGCAATATCAACCCATAGGTGCAAGCGAGATGGAAACACACAAGCACATGTTCGAACGTTTTCGCTGCCTGTGTGTCGGCAGCGCTGCCCGCGGTCGCTGGCTGCGCCGAATACACACATACATACATACATATTTGCATCATATACATATTGCCAAACGTATGTGTATTCGAACACAAGCAAACAGATGTGTGTTTGATTATGCTTAGATTGTTTTTGTTTCAACGTGTTTTAATGCAAGTAATTCACATTGTAATATCTCGATACCGATTTCAATAATTTAATCGGGAACAAATGCAGAGAGTATTATACGGTCGGGCGTGCTCGACTGTAATTTTCTTTCTTGTTTAAACTGGAATCGAACTGGCCTGCAGTAACGTGTTGACGAAGGCCGGGGGTTTTTCCAAAAAATTTGTTGGTCAACTGTTGAAATGAGTTGCAGTGGTACATATGAAGTAACAAATAAGCTTTTGTCCTCTAAGCCGTCATTAGAAAACGTTTGCTTATATTCTCTATGGCCTGTACTTCCATCAAATCCCCACTTTCCAATTAATATAAAATTTTCAACAGAGTCCTCACAAGCTGTTTTGACAACATCAGCTTGAAGTTCCAGTATGCTAGAAGCTGTGTTGTCCAATAGATTTTGCAACTCGACTTCGGCGTGAGATTCGTCCACAGAAATATTGTCCGGATATCTCTTTTTTTTTTTGCAGTACAATACTTTGATAGCTTGGAAAAAAATCAAAGGATATTTTGTTATTTACAAAGTCTCTTATCAGCAAATATTGGCTTTTTGACATGCCGGAATGAGTGCAGTGAGGTGGATCAGGCGTATGGTAGGAGAAGCACTTATAAGCCGTTTGAAAGGCGACCACCGCCAAGGTATGGCCCGATTGAGGGTCGCAAAGGTGTGAGCGAGGTGGAACTGGATGAAGATGAGCCGGGAGAATCCGATATCGAGATATAATAGTCACAAGTAGGGGCACGTAGACAGCAGAGGCCAAGTTGCTGGAATTGTGATCTCCCAGACCACGTTTTCAGGGTCCGTTTGGCCAGGGAACGAAAGGTATTTTGCTACCTCTGCGGCAGTCCAGACACCTTCTGTCCGAAGTGTCCTGAGTGCCAGGGAAACAGTCAAAGGTGTGCGAGAAAGACGGGAGAATCGTACCGCCAGGAGAATCCCGAAGGCTCTAGATTTAGTTTTGGTAGGAAATAAGGATATGTGTAGTCCATTAGAAATAGGTTTGGTAGCGAGTAAGGATGAATGTCGTCAAGTAGGTATATGTGTACTAGGAGATAAGATTGATTGTCGCCCGATAGTTGATAAAGTTAGCGCTAGGAAAAGGACCCGTTTTCGTTTGTTGCCTCATGAAGAACGGACCTGGAGGGTCGGAATAGGATTTTCGACGATCGTTTGTTATACGGGATGCGACTGGTGGCGCGTATGAAGAAAAAGGCACGCTAAAGATTTCGGAGAAGGCGCCGAGTCAAGAAGCAGGTGGTAGAGGCCGTAGAACGGAGCTCTCAGTCTCAACCTCGCGTTTTCGCTGAGGTGAGGCTGAATGGACGGCAAGTGCGGGGATTATTTGACTCGAGAGCAACGGTGAGCCTACTCAGAAAAGAATCTCGCGAGCTGGTAGACGAGTTGGATTTGTCAGTGCAGCCCTACGTGTCGTCAGTGCGCACCGTGTCAGTTGACGATCGCTCGATCATCGGCCTCCTAAAAATTTCGATCGAGTACCAGGAAAAGATTAGGCAAACGACCTTCCATCTATGTCCGCGCTTTTGGTCTAGCTCCAGAAGTAGTCGGAGCTAACGCGCCATAATCGAAGCACGTGAGGAAACTCTCTGCGATGACGGAACAAATTGCCCTTTACGCCGACGACGAGGCCGAAAAAGCCGAGCGGGAAGCGTGGGACTTAGAGCCGGAGCAGCATGCCGCCTTAGAAGCTGTGAAGGACAAGTTTTTGGCATTTAAGAAGATTGGACTGGGAAAGACGACTTTGATAAGGCATAAGATTGAGTTAGTGGCAGGAGCGCCGCCGTTGAAAAATCGCCATTATCCCTTATCTCCAGAAATTCAGCAGATGGTGTGGGACGAGATCGACAAGATGTTGGCTATCGGTGTCATCGAGGAGAGAAACAGTCCGTGGAGTAGCCGTACTTCAGTCGTACGAAGGCCGGACGGCATTTACGGTACCAGGTCATCCTCTGTATCAGTTCAGAATGATGCCATTCGGTTGTGCAATACATCTCAACATCTATTGCGCTTAATAGACAAGGTGATCCCCACGGAGCTGAGGTTAAATGTGTTCGTTTACTTGGACGATTGCTGATCATTGCTCGTGACCAGAGTAGCAGAATGCCTACGATCCTTCCTAGAAACGGCTGGATGGTATCGAAGGTTCATTAATAACTTTGCTGCGTTAGCAGTTCCACTGACAGATGCGTTGAAGTCAAAAGGAGGCAGATTCAGTCTTTGAGATGAAGGAGTTAAAGCAATGCAGGCATTGAAGAAGGCTTTGACCACTGCGACGATCATGGCAATCCAGAAATGCAGGCCCTATGTTGAACTTATGCCGATTACTGTCACCACTGACCATGCCAGTTTAAAGTGGCTTATGTCCTTGAAAGATCTGATTGGCCGATTGGCTTGGTGGTCATTGCACTTACAGGCGTTAGACTTCGTGATCGAGCATCGGAAAGGGTCAGAAAACGTAGTGGCCAACACGCTCACACGAAGCCTAGAAACTGTAGTGGTTGAGGTAAAGGAAGAGTTACATCATAGCGCAACTTTGGGGTTCCAAACGAAAGAGTTCGAGACTGAGGAGTTTAGGGAATTAGCTCAGGAAATTGAGGATAACAAGCAGCAATTGCCAAACCTGAAAGTGGAAGGGGCTAAATCTTCAAACACATGTCCAAAAGTAAGTTGGAAGACGAACTGAAGGGCTGTGCTTGGAAGCTTTGGGTGCTTGCATCGCTAACTCACGATGAGGAGCACATGTCGGCACACGGTGGAACTGCAAAGACTTTGCACGTCTTACGAAGGCAATACTTTTCGCCCAAGATGGCAGTACAAGTGGCCAATTTCGTCCGAAGCTGCGACGTGTGAAAAGAAGCAAAGGCAACGAATTATAGGATGCAAGTGGGAATAGGGACAGAATTGGTGACGGAAAGGCCATTCCAGAAGCTATACATCGACTTCTTAAGAAAGTACCCGAGGTCGAAAAAGGGGCATGCGTGGATATTTATCGTCGTAGTAGAATTCTTGGTGCATGAGGTCTTTCTGATGTTTGTGGTGCCCGAGGTAATTCACTTTGATAATGGCAGACAATTTGTAAGGAAGATTTTTGAGGAGATGAAGCAGGATTACGAGATCTCGCATATAAGGACTGCCGTCTACTCTCCCCAAAGTAATGCTGCCGAGCGAGTAAATCGGTCTGTCCTGGCAGCGATTAGGGCTTATATGGAAAGAGAAAATTGTGAATGGGATCTATACCCACCGGAGATCGATGCAGCGTTGCGTAACAGCGTCCATGTAGCGACGGGAGTCACTCCGTTCTTTGCAGTGGTCGGGCAAAATTTGATGCTGAACGGGGCTCAGTGTGCTTTGGCTCGTAAGCAAAGGTTTCAGCACGAGCTGGCTACGCTAGGCCGAGCCGATAAGCAACTACATCAGGTGTATGAGCGGAGCAGTCTGCGTTATAATGAGCGAGCCAGAGAACTTCATTTGGTTCCAGGTTAGGAGGTCTTCCAGCGAAATTCTGTATTGAGCAATTTTTAAAATGCGTTCAATGCAAAATTCGCCCGAAAATTCCTGAAAACTCGAGTCATAAAAGCAGGGGTGCGAATATGTTTGAGCTGGAGAACGAGAGGGGACGACGGATAGGTGTCTTTCACGCCACAGATATCCGACTATAGGCCCGGCTAGATCGGTCAGTAAACCATGAGACTCTCAGGGTTTGGGCGATGGCTTACGTTGGGCGCGGCATACCGAGAACGGACATCATTTATAGTGGTGGTAAAAGTTGAGATTTTCACCAAGGATGAAAAAAAATATTTAAATTTAGTGCCAAAAGATAAAGTGATTTATTATAGCGCCTCACAGCGAAGCCCTATATCCAACATACAATTAAATAACTAAATTTAACAAAAAAGATAACAATTAAATTCAATGAAATTTAAGCCAAAACTTATAAGTATTATTAAAAATATTTATAATGTGTCATCTAATAAGTTATACACAGATACAAATAACTTTGACTTATCTTTTTTTGGAATTTGTCTCTGACCGGTTATAAATGGGTCGGACCGTAAAAGGAGTGAATGTATTATGTCTGTGTTTGTAATAACACGTGACATTTTCCGGCTATGATTAAGTCTACATTTTTTAAATTCTTTATTATTTGATTTTGCAGCTTCCTCCGAAAGCTCTCCAATAGAAACAATTGCATGTTCTATTATTGCAGATCCATGAATTAGAACTTTATGCACCGTAGCTGGCATATAGTACCACGGATACTCTTTGATGAGATCCTTGGCAGTATCGAGAGCATACTCGTTAAATTTTTCGGCATTAATTTTATACCCCGACGATAGAGCTTGAAGGATAGTTGCACAACGATAAATAAGATTTTCATTTATTCCCGTTATTTCGGCAGCCAACTTCGGATTTGAAAAAAATGTTCGTGCCGTATTTCCGTCGTTAGATGAGCCTCTACCTCCATCTCTGGGCTTGTCTACAATTAAACCAAGTTTTTCACGAAAATCCTTTTGAATTTGGTTTTTTCTTTCCATAACCTTTCGTTTTTGTTCAATTCCTCTTGCTTGCCACATTTTAATGACGGACTTATAAGAAATATGTAAAAAGTATTCAAAAAAACGTATTTTTGCATGAAGAGGGGAAAGACCAAATTCAAAATATTTTTGTAAAGCGACTTTGTTTAAGCAATCGGCCAAGTTATTCATCTGTGTTGGATTGGCACCACATATATAGCACTTGGCAGAGGACGACTGGCTTAACGCATTGCATACCTTTCCATCCACCATTGTCAGTTGTAAAATATGTTTAACTTTAATATTTCTTTTGTTGATGGATAGTTCCGTTGGCTTTAGAAGGTTGATTTTGTCCTTAAAATACTTTTCTTCTTCCAGTGACACTTCGCTCGTTTCTTTTTATACTCTCTGCAAGAGTATATTGGGTTTGTGCAAAAGTATGTAACAGGCAGAAGGAGGCGTGGCAGACCCCATAAAGTATATATATTATTGATCAGCATCACAAGCCGAGTCGATATAGCCATGTCCGTCTGTCCGTCTGTCTGTCTGTCTGTCTGTCTGTCTGTCCGTCTGTCCGTATGAACAAACAGATTTCAGAGATGGTAAGAGCTACAAGTTCGAGCTTGGTGTCAAACGATCAGATATTTAGTCAGTCAATACAAGAATCTTTTTTTTTCGATGCCACGCCCCATTCGCCCACAATAAGCAAAAAACTGGACACACCTCGTGAAAAATTGGTGTTTTCGGCAAATATCTCAGTAACTATGGCACCTACGATCACCAATTTGGGTACGGAGGTTCCTAGCGACAGCATAGTTGCATTGCCATTTAAAAGTTTGGACTGCCACGCTCCCTTTTCCCACACTTGAAAAAACTTCAAATGCCGTTTTGTGCGAACTTCTTCGTATCATACAGTATTGTTATCTATAATTCGTGTGGAGACTAACTATATTAAACTATACTGAAAGGCGCATTAAAATCGGACTATAAACAAGAAAACTGGAAGCGTTACAATATTGATAATTGAACGCAATATCAACCCATAGGTGCAAGCGAGATAGAAACACACAAGCACATGTTCGAACGTTTTCGCTGCCTGTGTGTCGGCAGCGCTGCCCGCGGTCGCTGGCTGCGCCGAATACACACATACATACATACATATTTGCATCATATACATATTGCCAAACGTATGTGTATTCAAATACAAA